>LPNX010664744.1:99618-255255 GCA_001517045.1 Pseudotsuga menziesii
CTTAGCCAACTGGAAGGCTAAGAAAAATAACAATCAACTTGAGTTTAAGAAGAAGGAAGTTGTACCCCAGAGGAATTTCAAGAATAATAAGACTAAAAATTATTCTAACAATAAGAATTTCTAGGGAAATAGGAATGGTACTTCCAATAATTCGAATAATTTTAAGGGTAAGGAAGCTGCAAATAACCATGGGAATTTTACCAAGAGTTTTGAACGTAAGGAGCCCGTTAAGTGCTGGAAATGCAATGGCCCGCACTATGCCTCGGTCTGTCCAAACCAGAAAAATTCAGTCAGCAATATTCATACTGTGCAGGAGGAGATGACCGTGGGAGAACTAGCGAGGACTATGCCCAAGATCAATGCAGCTTTCGAGAACCACCAAGCTGACTGTCAGACTTCCATGGTGGAAGTAGAAGGTATGATTAATCAAACCCTTGTAACCATTTTAATTGATCCAAGAGCTAGTCTTAGTTACATTGCACCTAAGATAGTGGAGAAATGCAAGCTGTCTGTCGATAAGTTTGAGAATTCCTGGTTAGTTCAATTAGCCACTAGGGCAAAAAGAAAAGTAACCTGTTTTGTGAAAGAATGTGCTTTACTTATGGATGGATTTAAAACTACAGTTAAGCTTAATGTTTTGCCACTTGGCTCATATGATTTACTGATTGGCATGGATTGGTTAGAGCAGCATAAGGTATTTCTAAATTGTTACGATAAAACTTTCACATGTTTAAATAGTGATGAACAACCAGTAAAGGTTAAGGGTATTCCTAGAAAAACTATCATTAGACAGATTTCTGCTTTACAACTTAAAAGAGCTGTTAGAAAAGGATGTAAAGCCTATGCAGTAACTATTACAGATGAGGAAGGTAAAACTAAAATAGATAAGTTGAAAATAGAAGATATTCCTGTTTTAAAAGAATACACTAACGTATTCCCAGAAGAAATTCCAGGATTACCTCCAAGGAGGGAATTGGATTTCACCATTGAGCTGGTACCGGGTGCGGTGCCTAGCTCAAAAGCTCCTTATCGAATGAACATTTTAGAACTTAATGAACTAAAATCACAACTAAAAGAATTAATAGATAAGAAGTACATTCGACCTAGTGTGTTTCCTTGGGGAGCACTGGTCATCTTTGTTAAAAATAAAGAAAGAACTATGCGATTATGCATAGACTACCGTCAGCTAAACAAGATGACTATTAAAAACAGATATCCATTGTCCCGCATAGATGATCTGTTTGATCAACTACGTGGAGCCACGGTGTTCTCAAAGATAGACTTGAGGTCAGGATATCATCAAGTAAGAATTAATGATGAAGATATCTTTAAGACAGCCTTTAAAACAAGGTATGGACACTACGAGTTTGTCGTAATGCCATTCGGGCTTACTAACGCCCCAGCTATCTTTATGTGCTTAATAAATAATATAATGCATAAGTACTTAGACAAATTTGTGGTCGTGTTTATCGACGACATCTTAATTTACTCTAAAACGGAAGAAGAACATAAAGAACACCTAAACATAGTTTTACAAGAGTTGCGAGAACAACAAATCTTCGCGAAGTTTAGCAAGTGTGACTTCTTTAAGGATGAAATTCAGTACTTAGGTCACGTAGTGACTAAGGAAGGAATTTCAGTCGATCCTGAAAAGATTCGGGCAATCGAAGATTGGCTGGTTCCTAAAGATGTAACGGATGTTAGGTCGTTCATGGGAATTACCGGTTATTACCGGAGATTCATTGAAGGCTTTTCAAAAATAGCAAATCCGATCACTTCCTTGTAAAAGAAAGGCAAGAAATTTGATTGGAACTCAAAGTGTGAAGAAAGTTTTAAGAAATTAAAAACCTTATTGACTAGTGCACCTATTCTAAGAATAGCAGATCCTAATAAGGACTTCGTAGTATGCACTGATGCTTGTAATGATGGCTTAGGTGGTGTTCTAACTCAAGACGGGCATGTCATTGCCTATGAGTCTAGGAAGTTAAAAATTCACGAAAATAATTACACAACTTAATAACGTATGTTATATAAAGAAATTAATAACGTTTATTTTTCTTGGTAAGAACTTTACTCAGAAGCAGGTATTCATTCCACCAAGTAATTATAACATAAGCAAAGGTAGAATCAGTACTTAACCTAGTATGTTATGCATGTAAAAGAGATAAAAGAGGCATTATAGTAAAAGATTATAGAACTTAGATTCAAGGGAAAACCTTAGACTCTTCATGGGTGAGGTCGATCCTATGACCCCTTTGTTTAATAAACATAGCATTTATTTACTAAACCAACTTTAACTTTATTTAAGGTTAGACTAATTGTTATAAAAGAAATTTATGTAATCATTCTATGGTAAATATCTTTCTTACTAGTATTAGTCTTATTATCTTTGTATGATTTATTATTGAACTAGTAAGGTATGCTTTCAAGCGTGATAAGGCTCAAAATGCTTAATGGATTAACCTTGAAATTATAATGATATATATATGTTACTTTCCAAGCAATTTAGTACAGAGGAATTTAACCCTCCAACACTAGTATAATTCAAATGATTGTAGTATGCAATAAGGATATAACCCCTTTAAAATTTCAAAGTAATGAAAGTAGGATTCTGGAATATAAACTATTTACCAATATACACTACGTTCATATCAAGCAGTAGCCAAGTCAATCATGGCGTAATTAGTAATCATGCATAATTTTAAATTAAACCATTGACTTTATAACTTTGCCATTCTTACTTTGCTTGTAAAGAAATATTTAAGGAATTTTTACACATGACGACTATGATTGACATCTAATAGTTCAATAAACATTAAGTACTATAAATTTACATCTACTAAGAAGAAGGTAGTTGTAGCCATTACTAACAGAACTGAATCTCATTCCTTAGCATCTTAAAAAGGAGGACAGTTTAAATGATTTTACCTCGATAAGCTTTGGAAATTGATTAGAAATTATATTCTATACTGAGTTATTATTGTGCATTGAACTTATATCAGAATGCTTTAGAATTAACGACAAGCAGCACCTGAACTTCTTACTTGTAAGTCTGTAAGCACAGGAAAACTTTCTGCGTTAGCCTGAAAGCTAAGTAAGCCCAGAATTTCATGACATTCCCACCTTGTGGTCGCAAAGAAAAACATGTCAGTAAACTGAAAAAGAAATTGTTCTATAAGATAAACATAATCAAATAGATAACTCAGATAATGAATTCATTAACATTTAACTAATTAAATAATTAGTAGACTGCATTTATGAAATTTATCTGTATTTTGAAAATTTTAAATTTCAAAGGACACCAAAAGACCTACCAAACAACATTTCAAACATAAGAAAGACCACAAAAGAGGAAAAAACCTTGTTTAAAGTGGCATACACGAGTTTCACTACTGACAAGTCGTGTGTCATATGCAGGTTCAAAATACAGCAAGTCGCATGTACAAGCACATGCGGGTTGTACTACTGACAAGTCGCGTATCATACGCAAGTTCACAGTATAGAAATTCATGTGTACCAAACCAGACATGCGACTGTTCAGTCTGCAACTCGCGTATGGGTGGAAAAAATCCCCAAAAAGGTCAAAAACTGCCTTAGGAAGGCAGGGGCAGTATGCTATCAGACTTATAAAGTGTTCCTCAGTGGCAAGAAGGACCTGAAACAATGCAAAAGACTGAAAGAAAGATAGAGAAACTCCAAACAAACAAGGCTCTCCTCAGCAGAGTCGCCAGTTCTGTTGTAAAGGAAACTTTCCTATGGCTAGGGTTTAAGAGGCCATCAACGTACAATGGTTGAAAGGTGGATGCAAATGGTTCTGCAAGTAAATACAAGCAAGTTTCATAGATTAGAATGGTTCATACCTTAGCCAAATGAAGGTTGATTCAAGTTGCCCTTCAATCCTCTTCTTGCTCTTCTTGCTCCTCTTGCTCCAAGAGACCTGCAAAACGAATTAGACCTTCCTCAAACCAAATAAACTATATGAAAGGAGATTATATTCAATGAAACATGAAAACATAATTTGATAAATAACATCATATAATCAGAATCAGAGATTCAACCACACATTGAACAATGATTTGGGAAGAAGAAGGACATCACATCTTTATTAATCTTGAAAACAAGTACAGATATACCTTCTCTTCAAGTTCGGCACCTCACGAAACCTTGATCTAGTTTTGCTGCTTCTCTTCTCCAAGGAACTCAGCCTCCAAGCTCTGCAACACAAGGAGAATGCTTCTAGGGAAAATGTGTGGGCAAAGAGAGCTCCAAATCCTCCAGCATAACAATGCAAAGATTCAAGTCTCCTCTCATGGACCTCCCTACCTCTATTTATATGCTTAAGGAAGTGTTAGGGGTGAAGACAAAGTAGTTACAACTGAAGGCGTTAGTTGCATAACTACCCAAACTACCCGAAATTCAAAAGACATGTTTTTTGACATTTTCAGGAGGTGTATGCGGGTTGCAGAGACAACAGTCATGTACACGAGGAGGTATACGGAGGTTTCAATGTAGAAATTCATGTATATAAGGCTTACATGACTATTATATATAACAACTCGCATACGTACGCGGGTTTGCCTTAAGGAAACTCACGTACACATCAAAAATGTAATTTTTAGGGTATTTCTGGGCATTGTCAGACTTTGGTGTCTTCTAGAAAGTTTTATCTAACTAAAATATATTTCCAATGGCGCAAAGATGAGTTCAAATGGAGTTACAGAACTCAATATATGGGTCCTCCAAGTTAGGTGTTTTTTCAGTGACTTTTCATGAAGTGTCGTCATGGAAGTGTCGACATGTGACGAAAACATAGGACAGTAATCATATGAACATCTCAAAATTTCAGCATATGTTGTATTGATCTCATTGATTTACTGCATATGTTTTAATTTTACATTGATTAGAATATTAATGGATGATTTGAGTATATTGTTCCAATTTGATCACATTTTTTTGTTTCTCAAGCCAACTTGAAATTCTATGACATTTAGATCATATAAATTTACAACTCTGTGTTTTATGGATCTTGCAACTGAAAGTACAATAGGCCATGATAGAACCTAGGAACCTAAGTAGATGGAGGAGAACCAAGTGTAACCATCTTTGAATGGTAAACCAAAATATGTTCATTTCAATACTGCATTGTATTAAATTCATTTGGATTTTCATAAACAAATTAAATAGAGAGACATATAGAACATGCAAACCTATACCCTTGGAGTATTCGAAAAACCATACCCTTCTTGCATAAATAATGTTATATGGTTTCCATTAATTACGAGAATACAACCTTTTCTTCCTATCTATGCTATGTATTTTATTGCAAAACATGACACGCACACATATGTTCATCAAGCATTAGAAAAACCTTTCATTTATAGAATTGAAACCCTAATCAAAATCATTGTCATGATAAAAAAAAGTAATGCATATTTTTGTTGTTTGAATAGTAGGTAGGAATGCATTGTTTTATTTCATATACAAAAAAATATAACAAATACATTCATTTCAAAGAAAAGTAGGGTTTCACTTTTTCAAAATAAGTTCAACATGATCACATATACATATTTGGGTTGTAAAGTCTAGGTTGTAAACACCTATTAAGTCTTGATTTATTATTTCAAAAAAAATGTGACTTTTCTACCACGTGACACTCATTGCATTCCAATTTGGTTCAAATAAATGCATATGTAAATTAAGAAATAATTTTAAAATTTCATTATGGTAACTAGGACCTTTATCTCATCTTGTAAATTGATGATCATGAATTTGTAACATCAATTATGTTGGAAAATTGTCAAAGTGAATGGAAACCTCTTTCAATAACTGGTTAAATACAACGTGTATGATTATGTTGTTGCTTTAATAAAACATTCCATACACATTAGGTTGGTGTTGTTTTATGACTCACAAAAGAGTTTGTAACTTTATGATTTCAAAATCAAAGGTAGTGACCTTTTGAGAATAATTGTCCCCTGCAATCCTAAATTTTTTTCCTATAAGATATTTCCCCTTGATTTGACATGCAATTTACTTAGAAATAAATATAAAAACCATCAACAACGTTTCCTTTTAATTTATGAAAGATAAATATACAGTAGGATGTCATTTCCTGTTTAGATGTTACAAGTTATGGGTACAACTTACAATTTTTTTGGTAAGTCAATATTTAATATATATTGGTAGTTGTATTTCACTATGCCATGATGTCACAATGACCTTCCAAATTAAATTCGAGAATGGTACCCATGCGAGTTGCAGGGAATATAGAGGGGTGTGATTGGGATTCATAAATGGTACCATGGAGAGCCTAAGGGGATGCAAAAGTCTTTAATTGAGGTAGAAATTCATTTAAATTTGTGATTTAAAAATCTCTTGTACTGTATGTGTTGATATGCATATGAAAATTTCTCTTAATGACAACAAAAAGTTCTACACAATCATATTTTTTCCATAATCTCATGGTTGTAATTCTTCATAATTTCTAAGGTTGTATCTATAGAAACATAGACCCTTCTCCAAACTCTAGGAAGAATGGACGTGTATAATCTCATGCATTCCCAAAATTTAGGGATTATATTTTCATGCAAATGACATATCATGTTCCTTCATGAGAAGTCCACGAATATTACTATGGAAATAGATACCAAGGTATAAGAACTCTTGATAGTAAAAAAACAATGGTTTAATAAAGAAATTTAGGACTAAAATAATAGAATTCTCACTCTAATCCCCCTAAGACCTTTTCTTTTCCCCTGTTGTGGACAAACAACCCCAATTCTTTTTCCTTCTTCTTTTGCAACCTATGATGCACTTATATTATCATTCAATTTAGAAAGTACAATCTTATATGTTTGGATTATATCCATATACATCAATGATATGGAATGAATTAAAATTTGGGTGTTATATTCCCCCCTTATATTTTCACCATGCATGGTGCACATCATAATTATATACAAAAACAAAAACAATTACATAAAATTTTAAAATAGATGTAGGTATGCTTCATGCTTGTCATCCTTCATCTCCCACGTTGTTTTTATGCGTTTTCAATGAGTACCTTGGACCTTTATCTTTCATGTTTCTCTATTCCTAAGAAATGTGACCTACTTATCTAGGATTCATATTGCTTGCACCTGAATATATCCTTCTGGCTCCACATGGATCAAGTCTTAATAATAACATGGTTAGGTTTAGTACATACTTCTAAAAAAAGATAAATTAAACACATTATAATAGTGTATACTAGTAGGCAATGCAATATCATATGCAATAGGCCTCATTCTATCCAAGATCTCAAATTGTCTAGCTACCAACTTAAGATAACTTGCCAACTTCCAAGAGATCTTCTTTGTCTTGAATTTCATGAAGGCGTTCCAATCCCACTCCTAAATTCTCTTAATACCCTTCCTTTGTCTACATAACTCTTTTGTCTATCATGTGTTGTCTTTAAATTTTTCTTGGTCTTAACTATCAACTCTTCCATTTCTTTAGGAAACTCTAGACCAAGTACTACTATGTTTTCTAGATTGTCCCAATTAACTAGAGTATTTCATTTTATACCATACAAAGTTTCAAATGGAATCATCCTTGGAGAAACATGATATCCATTATTATATGAAAATTTACTAAATATAGGTAATTCTCCCGCTTGGATGGCTTATTCATCACATAAATTCTTAACGTATATGCAATCACTTGATCTATATCTCTCTATATGTCCATTTTTCTATGGATGATACGATGTACTTAAGTTCAAACTTGTTCCTAATACCTTAAAGAAACCCTTTCAAATGTTTGAAACAAACTTTGGACTTCTATCTAAAACAACAACCTTGAGTATCCCATGCAATCGAGCAATCCCTTTCATGTTAATATTTGTTATATTAGTTGACTTATGGGTTGACTTAATTGGAATAAAGTGAGCAAATTTTGTTAACTTTCCCATAATTACCATGATGGAATCATGTTTCCTTGATGTTTTAGGAAACATAGTTATAAAATCAATTGTCACCAATTCCCATTTCCACTATGATCTTAAAAATGGCTATAAAAATCCTATTGATCATCTTTGATCAAATTTTAATATCTGACATTTTGTGTGTCTATTTATATACTCAACAATGTCTTTCTTCAGTGTTGGAAAAAAAATATTGATTTCTTACTACTGCAATTGTCTTTTGGTATCTAGGATGTCTAGCATATAGAACATGATCATAACTCATTCAATATTATTTTCTTTGTTTCGTAAAAATCTAGAACATAAACTCTATTCTTATAAATAAGAATTCCATCTTCTTCCATTTTATAGTCTTCATAATTTTGATTTAATCTTACATCATGTATTGCATGTAATATTTTATTGAGTGCATCGACAACTTTATTCTCTTTCCCTCTAATATATATGTTTGATATCAATATCATATTCACAAATAAGTTCTAGAAATCTTGTTTGCTTCAAATTCAAAGTTTGTCGTTCAAATAGATATTTTAGACCATTACAATTGGTTATTAATTTAAATCTTATGCTCATCAAATAATGTTTCCACATCTTCAATGCAGGAATTATGGAAGGAATATCAAATTATGTGTAACAAAATTCTTCACATTCTTTTAAATCTTTCAAGATTCATAGAAAATCGCATGCCCATTCTAAATAAGAATTCCTCTAATTCCCTCTTTGCAAGCATCTATTCACACCGCAAAATCTTAATTTGGATCGACAATATTGAGAATGGGTTCACTAGTAAGCAATTTATTTAACATATATAATTTGTCCTCACATTTTGGTTCTGATTTAAATTTAATTCGTTTCTTTTACAAATATGTGATTAGATGGGAAATATTGGAAAACCATCTATAAGTGTTATGTAGCACCCATTCAATCCCATGAATGACCTTACGTCTAATATGTTATGAGGTGTAGGCCATCACATAATGGCTTGAATCTCCTTTTGATCCACTCCTATTAATTTTTTGGAATTCATATGCCCCAACTAATGAGTTTGTCTCTAGCAAAATGAAGATTTGCTTAATTTAGCATAAAGATGATTCTCTCTTAACACATGTAGTACTAACCTCAGGTACTCTTCATTTTCTTCCTATCTCTCTAAATAAATAAGAATGTCATAAAGGAACACAATGAAAAAATTGTTTGTCCAAATACTGCTTAAATATACCATTCATTAAGCATGTGAAAATAGTTGGTGCTTTTGTCAAACCAAATAGCACCACAACAAACTTGTAGTGCCTATACCTAGTTATAAACAATGTTTTTTCGATGTCCTCCTTTCTTGATACAAGAGCATCCAGCTCATGATCGATTCAGCTCAACGTCCAGCTCACAAATTGAGTTAGCTTTCCATGTAATCAAGTTTCTAGATGGATAATTAGATAGGGTTTGTTTTTAATTTTAATAAGTGGCATATTTTCCTTTGTTCTCCTTGATCCTTGCATGGATCTCTCAAGGATTGATCTTTGTTGATTAGGTTTTCCTTTATTAGGTTTCAAATCCATTTAATCGGATCTGACAGGTTTTCTAAGTATTATAAATTTGTTTTAATGTAACAGATCAAGATATGTGTGTGGAGGAGTGAATGATGAATGAATGTGAGAATTGAAAGAGTGATTGTATGCACAGCAAGAGATTGAATGCCCTGTATCCAAAATTTCAATCTTATTGAATAAAAACCAGAGATTTACAATCTGTGTGCATATGATGGGTTCCAGACTTGATTTAAGTCTGTAGATGTTAAATTTCTATTACGATTCAATCCACACACGAGTCTGTAATTAATTTGTAGGAAAAATTGATCCTTGCAGTGATCAATTCGTGCACAGGAAAACCAGATTTCTGAACAAATTGAATGATGGACAAAGAGCGGAGAAGGAATCAATGGTGAACATTCATCCTGCATCTGAAACCAAATCAACGGTTCTACGCCATCCTGCAGTTGATCGACGGTGCGAATAGAACCTTGCGGGTGGAGAATTGCGGAACAGAACTTTGGAAAATGAAGAAGTGCATCCTGCAACCTACGTGTGGAATAGAAATTGCGGGAACTCCTATTGCGGAGACTGACTTGCGAGAAGGAAAATTTGGAATTGCAGAAAAGTGGTTTCTGAACTGCAGAAATGAAGATTACGCAACGCTGCCAACAGGGAGGAAAATTTAATATATCACTAAATATGGAGGTTCGATAAAGTTAAAACCCATCTATCCTGGGAAGGCTAATACAAATTAGTTTACTGGTTTGAATTTGGGGATTTTGATCCAGTCTTCTGATTCGTGTTGGCATCAATTGGTATCAGAGCAGAAGAAGAGGAATTTTGCAAAAGTGTTCAATTGATAGATTGATATTGTGAAGAAAATGTCGCCAAGGAGAATACGCGCGCATGGAGTTCCTGTAGGGTGTGGTCGAGGAAGATAGCCTGCAGAAAAAGAGACGGAGAGAAATATGAGAAGAATGGGAGCAAGGTTAGAAGCTATGGAAAGAAAGAAACAACTGATCAATTCAGCTGATAGTAATGAATAAGCCGAATTCAAATCCTCTGAGGAGGAAGAAGAAGCCCTTGAAGAAGTCAAAATTCTGAAAATGTTGATGAAGACCAGTGGTAGACCCATAATCAAAGTGCCTATGTACTCAGGTAACCTAAATGTTGAAGAACTTATGGATTGGATAAATGATCTGAATAAGTACTTTGATTTTGAAGAGATAGAAGACAAGAAGAAAGTGAGATACGTAGCTACCAAACTGAAGGGACACGTAGTGATCTAGTGGGATGAGCTCCAGATTCACAGAGAAAGAATAGGTAAGAAAAAAATTAATTCTAGGGATAAGACGCTACATAAAATTAAAATTCAGTTTATGCCTAAATACTATCAGTTGATTCTTCTTAGATAGTTGCAAAACCTTAGACAGAAATCTATGATAGTAAAAGAATATACATAAGAGGCTTTTAGACTGAATATTAGATATGGACATGTAGAAGACAATCTAGAAAGAGTAGCTAGGTATATAAATGTTTTGGGGTATGATATATAGGATGAACTCGGTCTATTAAATATAAAAACTGTAGAAGATGCATATCAAGTAGCACTGAAGGTAGAAGAAAAATTCCTAAGAAAACAAAATCAGAGAAACAGAGGAAAGAACATGGTAAGGGGTAGAGGCGTTCCAAATAGAGGAGGTAGGACTTTTAAAGATGAGTCTAAAAGTTATAACAGTAGTGGTCAGTCATTATAGAGAGGTAGATTCGGAGGAGGTGGAGGAAGAGGTTGAAATAGAGAACTGAGATGTTATACTTGTGGAGAAACTGGACATATGTCTTTTGATTGTCCAGGAAATAAATCTACAGGTCGGAGAAATGTCAATGTTGCATAAGCTAAAGAAGAAGAAAAAGAAGAAATAGAGGTGGATAACCCTATAGAGGATGGATAAGCTCTTATGCTGAAGAGAGTCTTGGTGAAGACAGAGAAGCAAGCACATGAACCAACTCAAATGAAAAGTCTGTTCAGAACAAGGTGTAAGTCATAAGGTAAGTGTTGTAAACTGGTTATTGATAGTGGTAGTACTGATAGTTTGGTTTCCATGGATATGGTAGAGAAGTTGGTATTGAAGAGGATGAAGCATCCCACTCCTTACAAAGTTTCCTAGTTGAAAAAAGGACATCAGCTCTTGGTGAATGAGCAGTGTAATGTGGAGTTCTATATTGGTACTTACAAGGATGATATTTTGTGTGACATAATTCCTATGGATGTGTTCCATATACTCTTAGGGAGGCCATGGAAGTATGACAGAAAAGAGGTTCATGATGGGAGAAAGAATACATATTCTTTGGAGAAATATGGGAAGAGACATACTTTGTCACCCTTGGAAGATGAAGCAGTTCACGAGAGTTCAGGATCAAGCATCCTGTTGATGACTGAAAAAGAACTGATACATGAAGTTCAGAAAGAAGAAGATTTACAATTTGTTGTTATTGGTAAGCCAAAGGTAATTTTAACTTCTACAAATGTAGATAATTTTCTAGATGAAGTTAAAGTTTTGCTTGATGAACATGCTGATATTATTGTGGATGAGTTACCAAGTGAATTACCTCCTGTAAGAAGTATTAGTCATCACATTGATCTAATAAACAGAGCAAGTTTTCCTAACAAAGAAGCATACAGATTAACTCCTATAGAAAATGAAGAAATCAAACAGCAAGTACAAAAGCTGTTGGAGAAGGGATTGGTGAAAGAGATCTTAAGTCCTTGTGTTGTACCTACCATGAGAAGTCCGAAGAAAGATGGTGTGTGGAGGATGTGTACTGATTCCAGGGAAATTAATAAAATCACTATCAGGTATAGATTTCCTTTACCCAGAATTTATGATTTGATGGACTATTTAAGTGGTTCAAAATAGTTTTCCAAAATAGATTTAAAAGTGGATATCATCAAATTAGGATAAGGGAAGGGGATGAATGGAAAAGAACATTTAAAATGAATGATGGTCTGTATGAGTGGTTAGTGATGCCATTTGGACTTACAAATGCACTCAGTACTTTCATGAGATTAATGAATGAAGTTTTGAAGGATTTTACTGGAAAATTTGTGATTGTGTAGTTAGATGACATTTTGATTTTTAGTCAGAACAGATAATAACATTTAAGGCACCTTAAGTTGGTGTTGAGGACTTTACAAAAGGAGAAGTTGTTAATTAATTTTAAGAAGTGTATTTTTCTAAAGAAAGAGTTGGTCTATTTGGGGTTCGTGGTTTCATAAGAAGGACTGAAAATGGATTCTGATAAAGTGCAGGCAATTTTAAATTGGTTGATTCCAAGAAATGCTTTTGAGGTAAGAATTTTTCATGGACTTGATAGTTTCTATAGGAAGTTCATTAATAATTTTAGTCAAATTTGTGCACCTTTAATAGATACTTTCAGAGAAAGTAAACAACCTTTCAAGTGGACTGAAGCAACTGATAGGAATTTTAAATTGGTGAAGAAGAAAATAACTGAGAAGCCTATCTTGTCTTTTCCCAGTTTTGATAAAGTGTTTCAAGTGGAGACAGATTCCAGTGGAACAATAGTGGGAGAAGTTTTGAGTCAAGAGAAGAGACCAGTAGCATATTTTAGTGAAAAATTAAATGAAGCTAAACAGAAATATTATTCATATGATAATGATTTATATGTTGTTGTGCAAGATCTTAAGAAATGGAGACATTATTTAATGCCTATGGAATTTTTTTTGTATTCTGAAAATCATGCTTTGTAGTTCATAAACAACCAACCAAATTTAAATCAGAGGCATGCTAAATGGGTAGAACTTTTACATAACTTTACGTTTGTTGTCAAGCATACAAGTGGTAAATCCAATAAACTTGATGATGCTTTGAGTAGGGTAAGTTTGGTAATGCAAGAAATTAATATCAATACTTTGGGATTGGAAAATTTAATTGCTATGTATAAGGAGGATGTAGATTTCAAAGATATTTATGCTTCATGTGAAGATCCAGTTACCCATAACAGAAGCCAATGGTTAGATTATATGTTGTGGGAAGGATTGATATTCAAGAACTATAAGTTGTGTATTCTGAGGTGTTCAATGAGAGAAAATTTAATTTAGGAGAAGCATAGCGGAGGTCTCTCAATAAATTTTGGACAAGACAAAACGTTTGCTCTGGTGAGTAATTTTTATTTTTGGCCAAAGATGTAGTATGATGTGAAGAAATTTGTTGAGGGATGTAGAATCTGTCAACATGCAAAAGGGAGAAGTCAGAACACAAGATTATATCAACCATTGCCTATCCCATCTAGGCCTTCGTATTCCATAAGCATGGATTTTGTTTTAGGTTTACCTAGAACTCAGAGAGGTCATGATTCATTTTATGTTGTGGAAGACAGATTTTCTAAAATGGCTCATTTTATTGCATGCAAAAAGACTAATGATGAAACAAACATTGCTAATTTATTCTTTTCATAAATTGTAAAGTTGCATGATTTTCCTTTGAGTATTGTGTTTGACAGAGATACAAAATTTATTGGTCATTTTTGGAAAACTCTATGGAAGAAGTTGGGGACTAGTCTCACTTTTAGTTTTGCTTATCATCCTAAGACTGATGGACATATTGAAGTGGTAAATATAATCTCAGGGAATATACTGAGAAGTATGGTATATGAGCATCCAAAACAGGGGGACTTGGCTTTAGCTTAGGTTGAGTTCACATATAATGATTCACCCAATAGGAGTACATGTATGAGTCCTTTTCAAATTGTCTATGGGATGCATCCAAGGGGTATGTATGAAATTAGAGATTTGGGGAAGAAAGAAAAGAGAAGTGCAGAGGGTGAAGACTTTGGAGTTAGTATGCATGCGCTACAAGAAACCATCAAGAAGAGATTATAGGGAAGTACAAAAAAAGTATAAACAAAGAGTGGATTTAAAGAGAAGGGAAATGAATTTTCAGGTTGGATATTTATTGAGCGGCCTATCTAAGAAAGGAAAGGTTCCCTAAAGGAACTTATAATAAACAGAAGCTTAAAAAAATTGGAGCATGTAAAGTTCTAAAGAACTTTTCTACTAATGCTTATGAGATTGAAATTCCTTCTAACCTTCAAGTTTCACCAATTTTTAATGTTTCATATTTATATCTTTTTAAAGATGCAGGTGTTCAGCTAGATTGTGTGACTTCAGAAAGAGTTGATCCAGATATAGATTGCCAAGGACAAATTCCACGGAAAGAACAACCTCGGATTGAAGCCATCCTTGACAAAAGAATATTAAGAAAGACCAGGAGCAAAACCTTCTTTCAATATCTGGTCAAATGGAAAACTCATCCTACTGAAGATGAGGCCTGGATGACAGAGCAAGAAATTTCCAAGTATGATGTAAAACCTGAAGACTTAATGGAGAATTATTTTCTTCCCCGGGAGTATGATGCAGGAGCATCTAGCTCATGATCGATCTAGCTCAACGTCCAGATCACAGATTGAGTCAGCTTGCCATGTAATCGAGTTTCTAGATGGATAATTAGATAGGGTCTGTTTAATTTTAATAACTGGCATATTTTCCTTTTTTCTCCTTGATCCCTACATGGATCTTTCAAGGATTGATCTTTGTCGATTAGGTTTTCTTTTATTAGGTTTCATATCCATTTAATCAGATCTGACAGGTTTTCTAAGTATTATAAATTTGTTTGAATGTAATAGATTAATATATGTGTGTGGAGGAGTGAATGATGAGTGAATGTGAGGATTGAATGAGTGATTGTATGCACAGCAAGAGAGTGAATGCTATGTATCCAATATTTCGATCTTATTGAATAAAAACCAGATATTTACAATCTGCGTGCTTATGATGGGTTCTAAACTTGATTTAAGTCTGTAGATGTTAAATTTCTATTACGATTCAATCCACACAGGAGTCTGTAATTAATTTGTAGAGAATTTGTAGGAAAAATTGATCCTTGCAGTGATCAATTCGCGCACAAGAAAACTAGATCTCTAAACAGATCAAACAGTGGAAAAACAGCGGAGAAGGAATCAACAGTGGACGTTCATCCCACATCTGAAACCAAATCAACGGTTCTCGCCATCCCATAATTGATCGATGGTGCAGACAGAACCTTGCGGGCAGAGAATTGCGGAACAAAACTTTGGAAAATGAAGAAGTGCATACCGCAACCCGCAACCCATGTGTGGAATAGAAATTGTAGGAACTCCTATTGCGGAGACTGACTTGCGGAAAGGAGAATTTGGAATTGTAGAAAAGTGGTTTCCGAACTGCGGAAACAAAGATTGCACAATGCTGCCAAAAGGGAGGAAAATTTAGTAGATCGCTAAATTTGGAGGTTCTCTAAAGTTAGAACCTATCTATCCTGGGAAAGATAATACAAATTAGTTTACTGGTTCGAATTTGGGGATTTTGATACAGTCTTCTGATTCGTGTTGGCATCATTTCTCCTTACCTAATGGTAACAATACCTTAAGTCTATAATTGAGATTATTTTATTCTTCTCTCATCTCATCAAACAAGTCATCAATTCTAGCTAGAAGGTATTTATTCTTCATAATGAATCTATTCAATTGTTTAAAAAGGATACAAAACCTTAATGTTCCATCCTTTTTTTTCATAAATTGTAATGGTGATCCCCAAGAAGAGATACTTGGGAATATATATCCCTTCTTTAAAAATTATTCTAATTGTATTTGTATCTTCTTCAATTTTGGTGTACTCATTCCATACGAATTCATAGAGACTAGTGTAGCTCCAAGCACCAAATAAATATAAAAATCAATGCCTTTTTTTTCTTCTATCCTTGTATTTCTTAAAACACATATACAAAATATTACAACATTGAAAATTCCCCAATACTTTGGTTTTTATATTTTGTTGATTCTTCCACATAGGTTGCATACGATTGACACCCTTTTCTAAAGAATATATTTGATTGCACAACTATAATATGCCTTATAGTAATAAGCATTGGAATTCCTTTCACTATTATTTGGTTTCCTTCTTCATCAAGACAATTTAAAGTCTTGTTTATGAAAATATAAGACAGAATGATGTCTATTTAACATCATATGAACCAAGTGGTATTATGTTAAGAATTGTTAAAGTATTTAGTACATTCGTATCTAGTGGACAGCCATTAACTATCTCATTGAATTTTGTTTTGTTCTAGTATCCAATTAAACCAACCATGATTTATCATGTTTACTTTTATTTAGATAAAATATTTCAATCAAATTAAGATCAAAATAACTATGACTTGATTCTAAATCAATTAAAATTGCAATAAGTTTCATGGCAATCTTACCTTCCACCTCCACTATGTTGGATTGATGATATGCATGTTGATTATACAAAGCTACATAGATACTTGTTATAATCCTTTCCGTATATTACAATGTAGTTTCTTCTTGCATATTGTGTACATTCTTCATTATGTATTTCCTATGATCATAGTCTCTAAACAAATGATATCTTTTACATCCCAAACATTTGATTTGTTTCCTTTCCCTTTTGTTGGAACATGTAAATAAATTGTAGAAGAGAGAATGAAGATTCGAAGAAACATTGGTGGTGTCTAGTAAAGACATGGTTGCACTATAGAAAGTTACATAAGAGAAAATACTATCTCCATATTGATTCAATGATCTAATGATGATAGACCAATTCAAAGGACAATATAAAAATAGATGTAGGTAGGTACCCAACCAAGAACCATGGACCACATAACTTATAATTGTCCATAGAATGTGGACCTAAACTCCCTAAGTGGAAATTATTAATGCAATATTAATCGATGGTTGGATTCCTCAAATAGTTGAATCATTGATCCAACAAGTTTAGGTTAATAATGAATCTATAGTTGCAAGCCAGGGTAATTTTTAGGGGCAAAATTTCGCCAATTAGCTATTTTTTAGGTTTTTTCCAAAAAAATAAATTTGTTATTTCGTCATTTTTAGTGTCTAATATCGCCTATATTTACATAAAATACATTTTTTTATCATAATATTTGCCAAAATTTACACATTTCAGTGTTAATTTTATGTTTCAAATTTAATATTCACCTACCTATCTATAAACATGTTTTTTTCAATCCAAAACAATTGCCAAGAATATTATACTTACGTATAATATTGAAATCCTTAAAAAATACCCTGGAACTTCCAACACCCCCACACAAACTTATCTTGGACGAAAAAAATTACACATTTCCCCCATAATTTTTTGTGGATTGTAAATGTTGATCAACCACAGTACAGTAATATTTTCCAAGGAAAATATGAACAATTGTCACCATCAAACTTATCAAAAACTCAAGTACAATAATACTTTCATGGAGAAGTCTGAACATTATCACTTTCAAGTTTGTAACAACCATGGTACAATAAACAAATACTTAAGCAAAAATTTTACTGCTAGTGTAGTAACTTCCACGAAGAATTTTGAACACTGTCACTTCAATCATTCAATCCATCAAATAATATTGCAAATTATTGTGCAAAAACAATCCCAGTCAATCAAATGACTAGACAACAAGGTGGTATATTCCATTTGACTCGTCAACTAGAAAAGGATACAACAATCATAAGTAATTTTCATCCATCAATACTATCTATATCACGTATAAAATAGGTACCTACCACCAACATATACAAATCCCAACAAATCAGAAACAACTCAATCAAACATAGTTCAGTCGGTCTTATTGAATCTCAGTCGATCAAACAACAAGACCATTAGAGAAAATTTGGATGAAAAACGGGCCTCCTAAGGAAAATGATTAAAAAAAGCCACACAAGCAATTTTTTATATTATTTCACTTTTATCAAAGTTGTCTAAGGTTATTTCACTTTTATCAAAGCTACCTTGGATATATATTTTATAAAGATGAAGTTTGATGTAGTATTTTCAACCAAAATAAGGAAAGAAAATTAAATACTTAGTTCTATCTTAAAAATTATTTGACCCAACTTTTCATTATTATATATTAGTTTTAATATTAATTACTATTATATATTACTCATAGTATTAGCTACTATTCTACATTAATATTAGTTAAAATTTATTGGACCTAAATTTTGATGGTTATTATAAAATATTAATTATAATATAATATTATTATATATTAGTTATAATATTAAATATTATTACTTTTATATATTATATATAAGTTGTGACTTATTATAAAATATTGATTATAATATAATATTATTATATATTAGTTATAATATTAAATATTATTACTTTTATATATTATATATAAGTTGTGACTTATTATAAAATATTGATTATAATATAATATTATTATATATGAGTCATAATACTAATTATTATTATTATCATATATTGTATATTGGTTACATGTTCCCTTAAAAAATGGATGGGTATATTAGTTTTGATATTAGTTAAAAGTTATTGAATCTATTTTTTTATGGTTATTATTAAATATTAATTACAATACAATCATATTATAGATTAGTTATAATATTAAATACTATTACTATTAAGCATTACATAAAACATGGACGGGTATATTATTACAATTATATATTATATATCTTTTATGATATTAGTAATATTATTATATATTAATTATGATATTAATTAATTTTACTGTTATATATTATATATGGGTCGAGGTCTATGGGTCAGGTACACAAATTAAATTATTAAATAATTCCACATATCCCCAAATTATATAATAAAAAAATGTTTCCCTTTTTGAATTTTAAATCAATTTGATTGGCTAATACATGATGACATGGAATTTGTATTAAGGTTGGAAGGCCCATTTTAAGTTGAAATTTTCTCTAATGATCAATTGGGTTTACACATAGAATTAATATCAAGTCATCCCCCTTTAAAAAAATCGAGGGATCAATAAAATAAACAAGCATCAAAATCTTAGTAGAAACTCTAGTAGATGGACATCTCTGGTCAAGCCTTAGTTGACCACTCTAAAAAAATCAATAGCAAGAAGGAGGAGCACTACATGGTTCAAAGAGTCAATGGTACACATGTGTATGGAGTCCTCAAACATATGTTTAAATTATTCCATGACCATTCATCTGTCCAACCACAATATATCCAAGTAGTCGACATCGGTCCATGGTTCAATCTTTAACTTCTTTTCTACAATGTTATGAAAGCATAAGTGACATATTTCCAAGAATATTGATTCCTACGAGAATTCCTCTTAATTTTATGATGAGGATGTTTATATAGCACATATTTATGTTCTAAATGAACATAAGATGCAAGCTTAGCTTCTCGTTCACTTGTAGGAGTATAATAACCTTGGATATCAATAACAATGTCATCTCAAACAACATTCTCAAAATTTGGAATGTTAGGAACAATCAATTCACAAATCCAGTCAACTTAATTAACAATAGCTTTCTCTTCCAACAACTCAGTCTGAACTCCACCTGCAACAAATTAAAATGTCTTGGTTGAAGAAGGGATATGTTAATGTAGTGAAGAAACAACATCATATCAAAGACTAATTCAAGGTGATTTCATCTCAGAGCTAATATAAACAACATTACCATGTCCATTCTTCCCAAGTACTCCTCTAGTATACCACATCTTTCTCAGCAATCAGGACCCAAAACTTGTTTTGTATTTCTCAAAACTAGGATAAATAACATTATTAGTATCCAAAGCAACATGTGAAGGTGTACATATACTAATGACATATTTTTTACAAAAATATAGGATACAAATAAGAGCATCAAAGGCTGTAAGAATGAATAGGAGAGCATGTCATCTCAAAAACATTAGTCTTCTTCTCAACGTTCTACATTTGACTGACTTCTAGCTCAAGGTTCTATTTGCAATCCTTCATGCCTTGAATAATCTCATCTTTCTTAGTTAGATGCAACAAGAAAGAATTGAATATTTTTTCAAAATACAATATTTATCAAACAATATGTTGTTATCTGATTGAAGGGGCGCATCTTCTTCACGAATCTCATAAATAGAGACTCGTAGGTGGGCACCCACATTATCTAGTTGGGTATTAGTTCCTTCAGTATGTAAAATTTCTCCTTCAAGTCATGAATTTATAAATGAGAGAGGGATTTCACTTCCTTCTCTAGATATTCAACTATATTTGACTATTCTCCAAATTCATCCTCAAGCTTCTATAAAATAGTTTCCATGGTGTTCTCCAGAACAACAATCTTCCTAGATTTCTCATCCATTCTCTGCAAGATGACAGTCTGAAACAACGAATCTTCATTCTCTAGAAAGGAATGAGTTTTATTCAATTGATTCTCTAGTCCTTCATTATTTTTTTGCAACAAGGAAATAACATTCTGTAAGGTAATGACTTCTTGACGAAATGGATCATGAGATCCCTATTTTCACGAATTAATAAATTCCACGTAGTCAAAGTAGAACTGGAAGTATTCCTTTAACAATAATAAGAAATGAGAAGAAACAATAATGACACAACAATTGCTAAGTAGTCAACCTGATATCGAGAGAATAATTATCTAAATTGTGTTATTTCTAGCGAAAAAAAACTCAGGTCAACGTAATGAATAGAGAGTTACCACTATTCGATTATATAAAGAATGGGATACTTTTCAGTAGAATCCTTTCATTCAGGAAGGTGAATTACTATACTGCACAAAGTAAAGCTTCAAATATAAGTGCAAACAAGGTAAATCATTGGATCAAACTAATTGATAGACCTCAATGCCAATGCTATTCAAAGTTGTAGTATATAGTGCCAGGTTGTATGCACAAATTGCATGCTAATATACAAGAGTCAATCATGAACTTAATTGATGTTTAGTTGAGTTAGCATCAATTCAGGTCTTCCAATGTCATTACTAGTTGAATATCCAAAATAAGGGAACTAGGTAAATAAAAAATGATTCAACAACAACCAGGTTTTCGATCCAATAGATACCTATTAATGTGGCAATCGGAGGTTGAGAGTCCCCAGTTTGTCAACGCAAACCTTTAGTCGACTAGATTTTCACCCAATTGAAAACCACATACCGGAGTAGCTCTAGGAACTTACCCCCATAATCCTCTATTTTCATATGTCCCAGCTTCATATCATAGAAATCCTTTCTCTTACTGTAATATTATATTTCAAAGAGATACTTATTCTTGAAATACCTTTCAAAATTCTTCTAGTCAATCTTCCTTTCCTTGAGGCCCTTCATTTGTTGAAGGTGTTCCCACAATATTAAATCTCTTCCATTCATATTAAATATGGTAATCCTAGCCTTATCATTTCCTGAGAACTCACGGATTCTAACCTACTTCTTCATTCCAAGAATCCATGCTTCATCCTTCTTTCCTAACTTACTTTCTCTGTTGAATGTGGGGGTATTACCTTATTGAATCCCCCAAAGTAACTCTTTTTATAAGGCTTCCTTCTCTTATATATTTGGGATGAACGCACTAAACTTTCTAATGATATTTTTGGTCTACTCAATATGTTGGTTGAGGTGTCCGTTGGAGACATGCTCATTCCCATTCTTACTTACTTCTTCCTCTAGAGTGATTGCTCGCACTCTTTCCATCCTTAATTCCATTGTTCTGATTTGATCTCATATTGGTGTTTTGTTGAAGTTCTATTAGACTCTGCAGTATGGAAGTTTTGATATGATGTTTCTCCTCCTGCGCCTTAGTTATCCTTTAATTGAAACTCCTCATCGTTTCAACCATATCCAGAGGTGTGATTTGCGCCCTCCTTCCATTGGTTTCTGTTTATTCATTACCACCTCACATATGATCTCCTATAACATATTCTTCATGTTCATAGGGATCTTGCACATCTCCCATGTCATCATTCAAGTATTTAACTTTCAGATTCTTCTGCTTACTACCTCTTTCCTTTGTTATATTTGTCTCACTATTGCTACTAATGTTGTGCATAAGGGAAATTGTTTTATGTTAACACATTAATAAACCTTAATAATCAATTTAACATTATCGTTTTGGGATCCTTTTACACTTGGAGGTGTAGTTTCGAAACCACTACTCTGATACAAGACTGTCGCATCCTCAGCAACCTCAATTGCCTATCGTAAACACTAGGGACCTTTGTTTTACTACACCACATGATCTCAATACATTAAGTGTGGCTCTGCGTACA
Organism: Pseudotsuga menziesii; assembly: GCA_001517045.1. Classification (NCBI taxonomy): domain Eukaryota; kingdom Viridiplantae; phylum Streptophyta; class Pinopsida; order Pinales; family Pinaceae; genus Pseudotsuga; species Pseudotsuga menziesii. The sequence continues at coordinate 122,241 of LPNX010664744.1, forward strand.
AAATTCTCTAGTCCATATGTGATATTGCAAAAACTAATTTAACCTTTCGCACTTCTACACTTATCAATTCATTTATTGCGTATATATACTACACACACTAAATCGGACCATTGCACGACCAATTACATGAATGTGTTTAATAGTCATGTGACTACCACCCCACAGGTTAGACACCATGTGGACACTCAGCTTGCAATGCCAATTCACCGCCTTCCTGCAGATTTAGTATATATACATAAATGGACTTCTTACATAATTCAGATATATGCAAACATTTCATGATGCGCAATATCATATTCTCAACCCTTAAATAAAAAGAATTATAAAAAATTATAAGTAAGCTACTCATATTCACAACCATTTCTTTAAACATGCATTTGCATCAATTCTGAATGACAATCATATAGTGTAAATGAATAACAATAATTAAACATCACATAACCCTTATCTTGAATGAATCTTCTCTAAGAAACTGATTGTGGAAGAGTAATGTTCCACCCAACCATATGCACTCTTTCTAGCATATACTCTTTCTACTAAGATGCCACCCCCACACTGGGCATGATTACCTTAAGGAAAGGGGAATTATCCTAGGTAGCTATTGTAGTTACGATCCTTGGGTAGGAGGGATAGAGATACTACGGGTAGGTAGGTGTGGTGCTTCATATGTACCACAGATAGGTAGTTAGATATTGAAATGGGGGCTTCCTTGTGGTGGTAGGGGCATAGAATAATTCTTGAGGGCTTACCATTACTTCATATAAATGTCCATCCCTCTCCTACATTTCTATGTTATTAAAAAAAGATTAAACATTCATTCTTGCCTAAGAACTTACTGAGTTGATTCAATAAGGTCTAGTTCGCTTTACCTCTAAGAGTCACCATCCCTCTCGGTCTCTATTTCGGGGAAGTGATTGGATTCTAGAGAGTAGTGGATTTAGCTAATTATTCTCTCTCTCTCATACTCAAATAGGCGCAAGAACAAAACCAAGCCAACATCTGTTGGGTTAACAAATTGTTACAGACATACAGACTAATATCTCAAGCCAAGTTAGCCTATGTTGGGTTAACATGATTTTCCATGTACTAGAGGGGAAATGTTAACTAGTGACACACCATAGAGTTATGGGAACCTTTGGCATACTTAGTTAGATTAGGGTCGATAATACTTCCCCCACACAACACCAAGATGGTGCCCCTTCACTACTCAATGGTCCCTTAGGCATCACCTTCCTCTAGGTGTTATACAATTTTTTGCATAGAAATACCACCCAAACCCCATTATTCCATTAGGAGATCACAACCTTCTCTAGTCTCTTAGCCAAGTACATGCTCTACACCACTCTAATAATCAATACAAGAAATCTACCTCACACGAAATTGATTATCTTTGGATCCACGACATGCACCCCACACAATACCGTGCAGGTGATATTCCAATGTGTGTGTATAAAGACATCCAAACCGTGTTGTTCCACTGGGAGATCACACAACCTCTATTGGATTCCAATACACTTGGTTTTCAACTCTGTATTGAATCTTTAGGGATCACAACAAATTAAGTAGGACAAACTATCAGATATGGCTTACCTCCATAACAACAAACACCTCGCATAGAATTGGCTAACATGGGGTCCACATTACTCGCCCCACACAACACCAAGAAGGTAACCCTTTACTACTCAATGGTCCCTTAGGTGTCACCTCCCTCCAAGTGTTATACGAGTGTTTGGGTAGAAATATCACCCAAACCTCATATCATTTTCCTCCATCCTCTGTTTTCTTAGGGTTTACAAATCTTTGTTGCGCACAACCAGTTAGCTTTAGGTGATTAACTAGGTCACGGAGGATAATTTTAAGAACACCCCCAAATTTTATATGTATGATAAATGGGTGAATATCCATAATATATAGGAAACATTGAATTCTATTTTATCAATAATATAATATGTATATTTTTTTTGGCTAATCTTATTATAGCATCTTGTAAAATCTTGGAGAATCTTTCACTAAATTATAAGATATTGTAAAACCTTGCCGAATATTTCACTGAATTATAAAATATTGTAAAAACATGGCGAATCTTTCATCAAATTATAAAACCTTGTGATGTCTTGGTGAATATTTTGCTAGGAAGACTCATCTTTTGACTATACAAATTACTAACGTAGTGTAATAGAAGAGCATATACTAGAGTTCAATTCTCTTGACTCCTTGACCCTCAAATGAACAAATGCATGAATGAGTAGATGACGGATTTATTTATACATTTCACAAGCAATACTAGTTCACTCACAAATGGAGGTGTTTGTGAAACACAACTACATTAACTAGATTCAAGGAAAGTGGGGACTCCACTTTTTATCTCATACATTAATGGTCCAACAGACATGTGGGGACCCAAATCTTGATATATCGACAAACTGATAGAATTGAACACTTTATACTGTGGAGTGATTATAGAACCCACAAACCATTATTATGATGTGGATTATTATTAAGATCCACAACCTTAATATAGTGTATGAATTCCCAATTAACTTATTTTCCAAATATCTCATTTTTAAGCTACCCTATAACAAACAAAAAAACCTGCTTATCTGATTATGGATACGAATGCCACTTTTTTCTTTCTTTTGTTGACAATCAAAATATGAATTGTGTCATTTGATTTATAATTTTTAGAAATAGTTAGAAAATTGCAATGGTTATTAGAAATAAGAACACACAATAACGATAATAGAAAGCACATTAATGCATCGTCACACATATCATTAGAACTACTATGTTAAAGACTACTTTTTCTCAAATAAAATGAGGAGGTGTTTGTATCCATGTCCTTGAAATTTTTGAAAGAAATCAAAATGTGGTAAAAAAATTTCAATACCCTCATTGAATGCGAAATACTACATATCAAATAGCATAATGCCATACATCTTAGGTCAAACATGCACTATACATATTATATACAATCATAATGGAAATGAAGTATCGTGTTCGAACTAAATTATATATTTATCATACATAACTAGATCCATTTATGGATGATGATAGCAATTACACATCAAAACAAATCACCAAAAAGCATTTTACTTCTGAATTACCCTTACAAAAAACAAAATATCGTAAATTAAGTACGAACCAAACAAATTTAGGTCACAAATAAAATTGTCAAAATCGCAAATACGAATAAAAAATATATTCATCACAAACTTCTCAATAGAAATAAAATAATCTACTAATACACATTGGAAAAATATACAAGAATACAACCAAAATAATGACCATTCCACTGTAGCCCCACCATTATAATAAGTGTGCATTCATTTATATTACAAAAGTCCCAAACATCAACAATAATAGAAATAATATATGAACATATACACTCTCATTAACACTTTAGATCCAATAATAGTTGCAGAGAAAGATCCTAAAAAAAACACATTTTAAACTACTGGGTCAAATTCAATTTGAATATATAAAAACCATGTGGCGTCTCTCTATCAAGTGTAACATCAACTAGCAACATATAAATGTCAGTCGATAGTTTAAACATGACAAGGCATAAAAAAAATCATATATTTTTAGCTCTATAACACTTTCACAAGACCAATACTCCTAGGATAGAATAAAACTCTAATAACACCAAATGAGCCCTAAGAGTCAAGAGTTTCCTAGAATTCAACCAGTCAAAAAAAGAATCCATGATAAAAAGAATGATAAATGGTAAATTTACAATATAATAATTTATTGTAACTATGGATAAAAAGCATAAAAGCATGATAAAAATCATACCACGTTAATTATTGGATAAAAAGTGTGATGTGAGTTTGTATTCTTTGATAAACTACATGTTTGACATGCCCCTTCAAGACCTGATCTTTCGACAATGGGGATTTTATGTGAATATTAAAATGTCGAGAAAACTAAGAATGAAAAGTGAAATTGCATCAACCAAAACCTTCACCTTGAAAGCACAATCCGATGTGGGTGAACCATGAATCACTGTAGCCTTTATATAGAACAAAATAGCCCCTGATTTTTCCTCAAATAATGGAAATCAAGGTCTCGAAGAAGGAATCACATGAAATTGAATAAAAATATAGGAAAATACAACCCTATTCTTGAATTACAAGGAAAATGGAGGGATAAATAACCCTTAGGAGTCTCCATTACTAAAAATTAGGGGCAAAGGAATGATTTCAGCACATTTTCTCTAGAAATTGGGGGTGAAAGATAGATTCAAGGGAGATTTCGCTAGGGTGAATTTTTGTTTTTGTTTTCCTCATTACTATACGGGAGGCTATTCATTTTGGATTTATTTGTTTCTAATAAATATTGGGAGAATATATTTTATCTGAAAAAACCCTTTCCATATAAGAAAATAGCCCACTAAATTTTTGTAACCCCCTAAATATAGCCCATGGGCTATATATAGCCCCTAAAATTATCCATGTTGATTTGGCTAATAAGAGTAACTGAGATCATTGTAGGAGTTATGATGGGACCACTAGGCATAGGAAAATTTTGAAGTAGATCATACATACTAAAATTTGCACGTAGCTTTTTCATATCTTCAATAATATCATACTACAGATCTAACTTTTGTGTATTTTGAATGGGATGAGACTGTTTGGCAGGCTGAGGATTATTATTCCCTTTAGTTGGATTTGAACTTGATGCACCAGGAGTTCCCATTAAGACCTTTCAACAAGTATTATAAGCATGTTACCATGGGCAACGAGATTTACTCTTAGCATATTTAACTAAACTATCCCAGAAGTTCCCAACTAATGGTTGTTGTTCTTCTTGAGGTTCATCCTCATTTTCAGAATTTTCTTCCTCTTCCTGATCAGCAGATTCTTGATTAGAGGAGGGTTCAAGCACAGACAAAACTTATATAATGGTATTAAAAACTTCTTCATTCATTGCCACATCAGGTGGAGGATTTGATTTATTGTTAACAGTGGGATTTTGTTTGAATTGATTCCTAAAGTTCCCTTTGGAAGAAGAACCATCTGAATTAGTTTTCTTTAATCCTAGTACCTCATTAGTCAAGGATCTAATAGCATTTTGAAGTTGTTCTGCATCAAATTCTAGTGAGTCCTTCTCTGAACTAGACTTGGATGAGGTTTCAATTCTTCTACGAATAACATTGTCAATTTTTTCACTCCTTCTAGGTTTATAAGTCAAAGATTTTGTTTCAACCTTAATTATTTCCTCGAAAGTTTCAACTAGGGTATTCTTATTTTCCTACTTAACAAATATACCTTAATATTTAGGCAATGCAGAAGCATAATTTTCAATAATAATATCCTGTGGAGGTTGAGAGGAAGATGGTATTTTGTTTTTCAAGGTTATGAATCGTTTGTTAAAATCCTTGATTCGTTCCTTACTATCTATTTTGATATGATATAGTTCAAGGGCCAAAGAAACATGTGTTTTATCTTCTCCAAACTTATCCAAGAAATCCTGACTAAATTCTTTCCAATTGGTTATTGACCCTTGGAGCAAGGAAAACTACCACGATGATGTATTTCCTTCAAATGTTAAAAGAAAAAGACGACACACCACATCCTCGTGTTGCACATTCATGGTTTGAACTACACGGATAAATTTATCTATGTGATTTTTGGTTGGATATTTATTATCTGGATAAAACTTAGGGATAATTTTATCTAGATGTTTAGGTAACTGATTTTGAACACTAGGGACTGCAAGTGCACTTTTCCTAAACCAAGGTAGACGAATATTTGGAGGATTGGGTGGATTACCCCCTCCTGCACCTGCCATATTATCTTCTTTTGAATTCGAATAACTACTATGATTACTAGGTGTAGGGCTACCTAGTGGAGAGTTAGGAGGTGAAGCCTTGGTTGACCAAAACTATTAGAGGGAATAATCCTTCTTGAAGTGTTAGTTTCAGTAACTCCTCTTGATGAAGGATTGAGATGGTAACTTGGGATACATATTCTAACTCTTGAGTTTATAATGGAGACTGGTCAGCTACATAAGATAGATTTTTGTTCCTATTTTGATGAGTTAAACCAAAATCAATAGGAGGTATATCAATTTGTTGAGAATAAACCATAGTAAGGACTCGTCTAGATTCTCTTAAAGCTTGTTCAATTTGACGAGATGTATATGAGGAGTTATTATGGTATCATTCTAATCTTTCCAAAACAACACTTGTGAATGGTGAATTACTAATTCCGAGTTGTGGATGAACTGATGTATCTGAAATAACAATGTTACTAAATTCGTCAATTGGTGAAGGATTTGAACTAGTTGTAATTGTTTTGAAAATTTTCAACCATTAATAGTTTCAGGCCCTCCTTCTAGTGCCATTTGTTGGCCTGATTTTCTGAAAATGGCTAATTATAGAGAATTAACCCACACAAGGCACTTAATACAACCCTTGGTGTGTTTGGTACAGCTAATTGTCACAGGTTATGGTCCTTGTAATGTCCCCATGCCCCATAATGTAGATAATTTAAAAGTTTTCCTTCAATAACCTATGTTCTCCTTTCGAACAAAGGGAATGGATGTTAACACACTCTTCAACATTCATTCTTAGGCTTAGAAACCACTGTAACAATTGTTCCTCCCTTGACAGATCCCTTCTGTGACTGGAAACACCTTTTTCACACTGAACATGTCCTTTCTGTACTTCTGCCTTTCGCCTTCGAAACTCGGAAGTCAAAAAAAAAAAAACTCAACGAAATCGTTTAACAGCGTACCACCTTCCTCCTTCCTCCCTTCTTCCTTCGGGACTTAAAATTCAGAAAAACAACTTTTTGACAAAATCGTTTAATGGCCTTCTGCCTTTTGCCTTCGAAACTCGAAAGTAAAAAACATAACCTTTTGATGAAATTACTTAGTCATATTCTGCCTTCCTCCTTCCCTCCCTTGAGTGCAGAACTCGAGAATAGAAATACTAACAAACGATGGAAACCTTTATCCATGGTTCTGCCTTCTGCATTCCCCCTTTACACCCTCCAATACAGAACTTAGGAATCGAAAAACTTAACTTTTGACCTTATCCTTTTTCTGCGCTTTCGAATTCCTCTCTCCTACCTCGGACTTCAGAAATCAGTAGTTAACTTTTCCCTTATAACTTTTCCACACTTCTCCACTTTCGCCCTCCACCTCCCAAAGGCATATCCCGGGGTGCAAAAAACTAAATTTCTGCCATATTTCCATTTCTCTTTTTCGGTTTCTACCCTCTACCTTCCCTAGACGGATTTCAAAGGGAGGAAACGCTAAGTCAAATGCATTCTAACTCTATAACATACTTACATCCTCCATGAACTTAGGCAAATGCATTCCAAAAACATAAGACATATACAAAAGTAAAATCCATGAAAAATAACAGAAGTAAACTTCTACTTAACTGTCAATAAGCATTCAACATGATCATAACAACTCATAAGCAAATACATCGCATAAAAAAGCATAACAGAGATACTTATCTGGATAATTAAGTCATCTCACAACTAGCTATGTCATTGCAACATTCCACCCAACCATAGGCCAGTGTGTTCATTAATCTCTCAACACACTTCCACCCCCGAGTTGGGCTTGATTTCCGCAATGAAATAGGGAACAACACAATTACACATAGCTAGGACATAACACACACAATCAATCCAACCTTTAGTTGGGTTTATCAGACTGTCCAACCAAGCCAACACCAAGTTGGGTTTATCAGGCTGCAGGCTTACAAGCCAAACATTGTTGGGTTTATCAAGCCTACCCAGCTAATCCGACAAAAATTTGGTTTATCATACTGCTCATAGTTAGGCCAAATTTTATAATAAGGACCAACCAAGCCAACAGATGGGTTTATCAGGAATTAATCCATGCCATCATTCATAGTTGGGTGTCACGGGTTGTGCAGCCAAGGATTACACAAGACCAAATGCACAACAAGACACAGCCAAGCCAATATCCCATTGAGTTTATTGGGATTCCTAGTCAAGCCAATATACAATTGGGTTTCATAAGCTATTAGCCAAGCCAATCTCCTTTGGGTTTCAAAGGCAGCTAAGGAAATGGAAAGGAAGAAATGCTAAGCTAGTGAGCTCACCCACAAATCTAAGGACACCTTCACAAGATCTATCTAGCCTAGAATCCATGTTTCCTACACACCCAACAAAAGGAAGTGTCCCCTTCTCTACTCTAAAGTCCCTCGAGATACACCTTCCCTTCCAGTGCTCTTCAGGATGCATAGAGTAGAGTCTCTAGCCACTCTTATATTATTGTGAGGTTCCACACTAGATTTATCAAGCACATTCTACATCTCTTCCACTCCTAATTCTTGCTTATAGTTCAAATCCAAACCAGGGTGCACAACATAGAAAACCAAAGGGAAACACAACAACACATGATTCACTCACTTTGTAACAGAGGAAAACACTATGGAAACACATTCTGTGACTCAGGAGAGTGAAACAAACCGTTTTGAACAACGAACCACTGCAAAATAGCACTAGGGAGACCATGTAGGACTACACTCTCATAAAATTAATTGATCTCAGCTGCCCATTTACTCAGCAATACCATGAGTTTCTCAACCAATATTGAATGACTAGTATGAACAACACATAACAGAACACGACTCTACAAGCAGGCTCAATAAACAACATGAATGTCCCGAATAGTTGAATGAACAGGAGAATAATCTAAAAAGACAGAATGGTCTCCAATCTTCAATTGTCGATGCTGAGGAACAACAAAAATATTTCACAACTTAGGGAAAGGACGAACTGACACACATCACATGATTCCTTGCGTCAGAAGAAAGATCACGGCTTCTCAGAAAAGCAATAATACTACCATGTCTTTCTCTTCCCAAGGCATTAACTACCTCATCCAAATTCTAGAAGAAATTGATGATTGAGGACAGAGGAAAAAAAGGTATCTGAGGGTTCATGGGTTTCCCCATTGACATTTGGTCACACCCTATTGGCTTACAGGGTTTGACTAACTCCCCACCCTATTCCTTGTGAAATCATCCCCCCATCTCTTTCACGTTGTTGTTCTATAGCTAGCTATGGTATTTACAAAATTTTGCATTTACATGATATTCAAAAACATGATGTGCTTGACTTAGCACCAAATCCATAAGTATTAACCTTGATCACCTATGCACAAAACACCAGATCAATGTAAGGTCCTTGGCCTTGAGCTCCATGCCATTATCTCAATACAATATATACATCATGTACAATTTCAATACCATGGGGTCAAAACTTGGGGTATTACAGTCCTGCTACCATCTATGTTTTTCTCTCTTAAGGAGAGTCTCCCTGTTTAAGTTCAAAAAAAAATATTCTTAAAAACTACCTAAGAAATGAAGAGTTATCTAATTTCTAAAAGAAACTATCTATTTAACAGCTGCTTAATTAGTACTAACTATTCATCTACGAGCTATTCTAACCTATATTTTCCCAGAGTAGTTCTACTAATTACTATCACTTGTTGTACTATAAACAATGGTTTTGAAGATAGAATATATTACAAGAAAAACCTCATTTAATATATTATAATCCAAATAAGGAGTAAATTGCATTCATATGTTATAAGAAATAAGAATAAATTACCTAGAACATATGTACTGTCACAAAAACAACAGGTTGTATTATGTCCAATATTTGAAAGATTGTAATAATGATTATTATTGATCATAACCTCTATACAAATAGATAATAAAAAAATTAAAGTACATGAATAATGACATAAAAATTAAATCAGATAATGAAAATGATCTAATTATAACAATAAACATCATATAGTCAAATATTTAAACATGGTGTATTCGAAAGTATAAATATAGTCAATAAAACACAATACAATGTGCATGTAAATCAAGATATGAAAGCAAACTATAAAAGAGATTTTATATTCATATATAATTGTATATAGGAAAAAAGAAACTACAATAATACCAATTTCTGAAGATATCTCAGAGTCGTATCCCAACACAAGTGTTATCATGACATAAGAATCAACTTCAACATTTAGAAAAGTGAAACTCTAAAAGACAATTTCTTCTCTCTATCGAATCCCCCCCTCTTCGGTCACCCTAGTGACTTATATACTAAAACAAACTAACTACACTAAGAATTCTATCAACCTATTTTCCAAAATAAACTTTTTCATTTAAAAACTTGCTACATATCAGTTTGACAGCTATTGAAATCAAACAAATAATCACTAACGATTGTTTTGTCGATGAGATAACAAGGCATCACAAAATAGTTTAAACCATATCCCAAATAAAAGGCACATGGCAGTCAAAGCATCATAAAAAACAATCAGTTTAAAAGTTGGCAGCGAAACTTCCATAAGTTCAACAATTTCATAAGAAACAAAACACATCCATGATAAATTTGTAGGCCACCTACAATAACAGTTCAAAAAAATATTAAATATTCATTTAAACTCGCATTTAATCAATGAACAACAAACAAAAGAATCCAAACAACTTCTACAGAATCTGTGATTATGTAGATGTGCTAATTAATTATTTACTTGTTATGAATCGAAAAACTTTTCAAAGATAGATAAACTGAAACAACAAAAACGAGCTTAAGTAGTGATATGTAGTTTAGATTCTCGTTGAGCCTCAGCCAACCTAGCTCGAAGTTTCATAACTTTGATCTTATGTTGTTCACCTTGCTTTAATGATATTTCATTTGTGAAAGCCAAGGATTTTTTAATGGATTTGTACTTGTCTTTCTTAAGTTTCAAATCATGCCACTGATTCACCCACTTCAACAACTCGCTTTTAAGGGTCTTGATCTCTTCCTCCATACCAAGCATATTAGAATGAGACTCTCTCAACTTTGTTTCTAACTGGGAAATTTTATCCTCAAGTACATGTTTAAGAGTTTATTGAAGGTTCTTCTCACTTCGAGCAGGTGAGGAGTCCCCAGTGTATGAGGGATTTTGCTCAGATCTAAAAGGAGACTATTTGTGAGTGAATTCCTTTGCAGGAGACATCATGGGGTTATTCACCTACATGCTTTGTTCATCACAATCGTGAGAAATTTCAAAAATTGGGGATAGATCATCATCATCACTTACAACTTCTACCAAAGGAGATTCCTTTTGTCGCTACATTGTTATGGGAATTGAAAGTGTAGCCATACTATGGGTAAACCGACGTGTGCTAACAGAGGCAGAATCTTATTGTTTAAATTCATTAAAAAATCTAGAGTCTTTGTTTAGACAATTTTCTAACCCTTCTAACTTCTTCGTAGGTATATTACAAGTTTGTACAGGCTTCAATGGCTTGATAGAAGTTTCAACAATTGGAATAGTATCATTCTCTGGCATATCACACCATAAATCATTCGCTAGGTTAGGGTTACTGACACTTGAATATTTAGGGTTTAAATCGGAGTCTAAATTAGAATTTTCATACACAAAGGATCGTCTCCTTTTCTGTCGGTTCTGAGGGAGAGGAGAAGGCCAAACTGAGTTTTCCTAAAATTGTTTTCATTTAAAAACTAATCCCAATTCTTACCCACCGTAGAAAACTGGTATTGTATCACGATTTTAAGCAACCCATGATGGAATAAACTTCTGTCTTAATCCCCAACTGTATTTTGGACTACGTAGGTGATCTTTTCCATACTATTAAACAAGAAGTAGGGTAAATTTACCCTAGAACCCTTGAACACCATAAGAATCCCAGGGTGATAAAAATGTACATAAGAAAACCTACCACCGCAAGTTGTGTACCAAATAATTAGATGCAAAAGAGGATTTCATTTAGGTTTGAGGAATTTCACTAGGTATCCATGTTTTTCATCGAAATTATCTGGCAGAGGAAGTAAAAAATGTTTCCACTTTGCTCTGTTAATTTCTCTCTCCTTAAACCATCTTTCACCTTTCTGAGAGAGCTTGGTATCCTTTTTTATGAGATATTCTATAGTAACCAAATGAAGGTTTCCAATTTGAGCAATGTTTCCTTTGAGTAAGAGAGAAAAGCATTGGGTCACTTCTCTATGATTCTCGTTGAAACTCCAAAATAAATCACCCCAACTAATTTTCTCAATCAATAGAAAAGAATCTGGTTCAATCTCCAACAGCTCACTTCTAGTTTGTTCGAATCTACAAAGAGGAGCCATCGTTCCAATGTTCAACTAATAAACAAAGAAATTTTGAGAGTGGTCATGAATGGGAATGGGAAAAGAAAACCAATTCAAGCTAACCCTCTACAAAGACCCATATTCACCCACCATCTCAACCAAAATGTTGCAAGCTTCATCATAGAGTTTAACAAATCAAGGTTAATGATGATAGAATATGTGAAATAAAGGTCTCGTAAAACACTTATAAATGGAGATGAAATTCAAAAACCCAATGATATTATGAATTTATATGAATATTATAGTTGTACCATAAAAATAGGTGTCACGCATCATTGAATGGTAGAGTGATTGCATGGTTTCAATCATAGTTAGGGTAGAAAACATGTGTCACATAAAATTCATTAGCATATTCGTTTGCATAATTGCCATCGTAGCTAAGATAAATTACAAGTGTATATTTGAAGTAACAATAATCACTTAAGCGTAGTTTTTATAATAATGTTTAGATTATATAACGAATAAACATTATCAATATAACAATTAAATAAGGTAAAAAAAATGCATCTTGCCACTTGCAGTTTTCCTAGAATGATAAACAAAACATGAAGTTTTAGTATCAATCAACATGAGAAGATCATGTAGGAAGAATCATATTAAAATCATAGAAGTGAAATTGACTTAGTCTCAAAATTAGATCATCCCATTGTTAATCTAATGAATCATTAACTAAAACTATATCATCATCATACATTAATATATAATCAAAAGTTTAATGTATGCATAGGAAAATTGATTATATAGGAAGAAGATTTAACAACTGCAAAATTAAACATCAGTGATACCTCAACGATATGAGATTGATATACTAGTAATGATTTTTACTCAAGTCATTAGGGTCCTCAAATTGAGAGTACCTTCAGGATCGCAGATTCTAAAGGCACTCTTTAATAATTTTCTTAAGAATTTATTAAGGAGGGAATATGATGTCATTTTTGTATTGACCAAAAAATAAATAAAAAGTGAGAAGGATGTTGACTTCCAACAATTCCATAAGGTAGAACAAAATTTTGAGACATAAGTGGAGCCTAAAGGTTCATTATAACAACAATTTTCATAGGATCCACTAGGACTCTGTCGTGAAAATAAATATGGCCCACATATTTCCAAAGGGTATACAAAAGATACATTTCTTCATATTTAGAGATGTTGGATTTTCTTCCCCCTACAACCCAGGTTCATCCCTCCTTTTTGGTCATCTCAACAAAGCCCAAGATAACAGCCTGACAAAGAAGAGCCCAATCAGCAGCACCTGTGACACAGATGTCATCTGACACGACATATATAAGTTCTTATGGGTAAATTCCATAACCACGTTTTCGTGGTTTGTGTGGGGGGTTTTTGTAAGTACTTAGCTCTGCGCCAAGGTTTCCAACGAAGACTAGGAAGTGGGTTGGTGGTTTGCACATTCTCTGTCAACACAGGATATGATGCACCCTTGTTTATGCAATATTACACAAATGCATAGTGAACAGACATCATGGACATATTCATTACTCGAAATATAGCATTCATACAGTTATCCCTTTAAAGCACAATAACGAATCAATCATTAAACACAGTAAATATGCACTTGCCTTAGCTACTCAACATTCACACATATACACAACATGTAACATGGAATCCCATCCAGGAAAAAACCACAAGGTTCTCTTCATCTGGTATTGGCATGAGGAAACAGATGCACCTTTTTTCTATACATGAAGCTACATACTCTGTTCAATATATTATATTCTATCTCTACAGACTTATACTCCCTCTCACACTCTCTGTTCTTCTCGCTCTTTATCACTCTACTCTACTCCTACTCAGTGATCTGCACACAACTTAGATCGAATCAACCTTCTCTATTTGTCTATGCACTCAGCTCCAGAACCACTACTCTGATGCACACAGAAATCCAGAGTCAGTTACCAAAACTATCTACCTCTAGTATAGTTCCAACACATCTACCAAAGTCTATGCACTTACTCAAAAATGTTGTATCGACTAATCAGCTCAAAATCATCTAAACAAGAACTAGATAACAGGATAACTAGTTGGTCGGCTAACCCATTTACAACTTGGGTTTCTCTTTTTATAGCCTTACTACAGAATTGATATACTCCCATACATGCTTGTTACAGACTCAATAATGACTCGATATGGACTCTAATAGACTTTGCTTCAGTCGTCATCCCAACCGACTTACTATCCTCATCCCATATTAATTATTTCCTATTCTAGAAATATATGACCAAAAGGGCACTATCAGCCTGACTTACAAAAGATCCTTTACACATGTGGTTTCCTCTGGCTCCAGTTAAGCTTGTACCCACGATCGCTAAGGGTTGTTTCTCCCTCAATATCATGCCTTACTGTCACTTTCTGGTCGTTAACTTATTTGCATGTCTTCTTCCATGAATATTCTACCATGTCATTACATCTCTTGCTCTATACTTCCATCGTAGCTTACAAATCTGGCATAGCTTCCTCTTCCTACACCTTCTCTTTACCTTTCTCCTTATCTTCCCTCTTTTGTCGCAACATCCTTCTCTTCTTCTTTGATGATGTTTCCTATGTCGCAGGTCCTTCATATTCTTCCTTATACTCTTCTTTCCTTACATAGGAATAATTCTATATGAATTATGCTCTTCTATCCCAGGCCCAACAGGCCCCCAACACTCACGTTTGGCTCTTCACAAGCCACGCGAGCTACTACTCCATAAACAGACTTGCGCAAATTTTGTTCTGAAAATCCTCCATGATTTTCAGCAACTCCTATTTTTATGCACTTCTTCTTCTTTAAATTTATGTATGTGCTCCACCAGGTCAAAACTGACTTGTTCCAGCATGTTTCTTTATAATGAGGCTGCTACGTCGCGCACCTTCTGGTGCACAGGATAAATTATCCCTGTGACCCTTTCTTCTTCTTCCTGTAACTCGTCTATTGTTTCCTCGCGTTGTTATTGTTGTGCATGTAGCACAATGGTTTGTTTTTGTAGGATATGCATTTCTGTAGTTTTGACCTTTTTCTACTCCAAGGGAAGCTGCTTTATTTCATTCCATATTTGTGCTTCTAGCGTAGTTAGGTTATTTGCAATATTTTGTGATTGCTCATCATCCAATAGAGTCTCCCAATTATGGGAAGGCTTGGTCGATGACTTTAGCACATATCTACTATGTTTCCTATATCCTTTTTGTGTCCTGAGTGGCTCGGTCACGTCTGCTTTCCAGCACTTCTGGAGAGGTGCTTGAAATATGTTGCGCTTCCGATTCAGTTTCCTTCTTCTTGAGGTTAAGGGATGTCTTTCCTAGCCTCAAGACCTTTTCTTCTAATGGAAAATCATGTGATATTTCCTCATCAGCCACATTTGAACAAACAATATTAATGACATGGGTGAGCTTCTACTTACCTTCTTCTTCTTTCTTTGCTTATTGGGTGGTCTTTTGAATTTTGGCCTTGAGTTTGCTGAGAGCCTTTATTGAGTGCTTTACCTATTTGTCAAGAGTATTCCTCATATCTGAATCTCTGTAACTACTTCTCTCTATAAGCATGTACATCTTTCAATTGTACCTTTGAAAAATCTAGGAAAATTGGGGAAGTATTATTGTGTACCTCGCTGGGGTTTGGGGCTCTGAATTCTATTAACACTTCTTTGCCTAATTGTACCTTGTTGGGATGGTATTGTCTAGGACACATGGGACGTAGGGTTTCCTACACTTATGATGTTCCAGGGGCGTCCTGCGACGGGGTCACCTGCGGCGTGCACTCTACTGTGAGTTTGATTGCTTTAATTGTTTTTCCTAGGTCATTTAACCTATCTGTAATGGCAGTAGTGCACTAGTTCTGCTTCCTGTAAGAGTCATCAAACCATGCTTGCGTAGCTTTTTGTAAGGCCTCTTCTAGGGCTACAATTTCTTCCTCATCCATACCATAAGTATTGGCTTTTTTTTTATCCCTTCGCTTTTTTCGTGACGATTCTGGTTGAACTTCTGCATTCTGAGCCTCCATTTGTTGGTTTTGTAGTGGGAGCTCAGGATGGGGATGATCGTTCTGAGCGTTTCTAGGAATTGTTGCATCGGCTTGCTGGGTACTCCACTACAATGAATTTGACTTTAAGGGTTCGTTATCTTCCACCTCCAAAAGTCACTTTTGGGGACGGTTTTGGCTTTGGAGGCGGTCTTTAAAAAACTGCCCCTAATAGCACCGACGCTAAAATTTTTGAATTTTAGGGGTGGTTCTGAACTCCCCCCAAAAAAACCACACCTAAAAGTGACTTTTGGGGGGGGGTTTCCCCCCCCCCCCCCCGCCCCCAAAGTAAATTTTGGGGGCGGTTCTAAACCCCCCCCCCCCCCCGCCCCCAAAGTAAATTTTGGGGGCGGTTCTAAACCCCCCCCCCCCCCAAGTCATTTTTGGATTTTTGGGGGCGGTTCTAAAGCCCCCCCCAAAAAAGTGACTTTTAAGGGCAGTTGTAAACCCCCATCATAGGTACCTACGAGGGTGGTTCAAAACCCCACCTTAAAAGTCTTTATTACAAAACTTTGGGGGCGGTTTTAAACCCCCCTCGTAGGTACCTATAGAGGCAGTTCAAACCCCCCTCGTAGGTACCTACGAAGGTAGTTCAAACCCCCCTAAAAATATTTACAAACCTTTGGGGGCGGTTATAAACCCCACTTGTAGGTTCCTATATAGGTAGCTCGAAACCCCCCTAAAACTCTTTACACGCCTTTGGGCATGGTTATAAACCCCCCTCGTAGGTACCTACAGAGGTAGTTTGAAACCCCCCCTAATACTCTTTACAAATATTTGGGGGTAGTTATGAACCCCCCTCCTATAAACTTACAAAGGGTTTTTGAACCCCCCTCGTTGTTACATATAAGGGAAGTTTTGAACCCATCTCGTAGTGACATATGAAGTCAGTTTAGAACCCCCCTCGTAGCCATAATAAATCATAATAAAATATATTTTATTTAAAACATCAATATTGAAATATCATTAGGGCATGAAGGAATCGAACCTTCAACCTCCTACTTGTGAATAAGGTTCTCTACCATTGAGCTAGAACCCTTTAAGAATTGGGGAAAAGTGCAATATTAACACCAAGATTGCATCATTTGTAATTCTAAGTTGTCTATGTTTTTCTATTGTATCCACATCATCTGAAGTTAACCCATTTTCATTTTTTGAAGCGCTTATATGGTCATAATCCTTTGAAGTTCCATGTAACCAACAAAATGTGTAAATATTCAAGGCCTCACCTATTAACTCATGTGACATTATTTCCTTGTGTTTAATAAAACTACTACTCGCTCAATAACTATTCACAACTATATGCAATTCACCAATCAACCAAAATCTTGGAAGCAATTGGGTCAATACACCTTCCTACCACCTTAAGGTCTTCTGACCAAGGTAAGAATGATTTGGCAGCTTGTAATACAATAATAAAATATTTCCATATTTGAATAAAACTCAAGTTGAAAAACACCTAAATTTTATAAACTAGATTTCCCTTTTTCGTAGCTTTTGTCATCCTGTGACATTCTGCATCACATCGTAGGAATTGAGTGTAACATTGTAGCCATGGAAATTTTCAATTTAGATGCATAACCAAACTTATAGCGCTTTAGGTTGGGAATGTGATTGAAGTGTTTGAAAAAAATACACATAAAATGGCACATCATGTTAGCAATTATGATTTTTATAATTTACAACCCTACAACTTTTTTTATGAGTCTATGACCCTATGATCCCCATATAGGATAGAGTATCAAAGATTGGTTGTTTTGGTTTATGCACTACAATCTCTGATTGTGGGTGAAGTAGATTGAGGATTTGGGAACCCCCTTGACATGGCTACCATTTCCTTAGAAAACATTGACACCTTGACTAAGTGGAGGGTGAAGGTTTAGAGGTCTATTATGGAGGACTAAGTAGGCACCTTTGTGGATAGAGGTAGAGGAAGATCAAGATGAGAATTCCCATGGGGAAAGGGAATATTTGCATGAACCACCTCTATTAGGGGGGTTTATTCTGTCTTGGAGGAGGACATTGGGACTAAGGAGGCTTATAAGGAATCCACATCACCATCCTATACATATATTCTTACTTGGGAACCTACCAGTGGACACCAAACTGATGTTGTAGTGTCATCTAATGGAAAATTATCCCTTACATGTTCCTGTAAAAGGGGAAGATGTAATTGATATTTAGCTTCTATATTTATCATTGTATATGATTGATCATGATGAGATCAGGAGGTAGATTATAAACCTCCAAGTCATAAAACAGGTGTCATAGATGATGATCACTACAATCTAAACCGACTCATTAATTTCCAAAATGCATTGAGGAATATCTTTTCAATAAGCATCAATTTTGCAAATGGAGGATAACCTTTTGATATGGAAATTGTAATATAGAGACTTCAGGAATGCATAACAGTTCATCCTTAATGTTGATAACAATGCTCCCAGGACTTCAATTGTACATGACATCGTCCATGAATGTCTTAGGATCAGTTTGTGTATCAATAGAAGACACTAACCCTAAGTTATCTATAATTTCCTTTGGAGCCTGGTTTTGTCCCAGTACTTTCTCAGCATGTTCGAAGGTCTGATTCATAGGACTTGCAGCTAAA
Organism: Pseudotsuga menziesii; assembly: GCA_001517045.1. Taxonomy (NCBI): domain Eukaryota; kingdom Viridiplantae; phylum Streptophyta; class Pinopsida; order Pinales; family Pinaceae; genus Pseudotsuga; species Pseudotsuga menziesii. Next base: position 141,025 of record LPNX010664744.1, read on the forward strand.
ACTTCCTCCTCATTTACTTGTGGGTTGTCTTGAAGCAATCAATATTCAACCAAAACAGTGTTACTTTACATGGTTATGTATAAGGCCAAAGATAAGTAAATCATTAAAAAATGCAATAAAAATTAGATGAATTCCCATAAACTCACTTAAATGTGGAGGAGGGAATAAATAATTAAATTGATTATTGTAGACAAACAGCAACAGCTACAAATACTAATCATAATCAATCATCAAAATGCAATCTACGTCTATGTAGCATGTAGCATTTGGTCAAAAATGTTTTTTGTGGCTAAGGTAGTTAAGACATTACAAAATTGTAGCATAATGTAAAATACCATTGTGGTAGCAGAAACTATGGATTCTCCTAGTCTATTGCAATATCTCACTCTTTGTATAAGAACTTTCGGGTAGCTTTGGGTGAAAACTCAACTTATTAAAAATATCAATCATTTATGATGATATCTCCAAGTAGGAATAGTATTCTCGACAAATTTCTCTACCATTAAGAAGACCAGTACCACCTGGAAAAGAATATTTTCTAGAAGATGTTTTCCATTTGTATTCCCCATCCCCTAGAAAGAACAGCTAGATTATGATCCCAGTTAAGAGAGGGGAGTGCTGCATCTCTACCAATAGTTGAGACTAATGCTGGAGATGTTACAGCTTATATTCCAATTTTATGTTTTGTTTTAGGGTGAAGACTTGGAAGTATTTAGTCATTAGACTTGAGATGCAATACCTACTCCATTAGCATAGTATAAATGATGATGGAATTTTCATGTCCTCCATTGACAACTTTTGGTCCACATGTGCTCATAGATACGTTCTTCATTCTCCATTTCTGAGATATGTATTAAGGAGTCTTTTGTTGCATGCTTAACCGCGGGGAAAATTATTTAACATTAGTAAAAGTAAAGCAGAAAGGACTTTAAGAAAGAGAGGTCGACATGCTTGTAGGTATTTTTATCATAATGTGTAAGCTTACAGTAAATTTGGGATTTAAATACAAACAAAAGATCAAATATCCTCACAGACTGAAATCTACTCTATAAAATTTATACCTACATACCGAATTTGAAGTTTTAAAACAGGAAAAACAGAAATAAGACAGACAGCAGATAAAGAAAAAGGGAACAGGTGGTAATTCTAAGTTTGAAGACAAATTTGATATTGGTATGCAATTTGTAATATCCCATTGCACGCAAATATGTGTGGTCTATAGATGCTTTTGTTAGAAGAGTCATTTCTAGTTTCTTACGTGTCCATTGTGCAATTTCAAAGTGGAAGTTCAATTATGGATAGCTATGTCAGGATCCCTTCTAAGGAATACTCTAGCCTAGTGAAAGCTTCTAAACTCCAAATAAAACATCATTGGGTTAATTGAGATTCATAAGTATAACTCATTGAATTTAGGCTTTTCTGTATCTGGTTTTAGTTTGATCCAATAATATAGGACAATGTTCAAGGTTTATGTTAGATGGACTGTTGATAATAAGATGAACTCTGGACCAGTAGATCAATTCTTAGGTTTGGTATTATTTGGTTTGGTCGTGTGTTAGTATCCATCTGAAATTACAAGACTTCATCATTGGGAAGATCTAGATTTACATAGTCTAGTTTCTCCCTTTCAAATTTAAACCTTTAGATTCTAGGTGAAATATCATTAGGTCAATTGGGCTCGACTCTTTGTTCTTTAGGTTTTTCCTTCACTAGAAAACTTAAAATTACCTCACATCGCACCTGCAAGGCTTCAATTAGGTCCAAATAATTATCCAATAGATGACTAAGTGAATTAGGGTCGCCCTGGAAGAATTTCTACCTTGGGTCGACTTGGCTCTCAGTTTCTTGCAGCTTGGCTTGGTCTATTGTTGTAATGTTGATCTATTTTAGTGCTATAAATCATAATTTTTTATTGGGAGGGAGTTTTTAGGGATGGGATCCTTTCTGTTGTACTTTACTTTTTCAATGTTCTGTAATTTTTCCATTCAAAGAAAATCATAAGCATATTTTCACACAAAGAAGAAGGAGAATATTTCCCATAAGATTCATTGGGTTTATTTCATGAGAAATATTCCTCTGATCCTTCTCTCTAATAGAAAACTTATTTCATGGTTAAAGCATTACTACCTCAGTAATAAAATTACGAAGAAACCTCACATTCCTAAAATCTGTTTTCCGTAAGACTTCACTGGTTGTTGCTTGAAATTCAGGTCGTTAAAAAGGCCTTCGCACTACTAGCTTTTTAAGATCAAGATTCTTTGGTGTGTAAGTAGATATAGGTAGAAATGTGGTATCAAGCCTAAAGGAATAGTCCTCCTCTGGTATCAATACACCATAATCATATTCCATTGCAACCTTGTTCAAATTTTTCATCCATCCCATCAACTAGTGTACCATGACCTGCTTGATCATCTTCCATTCCACCTTTTTCATTCCAATCTCCCTTAGCAAAGCCACTACCTTCCTTTCCACGATCATTTTAAATTCTATCTAACTTCTTAAATAAAGAATCTGTATTTGAATCATTAACAGTGAAATCTCCAAACATTCAACATTCGAACTCATCTGTTGAATCGGATGTAGACAAAATTTCACTAGGAGAATCCCTAGGCCCAAATCCATATGAAAATCCAGATACAGTAGATCCATTTCCTGGAATCCTGGATGCAACCCACTCCTTCCAGTCCACTTTCGATGGGTTTGGAGTGTTAGCATTCCCACCTTTGTCTCCTAGTCTTCCTTTCGTAGAGAGGCCTTGGACGATCTATAGAGAAATAGACCCATGGATTATAGTGAATATTGAAGACTTCCATTATGTAGTCAAGTGACGGAGATTTCTCACATTCATGATGGACATAAAACCTACTAAAACCCCCTCCGGTAATGACAACTCTCAGTGCAGAATAAAAACTATTGAAATATCAATGGGCAATCTTCTCCTTCTTCTGGAAGGATAAGCTCGTATGCCTTGGTTTATTTGAGTTCATTGAGTTATAATTTACACAGAGATATGCATACTGTATGTTTGAATTGAGAACATAATCAGTTTAGATTCAGTCTCTAGTCAATGGGAGGGAAATTCTTGTTTCATTTACATAATATGATTGAATTAATTTAAATCCAAGTCAATTGGTGGAATTCCATTTGCATACATTATGAGATTTATAGGCAGAAGCTTTAATCTATTGCACAGAGGCCAATTGCTAATTAATCTCATTGATAGAGTTCAAAGGAAATTTCTTACTTCAATTATGTCTTGTGATCCTATTGATCAACTGGCTAACTGAATGAAGAAATATTTAGAGTATTGATGAATAATTGCAGGCAAGTTCATTGATTTCATGCGCATAGGTGAAACATCAGGTTTTACATAGGAAATCAATGATTGTGTGCATTATCAAGTGGGTCTAGAGCGAGGAGATATATTTCTAACAAGCTTAAAAATTCGACGGATAAGATTACAAGGTGATCAATCAATGGTGGAGGAGGCTCATCACACTCAGAATTGCACGTGAGATACCATGACCTTGGTGGTGTGATGCATACCACGTTGGTTTTGTGGTATTGTGTCATGGAATCAATTGATTGCATATCACATTTGAGGAGTTTGTATCCTGGATACCCTTTTTTCATTGCGATAAGGCTCTAGTCGAAGTGTGATCATCATATGCAAGGATCAGGTGCTATCTAAATTCCTATGGAAAAATATCAAAGTATGAAGCCAACATCCACACTTAAAATTAAACTAACTCACATACCTCCATTTCAGATGAAGAATCCTGAGGATCCATTGACTCATGTTTTAAGTTCTTCATATAAGATATATTGAACAGACCATGATCTACTTTAACATTTGGCACCTCAAGGATATTAATAGGAGGACCCTTCGAACCTCCTACTTCAATGCAAGTATCTTGCATGATAGTTTATTCCATTGGTGTGTTTGTGAACCCCAATTCTATTAGCAATTTACTCTCAAGGTTTATTGATTGTGTACAGAAGTTTTCTCCTGCTTTGGATGATTTTTCTGTCTCTGGCGTAAAGTTTTCCTTTAACTGGTTTCCATTTTCAATCTGCCATTTATAGCAATTATAGTTTCATCTTACTTTTATATTAACTTAAAGACAATGAACCTCCTTATAGAAATGGAAGAACTATGACAACTTTAACATTCACCAAATATATCAATACACATATTTTGTATGTTTTATGACACAATGCCAAGAACTTGAAGACATTGTAAGAGTGGAAAAACTTGTTAAGAGTTTTTATTTAGCGTTCATATAAAATTATAGCCAATGCTTAAAAGATGATTTCATTATAGTGCATGCAGAAAACAATGGTTTAGAAAATGTTCATTTACTTGTTTATCTTTACAAGCCTAATGTATGCAAAATGCCACCTATTGAATATGGTGATAAAAACCTGCTTTCTCCATGAGGAAAGAGGGGAGACGATAACATCCTTGAGCCATGAGAAAAACAAGGTGATAAGAACCTATTCGCACCATGAGGAGGTATTAAGATTAAATATGAATGTCTAAGTTCTCTTGATGGTTCAATATTTTTTGTTATATTCGTTGGAGAGGTAGAAGAAAAACAACCTAATACAGGAGTGCCCAGTTCGCTATCTCCAAAACCATCAAGTGGATTTGATAAAATTGCCTTATTTGACAACATTTTCTTCGATGCTAGATTGTAAGTGTCTTTAGAGGTACTAAGGCCCTTCATGACATGTATTTGTAGAGGCTCTACATCAAAATTGCACTCATCGGTTCATTCAGATGAGCAGAATTCATAATTCTAAACCTTCGTAAACTCCATCATTGTTTTGTTTCTCGGGTCAACATATAACTTAATCCCATTGTCACACTCAAGAGAGTACTGAGAAGAATATTCATTAGACATGTTGATAAGCCCAATATCAGAGGAAAGTAAATATGTATTAACACTGGGAGTTATTTTCTTTTCAAACGTGTCACTAATACTAGCCAAGTTATTGGAAGTTCCTTCATCATGAACACCTTTGCTTACCATGACTCCAACAGGTTTCTTTATTGATAAATAATTTCTATATTTCGCATGCATAGAATCCTCTGTATTTTTGGTATTAACAAGAGAAACCTCATTTAACCATTCATAGCTTAATTCATTGCTGGATTTGACTGGTGTATTAGATCCATGTCACCACTTCTCTGATTGATTGTTTCAACAGTAAGGCCTTTGTTAGTAATGAATTTATCTAAGTGATATGTGTTACTTTGCATTGCATAAATGAAACAAATAAGAACCTATCAATCTAAATAACCCAGCAATATGGCAATCTGCTAAATAGATTCAAAGAGAGGAATGTGTTAATTTCATGCTAGATCCCAAACATTCTATTTGTCTATAAGCAATGACATTAAATTAAGATAGCAGTATGAATATAACCTGGTGAGAAGCATGATTTGTAAGATTAGAAGCAAAATTTAATGGGAAATTCCCTATACTCACATCATCTACCCAACCATCAGGTGATCCCTCTTGAACACCGATGTATTCTTGACAATCTATGTCATTTGATTTACTTTTTTTACAAATATCATCACTTCTTTTATCAACAAAATTCATTTCAACCTATTGTGATGAAATTTCCTAGGATCATTTAGTATAGTCATCAATTACAACCAACAAACAATCTTTCCCTATTACTTTTGTGTTTTCCATCTCAATGCTCGCATGTAACGAACAAGGTTCCTCCTCTTCATCATTGATGAGGAATTTTGTCACTGCCAAGATTCCATTTTCTTCTGACATCTCCATGTTAATAGATTTCTTGTTTCATCCTCTAACCTTGTTATTGCGTTATCTAGACCAAAAGCATCTTGTAGATCCAATCATCATTTTATATGGGCCATATTTGATACAGTAATCAAGCAGGTTCATTACTCTATTACACTGAAAAAGATGTCTGCTAATAGAATTTTGGTCATCTTTTGGAGCAAAAGCACACCCTACTGCTATCTGAACGCCATAATGTTAGAAATACCTTCCTAGGAGGTTGTGGTTTAGAGGTGAAGAGAGTAGTGCATCAGGCCACCTACCAAAATTTCATTTCCCTAGAGGCACAAATAAGTCGTTGGGGTTAGATGCGAGTCCTGGGTGATTTTGACAGAAGAGCACCCCCATTTTCAATATAGTTCAGCTGAAAGAAAATGGTTGCTATTATTGATTCATTTTTTGAGGCCTGCCTGTGAAAATTGGCTGCTTATGGTGCTCAGGGTATTCATACCAATTGTAATGGCTTCTATAGTTTAAATGAAGAACTTTATTAAAAAAAGAAGAAAATGAAAGTAATCAAATCCAATAACTAGATAGACAAACCAATCAAGGTGAAAAATTATTGAAAATGAAAAGAAAAATGCAAAATACATCAAATGGACAACACAGACAACATGAAATATGAAAAATTTATGAAATTAATAAAAATCACCTGACAAACAAAATTTCATAGAACTGTTGAAGCATGGTAAAAAATGATTTGATGCCCTAATGCTTCCTTGGTTTGATTGTTGTAGCTGACCGAGATTTCTCCCTGGTTTTATTGTTGTGGCAGACTTTAATTCTTCCTTGTAAGGGGGCCAATTCCCCCTACATGACCCCAAGGAAGAAGCTTTTTGCTCCCTGGTATCTTCCCTCAGAAAATCTGCTCAGAAATCCCCTCCAAAATTTGTTAAAATCTTGGCGAACATCCTAGAGGTGGCCCTTCCAATTACTTCACCTCTACATATGGCTCTAGCTATGGTGGAGCGAGGCCTCATTAGGAAATTTACAGGGATATATCCCTCACCGAGGTCCATGGACACCTGAATCCACAAAACCTGGCACATTCTCATCAAGGAAAAGATGTCACATTTCTTCTATGGGAAGAGGTTTTACGTTTTCTTATTTGAATCAAAATAAGACCGATACATGATATTCAAAAGCGACCCTTATTTCTTCGAGGCAGACCCGGTTCCTAAACTAGAAACTAGGTGAGATCCAGAACCACATGGGCCACATGGAGGATCAGGATTCTATGCATAATTTTGACAACTTCACTACTCGTAAACTCAACTCTGCATCGTAGCATCCAACTCACTCGCTCTCTCTGCTATACGTAAATTTCAAGTTAGTTCACAAGATGAAGTGTAGGCAGAGTGAACCATTATCATGTTTCTTTCTCCTCTACTTTAATATGACTATCAGGGGTCGAAGCAGATGGCTTTGCTAGAGTTCCTCAAGTTCCACTATTATCATGGTGTAGGTGAGTAGTTTCCCCGACCTAGAACCTGTCCTATCTCAACCAATCTGGTACATATGAAAAGGTCCAAATGAGAAACCTACCTACTAGAGGTAGTTTACCTTTCAAGATTTAGTTCCAGTTGTTGATGCCAATGTCGTCGCCACTATTGTTGATACTCACTGTTGCTCAATCGTTATTGAAAGAGCTATATTGGAACTAAAAATTACAAACCTAATATGGCCGAACAAAACTGTTGGGCTGAACACACTTGCTGGCTAGGCTCTCATATGGTAAAAAAAATAGCTCTCCTCGTGGTGCTGGTAGTGCTTGCCTAACTTGTTGGTTGGAGGTGTGATGCGAGACTACCCAAGGTGTGACATGGTTTCCCTAATCCCCTTTCCCTTTCTCCCATCTATTTTCATAAAAGATGTAGAAGCCCTTCCATTTCTTGAACCTCCTCAACATCAACATTGGTAACTGATGCTTCTTCTTCCTAAACCTTCACGGGCTTCTCTAGTTGTCCCTTCTCATCAAGATTCTCCATGAGCGCTATGAGCATATTTCATCTCTCCATATCCATCTCACCGAACAGGATAATAGGTTCATTTAGGCAATGACGAGTGCACAGGGAAGAGTCATTGGTTCATACTTCTAATGCATAAGCACGCCTCCACAACAGAAGCTCCATAGCCTGTTCTTTCCTCTCTGGGACCTCTTCGCTCTCTGTTCCACATGCAGTGGTTGGAAGTTGGAAGGCGAAATCAAAACCCCCATACATGTGCAATAATTCATTTTCAAATTTTCAATGTAAAAATTAAACATGCTAAATTTAAATTTGTGGTTCTGAAAAACCCTTATTCTATAAAGTTGTGGCTTTAAAAATGCATATTTTTGTTTTTGTTTTTTTTATGGTTTGTTATATGTGTGTGTGTGTAATTTTTTGTTTTAGTTTATATATATATATTGTGTGTGTGTGTCTTTTTTTGTTTTAGTTTATATATATATATATATATATATATATATATATATATATATATATTTAAGGTACTATGGTCAAGTAAAGAAGCATGAGAATGTAAGTGTAGTTTCAAATTTAGTTATGGGAAAAGACAAACTTTTTGGTTTCTTTGGTGATGTTATCTAGTGTAATTTAGGTGTTAGTGGGTGGAAAGAATTCTATTTTTATTAAATTCATATAAATTATTTTTTAATGTAGTTTTGATGTTATAATGAACATAGTAAAGTTTAGGTTTGCAACAATATTGATGTTTTTTGTATTGGAGCAATGTGTGAGATACCTTCAAATGTTTGGAGACTGAAACTAGGTTATATTCAATCTAGAAATATCTACTACTTCTTGGAATTATAACCTCTTGGGGGGTATTTAGAGAATGATGGAGTCAAAATATGAATTACAATCTATCTATTGTTGTCATGTCAAGAGATAACACAATCCAGAAGCAGACACATCATCCAAGAGGGAATCAAAATAGCAGTCAACCTCCCTATCAGTTATTGGATATAGGGAAGGTGAAGAACTATCTAAGGTTTCTTCTTTACAAGATGGACTCTCTCTCACTCTACTCATCGATGGGGCCTGAAAATACCCTGTCATGTAATTTTGGTTTTGTTAGCTCCTAACATAGAGGGCTAATGCATCTATGTTGGCCCCATGTTGTACATCGAAGTCATCATCAACAATGTTTTCATTTATGTCTTATGGGCTATATGTCAACTCCTATATTGTGACGCATGGTATAAATAGGGAAATAAATATACAAGGAGATTGGATCTAGGATATATGATCCAAAAATAGTGAGTATGTCATGGTACACATTGGAAGTGTCTCTCCTAATATCTGAAGCATAATGAGGAAAAATTGAAATAGTAATATGTTTGAAATAACTATAAGAACTAGAAGGGGAGCTATAATGGGTAGAGTGTCGGCATTGGGAGTGGGGAGCCTATTGTTGTGATTTGGATGCATACAACTGATTGTTGGGATGGGGTCGAGACTAGCAACATTGATGGGGTCGGGAGAACCTAGAGGTGGTCTATGGTCAGAAGCAGTGTCATCCTTTGTCGATCTCTAGAAGCCCCTATAGGAGGGGAGCACTTGAAAGAAGGAAGTGATATGCTGATTGGAGGCCAGTCCCGACAACAAATACCGCTAGAGGAGGAGGTAACAAAGAAAATAGTAAACATGTTTTGTGGAAACTATGGCATGAACCTATCAATTCTGGAGCCTCACACACAAATTATTGATCTTTCTCCCAATAATTACATCAAAAAATTGATTTCCTAAAGTTCACAATATTTTCATAGATTTTATTGACTAATGCCAACTGAGAAATGATAGACAAAATAAATAATAGGGGTTCGTAAGTGTGGTTTTTTTGGATGTTTATGTCATGGTTATCATGTTCAACCCACTTTTCCCCATATTTGGTCCCTCTTTTTTGTCTAGGATTTCTCTAACCAACAAGAGTTGGAGTGTTGCAGTCTAGCTGTATGTTAGAGTAGCTAACACACAGAAAACCCAGTTTCTATCTTGTATAGACATGATCAACATCAAAGAAATCAAGACCAGTCTCAAGCCCTAAGTGAATTTGACATAATAGATATCATGGCCCCTTGTTTGAATTAACATTCCAAGCTAACAACAAACCCCCTTGTACTTTTTCACCAAATAGAATAAATAAATAAATAGAATGGAAAAATAATAAAAATACCCCACCTTGCTGATACAACAACCTTACGCAGAAAATTTTCCCTTGATGAAAATCAAACGTTGCAAATGCAAACAAATTATTTCCTAGAGGAAAATTCCCTATGCATGCCCTAGATAGAATCCCTAATGTATATTCACCAAGAGATCAAGTAGGTGCACAATTCCATGTTCCTATATGAATGAGGTGATTTGATATGTTGAAGTTTGGTTCTTTAGTGATTGAAGAGAACCTTCCATTTCAATTGTCTATTTTTTGTTCTACGTCTGCTATGTATCATGCAACACCTCAACACATGTTTTTTCATTAACAACTCAAACAAACCAATAAAAAATACAGAATGTTGTATTTACCCCCAAAACAAACCCTCTAATCACTCTATTATAGCATTTGCATACTCTTTGATAGTTCCATTTCAGAATTTGCATACTCTTTTATAGTTCTATTACAACATTTGCATATTGTTGTACTAGAGTATTCTTGTCTTGCAATCTAGATTTTTCCAAATTTTGAAAATTGTTTTTTTGTTCGAAAATAAACCCTAACATTAGGAAAATTAAGCATGAAGATGCATGGAAAATGACCTTAATATGGCCAGGCACAACATACAAGTCATCCTCTGGAGGCTTGATCTCCTTGCTAGTTTTTCCAATTTGTTTTCCCCTTTTCTACTCGAGCCCCTGTTCCACATATTTGAGCCTATGTAAAATCAATAATATTAATGCAAATAAATAAAAATGTAAGGGCAAGTAAACCTAGGGATTAAAGATGAAGAAATGCATTTTAGGGTATTCGACTATAACCCTCATTTCCTAAGTGAAGGTGCCTTGTAGAATGAGCTACTCCTTTTCCCCCTTTTCCTTCCACCTTATTCTTATTGTTATTGTTGTTATTATTATTATCATGTATTGTATTGATTGTTTCCTCGCTGGATGCGTTTGCATCCATTCCCTCCTTCCGCTCCCACTGCTTTTGCAAGATTTCATATTCTCCGACGCTAACCTATGCCATAATATAAAAACTAAATTTATTAATTCAATCTTGTGAACAGAAGAGGTTAAGTACCAAAGTGAGGGGCTTGCTCACCGCCTCTTCTCTTCCTCTTCCTTGTCTTCAACATCATCTGGTGACAGCGCCCACTTCTTCCTGAGATTCTTTTTCTCCACCATGGTTGTGATTGTGAATTGCTAGCAAGTGAAACCCAATTGATCATAAATTCCATGAAGGGAAACATAGATATTCAACCCAGCGTTAAAATGGCTATGCCAAAACGACACTTCCACAAGAACACACGAGATGAGAGGAAATGTTACAGATGTAAAATTTAATGTCTTACGAGATATTGTAAAGTTTGAGAGATATTGTATATTTGAGTAGCTAAGAATATGTATTGTTTTGTTTAAGGATTAAGGGTTACAAGTTCAAATGGAGAAGAGATATTGTATATGTTTGTAAACTTTAGTAGTATGCACACCTTTATAAATTTTTACTTTGAGTTATTGAGTTCAAATTTACATGAATACAAAATTTAGAATAATTTTCTATTTAGTTGTAAAATATTTTAATATTCTTTAGTATCACTATCTCATTCATTTGATGAACATACTTTTATCAAGCTCAGTTTATCTATAAATCATCTTATTAAATGAGACAACTTTTGGAGTTGATTTTGAGTTGACCATCATGTAGTGTTACTTAACCCTTAGACTTGAAACACATACCAAGTCAATTATGGGTAAGTAGGAGCCATTTATTAGTTCTTCCATAAAGGGTCTTTGCAATTTATACACTTCTTTGAACATGAAGTAGTATGGGAAGAAGCTTTAGCCTTCAAATAGGATGAAATCAAGTGGCAATGTGCAAAAGAATACCCTATGGTGAAAATAAATGCATTCATCGTCCAACATTTGAATTTTAGTACAACCATTGAAATATAGAATGGTTTTTTTTAAAAGACACTTGTTCAAATCAACCTTATTGCAAATACAAGCACAAGCAGTAGTAGCCAAAATTACAATATCTAGAGCAAGGGTAACAAAGTTATATAGTGCATCTTTAATGGAAATAACAAAGTTTGCATACCAATACTCTAGAGGAAAACTAAGCATTCACATCTATATAGGGAATAAAGATAGAATTTCAGTGTAGTGGAAGCCTTACTGCTAAATCCTAATAAAGAAGTCAACGATACAATTAAGAATGACACTCTTTGTTGAGGTAGAGATAAATTCAAGGATAACCATTTGCATAGATAGAATTCCCTTGATTAATGTGGCATCCAATCAACTATGTTTGTGTACATTTACCATCAAAATTAGATTTATTTTTGGTTGTTTAAAACATGTATGAGAATAGAAATATTTGACAAAACTTATAGCTATCTATATTTGATTAAATGAAATAGTTTACATCATTGTCAAATATAATTCTTAGATTCCCTTCATGAAATTGCATTTGCAGTTTGTGCTCATGGTAAACATCCACGTTAATTCATGGCATGGTGCCCTTGGAAAAGAAAATATGGAGGTATATGGATAATGTGTTCCTGTAACTTCCCTAAATGAACTAAATATAGTTGTGTTAGTGGTAACTATGTTAACTATTATCAACTTCTTTGTACCTCATGTAAGAAGTTTCCAGATCCATCTTGAAGGTAATCAATTTGAAAAAACGGAATGATGATAGGAGATCTCAGTGGAATGCATGTTGTTGTAAAGAGTTTGCTTGTTGGTTAAGCTAGTTTTAGAGTTTGATTAGAAATTAAGAAAACTCTCCATTCGGCCTGATAACACTCCATACAAATATCATTCAGCATTTAAGGAGCATAATTTTCATAAGGATTACTCACTCCTAACTGCTCTGAACTCAGAAAATATTTTTGATGCAGTAGTGAATGTTGTCTATGAATTGAAATGTTACACAATTTTAGTAACTCCTGGTGGCATTGCAAAACAAATGCATTTGATTCAGGTGCGTTTACCTCGTGTCATGGAACTCAGGCCACGTTTCATGGTTTCATTGAAGAGTTCCCAAAGAAGGATATTCTCATGATGAAGGAACAGGTGATCGATCATGTAGGAAGCAAGACGATCGGTGAAATGAAATCTGCAGCACAATTCATCCAGGAGACTCAGCAATTGTTAGATCTGGTAACCAATGGTGCAGATTGAGTCGGTGTTTGGGATTTGTCCCACATTGATAGATAAGTTGATTTATTTAGTGTTTATAAATCCCATCCTTATCATTGTTAATCAATGCGTAGTGCAAATGGTATGCAGGGGATCTAGGTGTTTGGAATCCACGAGAATCTCACCAGCCTAGAGCTCGGGATGACCTATCAGGCCCCTACCCTTTTGGAAAAAATAACAAAATTTTTCAATGATCTCCTCCGTTGGTCTCCAAAAAATAACACCATTTGTCAAAGATCTTGTTTGTTGGTCTATATTCAATGAAAAGTGATATGGAGTAAGCATGGGTTACACAAACCAATTATTTTGTGGGAAATCTTATGACTTATGTTGTTCTAATTAACTTAAACATAAACCTTATAGACTGCTTGTCCTTGTATTTGCAATAAGGTCGTTCATCCTAGGCATACAACCATCAAAGCTATATATTTTTGTCTGAATCTCCTTATAATTCTCATGAGATGCAAGTATTTAAACATGAATATCTTATTGTCCTGCATGAAATTTGTTGGGTAAGAGATATTGTATTTGAGATCCCCCCTTAGTCCAAATCTATCTTCTATAAACTAGTATAAATTAGCTTAGAGACCATATTTACAAGAGTGTGACTTTTGGGGCTTGTTAAACTATCACAAGTTCTTTAAAATATTATTTAATGGAGCCTCTGAAGCCAATTCAAGGATGGAAGGAGTGTGGGGGAAAGGGGAGGGAGATCTGCATAGGACCTGATAGACACATATGATTAACTTATTTCTAGAGATTCTAAATGACCACTAGAGACTCTAAATGACCACCAACAATCACGATGAAGACTATGCCCTCTACATAGGAACATATATATTAAAATCACATTGAATTGAAAATGTAATGTTGATGTACTAGCTGTGTGAGGAATCCTCACCAAGTCGACCTCAAAAAATATAACAATAAAAAATGATTATTGTGCATAATTATTGACTCTATCGATGATCATGAGAAGCAGTTGGCATCTAGTTGGAGCCATGGAAAAATCTAGAAGTGGATAGAGCCTTTTAGTCCTGAAGGACATGATCAGCTACTCAATTTACTTCTAAGGATATAGAGAGAATTATTGGCAGGTGCAAAGGAAGTTATCCTTGAGTCCAAGATGAGGATCTTTGACCATTATACCATGTATTGTTATTTCAAGTGTGGCTGAGACCTAATGAGATCTTCCTCCTTTAAGGGAAGAACACAGTTGAGATCCTGAGCATATATAACATGATGAATTGTGAGTACATGTCTACACTGGTGGTGAAAAATATAAGTGATGTTATTTTTTTATTCATATTTGGTGGATCCCAATGTACAGGAAGTGGAGAGTATCCTTGATGTATCTAGTCGTCACTAGGACAGATTCTTGCAGTAATTAAAAGATGTGCTTATTTTTTCTATGACAGTTGGTGTTCATATTGGCACCTGAAATGACACATCATATAGGCTAATGGAATAGCATGTAGGAAGATCTAGAGGGAGAGTATGATGCTCAAATGTAGAGGGAGAAAGGTTCTCTAGTACATAGGGAGATGTGATGAGCTTGAAGATGGATGTATGCAACATCAAGCAAACATTCTCCTAGTATTGGTCACATGAATTGGCTAAGGGTAGATGAGTAAGAATGGGGCGGTGAATTCTCCCAAACACTCTATGATAAAGTGGGGAGAATAGTCCCTAGATGACTAAAAATGGGACCATACCTTCTCCTGGTAACTCTATGATGGAGTTGGGATATTAGTCCCATGTTGAATCCCTCGTTGAGGGGGAAGGATGATTTTATAGTGACATTCTCTCGAACATTTTGTGACCGAGTGGGGAGATCTCTTGGACATGACCCTGTGAAGGGGTGGAGCTGAGACCACTGCATTGTCTCATACGCTCTATGATGTTGTGGGGATATTTCTCAGACACCCTGTGAAGGGGTGGAGAGGCCATTTCATTCTCCCAAGCACTCTTTGATGGAGTGAGGATATCTCTAGAATACCCTGTGAAGGGGTGGATAGGACACAAAACTCTCTCAGACACTCTAATATGATAGATTGGGTATATCTCTTGGAAAACTTGTGAAGGGGTGGAGAGTCCAATGCAATCTCCTGAACACTCTATGATAGAGTGGGAGATATCTCGGACATCTTGTGAAGGGATGGGGAGACCAACACATGCTCTTGGAAAGTCTATGACTGAGTGGGGAGATCTCTTGGACATCATGTGATGTGATGGAGAAATTTAGTGCATTCTCGTAGACACTCTTAGATGAAGTGGGGAGATATCTGAGACACCCTGTGATGGGGTGGAGAGGCTGGTGCATACTAGCATATATTACATGTAGGCTCTCCAATGGAATGGATTGAGTTGCTGTATGTGGACCCACCAATGTACTGGGTTGATTTGTTGACTCCTTGATAGAATAAGCTTATTTGTTACATGTAGGTTCCCCAATGGACAGGGTTGATCAATTGGTGCATATTGACTCCCCGATGGACCAGGTTGAGTTGTTGACACTTCTCGATGGACTGAGATTGTGTTGGAAGAAATTTCTTATGATATAGAGATGTTAGAGATATATTTGATCTACAAATGATATCCATACGTGCTCTAATATAATGAATCTTCCCTGGCTAAGAGGGAGTGTTGACGTGGTAGTTGTGTGAGGCATCCTCACCAAGTTGGCCTTAGAAAATATAATAATAAACAATTATTATTATGCATAAAAGACAAGACAGACCAGATTAAGTGTACAATTTGAAGGCCCCAGTTAAAGTGTCAAACAAGCAAACATAAAGTCAACTATAAATAACAAGGTTCCTTACTCATTTTCACCCAACCAAGTTCACTCCACTCAAGCAAGAAGTTTGCTACCATCTAGAAGTATTTTTCATGGTTCCCTATGTTTGGAGGAGTTTCTCCTTTGTTCTTGGGGTTTATATTATGCACCTTTAGGGAGGGTCTTTCTAAACGCCCCCCCCCCACCAAAAAAAAGTTTTGAGAATTGGACTTTTGGGGGGGGGGTTTAAAAACTGCCCCCAAAAGTCTTGAGAATGGACTTTTTTTTTGGGGGCGGGGGGGGGTGTTAAAAAACCTCCCCCTAAAGTCCAGTTTTTGGGACTTTTGAGGGGGGTTTTTAAGAACCGCCCCCAAAGACCTAAATTTTTTTTGGGGGGTGGTTTAGCAAAACCAGCGTAAGCCAAAACTTCCCCAAAAGGGTATTTTGTTGTAGTGCTCTTCCTCTTCAAGAAATGGTGAGACCGGATCTTGCCAATCCTTTGGTTAATCCCAGAAAATGGTCTCTAGAGCCTTGGATGTGAGAATATATTATGTGGGAAACCACTTTTTTGGGGGGTCTTCATGTGCCTGGATGTACACGTAGTGGGGTGCTAATTGAAAATTGACAGAATGCTAAAATCTAGAGATGGTAGTTCCACTCAGCCTTACCTTCTGTTTCACCAAATTTCTCAAGGATTCATTATGAACAAAGAATCCAGTGTTGCTACTCAACTCTCGGTCTTCATCGAGAGAGAACCATAAGTTCTGGAATCGTGCTCCTCGACATAGTACATGTAAGTATACCTGCTAATAATCTGTAGGCTCGGACCATACAATAAACGAAATCATAATTATCAACCAAACATAGTGAAAAGGAGTACCTTCTTCCTGTGTTGAAGCAACATCCCGGAGCAGCTCATTCAACAAAAAATTGGATAAATTGGATTGCACTCCTTTTGCACAAAGTGCAGCCAGCATTATTATTCCTGCAGTACATTGTTGTGGGCTCGAGACATGTGGGATTTTATGTGTCAAAATTATGGCTTCCATATGAGTAGCAGGGTCCTCGATGGATGAAATTAGAAATTCTTCGCCAGGGCTGACCAGGCTATATTTTTCTACGGTCTGTGCAATCTTATCTAGGAGCTCTCCTTCCCGAAAGGTCTCTTCAGATTCATGCCCAACTCCCAGAAGTCCTGTGATTGCTTAAATGAGATCAACATCAATTGAGTGTGGCATGTTTGGGCACAGGAATCCTGCATGAGAGACTACTGGTAATTGTTTTAGATAGGTATCCACTTCTCTGGTTCAGCAAAAATTAGGCATGAAGAGAAGTGAGATTAACCCTGAATGATCTAGTCCACTTGCCCACTGCATTAGGACAAATTGGTTTGGAAATTTTGGGGAATCATAGACCAGTTTCATATAATTATTCCTATCCAATTCTCTGATTCTACTGGTGTCTGAGTCTTGAAAGGTAAGGTTATCCAACTAAGGCATGATATTATGCGGGACCTCCATGTATTTTTGGCTCTTAGGTGTTACCGGTGTAAATGGCCATTTGCGGGGATGGTAACTAGTGGCGCATCAGTCCTTCTAAGTGGTCGATAAGGTGGTAGTAAGTTCCTGGTTTCAAAGTCTTCTTGCTCCTCCTGGGTCGGTGGTGTTAGTGGGGCTTCCTCGTTCCTTTGCTTCTTCATTGGATTCTTCTCTGTAGGTTCTCGGGGCAATTGGGACCCCTACACTCTGCATTTTTCTAAGGACCAAGGTAGAACTTGGCCTGTAGCTGACCAGGGTTGGTTCCTTAGGGTTCTATGTCTTGTAGCATGTTGTATGGGTGTATTGCATAGAATTGTCATAGGGGAGTTAATAATGACTAGCATAATGGAGAGGAATTGGTTTCATCTCATTGAGTTACCTACAATACTTGTTGCTTTGGGTTCAGGATACATGGATTTGGGATATGGTAACAATGCAGATTGTGGAGCCACATCTTTTTTATATTTTTCCGTCACATGAGTTTTCGGTACTTAGAATTTACTCCCTCTCTTGAACGTCCAGGGGCAGCAGCGTGGGTATTTGAGGAAATTTTATCGACATGTTGTCACTGAGCTAGCTTTTAGAAAGGCGACCATTGTTATTTATGCTGGTTATCACTACAAGGATTTACAAATTAATGATTGACAAATACGATGTCAGTATCTTTACTTAATTACTATTCCAATCATGGTACCAATTTATGATAGTGTGATTTTAGTGGATTTTTTATTTTCCACCAAAGTTCCCCCCTCTTGCTGGCACACTGTGTGTGAATTCGTCTTCTATTTTCCCCTTGTTACAGCTATATATAAATTTTTTAATGTCCTTTCTAACAGGTTGTCATGTATTTTCACACGTGCGATCTCTTTCCACTTCGGACATTCTTTCTGACACATGGAGATTATGGCAGCTGGGCCACTATCCCTGGAAGCCGTCATGATATTATACCATGCCACATAGATATGAATAGTTATGGTGCATTGATGGAGGTTTTTTCTTGCAACGGTTATCTCCGCAAAGAATTTCTCATTTAGTACCTGTAGCATAGCATCAACTGTTGGATGTTCGCTTGTAAATTCAAATGTTTAGGTAAAGTTTACAGTTAAACTTTCCCATTCGATGGTTCCTTGTTGCATCTCCTCTAAGATGTAACAACCTATTAGCACCATTTCTAAGGGGTGGATTGTGGAAATTGAACCCAGGTGATAGATCAATTGCACTCACAAAATTACTAATCAAACATGCAAATTTACACACAAAGGAGACTGAAATTGGAGCATAACACTAATCTGTATTGAATAAGTGTACAATAGCCAACCATATGAAGTAATAGGATACTGCAATAAATAATTACATGAGATATTTGAATGCATAAGGATGCCATTCGAAATAGTCAAAAGCGGGCTTACTAAATCTAGTCAAATCCCCCATAGGTGCATAAAGTAGTTTCCAAATCTGCCTAGGAGCTCACGAATTGGAAAATTCAAGTAGGAAAGCTAATAGGTGATGGAAACAAAACTCATGCTTTCTTTTATTAGGAGAAAAGAATGGAGGATGATGAGGGAAAAAAACAAGTCAACTGCACCTAGTCTTACTTTCCCTTTTGCCATAAAACTCAGTAAAGCAGGCAATAAAGTAGAAAAAGAAGACATGCACTAGGGAGGATCTGGAATAAACAAGATATGCTAAATATGGATTCCAAGAGGTTTCCCAAGTGCTCCATGACTCAGTTTTAGAAAGTTTGACTTCTAGGACATGTGGAAGACAACTTGCATAGAGTGGAATATTGGAAACTAGGAAAATAAGACAAAATGGATTAATTAATGTCTAAGGTAGCTAACTATGGGTTGATTATTCTAACACCCCCCCTTAATCCTGACTTATGAGTAAATATCAGAAAACTATAGGGCCTAGCAACAATGCTTAGTCACCCTTTACATACTGCATGTCCATTTAGCCAAGGAAAGAGGCAAAAACCCAATGGAAAAATCCTCCCTTAAACATGGACAGTAAAACAAAATTTGAAAATCTTGTCATCAATCATGCTTCACAGCATGATCAGCAATCCCTAGAAGTGATTTTAGATTGCTGAATTTATTCTCACAAAAAACTTTGGTGAAGATGTCAGCTACTTGTTTTGAAGATGCACAGAAGAGTAGGTGAATTGTGCCATCATGCACAAGTTGTCTGATGTAGTGCATATGGATCTCAATGTGTTTGGTTCTATGTCTCTAAACTGCATCATTGCAGATTTGAATGGTGCTCTGATTATCACAATAGATAATAGTTGAGAACTGTTATTCGAAGCCACACTCACCAAGTAACCCCTGCAACCATAAACATTGAGTTGCTGCATTTACAACTCCTCTGTACTCTGCTTCTGTAGATGAGAGTGCAATGGCACTTTGTTTCTTGCTTGACCAGCTGATTGGTCCTTCGATAAGCATAAAAACATATCCTGATTTTGACTTTCGATTTGTGTTGTCACCTTCCCAATCAATGTCAGTAAACCCAATCAAATCAAGATCAGATTTACCTTTGTAGAAGATCCCATGAGTTCTTATTCCCTGAACAAAGTTAAGGATCCTTTTGGCTACTCTCCAATGGTTCTCATGAGGCTAACCCATGTATCTTGAAGCCACACTTATTGCATAATAAATATCAGGTCGAGTGTGTGTAAGGTACATAAAACACCCAATCAGTTGTCTAAACAGTGTACTATTTACCATAGGAGAAGAACCTGCTTCTTCAAGCTTAACTCCTGAAAGGAAGGGAGTCTTGCTTGGCTTGCAATATTTCATGTTGAACTTGTTCAGAAAATCCAAAGCATACTTGGACTGATGTACTTTTTTTCTATGTTGGGATTGAGCAATTTCAAGACCCAAAAATTGGCTCAACAACCTCAAATCAGTCATAGAAAATGCATGGTTCATTGCATCCTTCAAGGAGGCAATTTCTTTCTTTGAGCTTCTTGTAATTAGAAGGTGTTATAGCCGATTTCACCACTCCGGGTGAATAACACTTTGTATGGCCTTCCCCTGTCCCACTGCAGACTCCTTAGACCCCTTGGACCATTTTTTGTCCTTTGATGTTTCCCTAACCATCCCTAAAAACATGTGAAAAATGATATACGTGAATTTTAAACCTATAATCGTGTACATATGCAGGTTTGACCTCTAAAACTGTGTACATCGGGATGTGTACAAAAATCCAAATCATTTTGGAGTTTTCCTTGACATGGATCCGACTCACTTGACTCCTGGCCTTCCATATGCCTTGAGATCGCTCGGATTCGACCTTTCATTACCCCTTTGAAAAACTATATAAGGAACTCCTTGGTACATTGAAGGCATAAGAGAGAATTGAGAGCAAAGAAACTATAGTCCATTGTTGCCAGAACTTATGCTTGAGTCTGCATCCCCTTGTCCCTTGGAGCACTTTTGTGTTCTTCCCAAGCTTGCCTTTTGCTTGTGAGCTTGCTATAGAGAGATGGAGGATTGAAGTGGTGGAGGCCCAAGTGGGGGATTCAGTTTCTCCGGTTCGCAGACGTGCCGACAGAGGTTGTATATTGTAATCTATGATTTATATTAATAGAAATATCTTTTCCTGTCCAATAATGTGTATTTGAATGAATATTTTATCCATGGGATTATGTCAAATACTTATACATTATTGATTATATATGCTAGAATAGATCTAACACCATGATATATAGAATGCTTGTATTTTTTACTTGTTGTTGAGGAAGTAATCTATCAATTCAAGCTGAAGTTGGAAATCTCAATGGGGATCTACTTCAACCGTTTGGAATAAGGTACGAGGTCTGATCCTTTAGTGTTAGACATTTAATTTCTATTGCATATTGGAAAGGATTGATTTATGGAGTCAAGCTGTCTGTTGTGGTACCCCAAGCCATAGGAATTTCTCTCCATAACAGAATTGGTGACTCTATTGGGGATCGAACCCATAATCTCTGGTTTCGTAGACTAGATCCTTATCCATTGTTATAGTTGATTTCACCACTCCAGGTGAATCACACTTTGTATGGCCTTCCCCTGTCCCGCTGCAGACTCCTTAGACCCCTTGGACCATTTTTTGTCCTTTGATGTTTCCCTGACCATCCCTAAAAACATGTGAAAAATGATACACATGACTTTTAAACCTATAATTGCATACATATGCGGGTTTGACCTCTAAAACCGTGTACATTGGGATGTGTACAAAAATCCAAATCCTTTTGGAGTTTTCCTTGACATGGATCCGACTCACTTGACTCCTAGCCTTCCATATGCCTTAAGATCGCTCGGATTCGACCTTTCATTACCCCTTTGAAAAGCTATATAAGGAACTCCTTGGTACATTGAAGGCATAAGAGAGAATTGAGGGCAAAGAAACTATAGTCCATTGTTTCTGGAACTTATGCTTGAGTCTGCATCCCTTTGTCCCTTGGAGCACTTTTGTGTTCTTCTCAAGCTTGCCTTTTGCTTGTGAGCTTGCCATCGAGAGATGGAGGATTGAAGTGGTGGAGGCCCAAGTGGGGGATTCAATTTCTCTAGTTCACAGATGTGCTGATAGAGGTTGTATCTTGTAATATCTTATTTGTATTAAAAGAAATATCTTTTCCTGTCCAATAATGTGTGTTTGAATGAATATTTTATCCATGGGATTATGTCAAATGCTTATACATTATTGATTATATATGCTAGAATAGATCTAACACCATGATATATAGAATGCTTGTATTGTTTACTTGTTGTTGAGGAAGTAATCTATCAATTCAAGCTAAAGTTGGAAAGCTCAACGAGGATCTACTTCAACCGTCTGGTATAAGGTATGAGGTCTGATCCTTTAGTGTTAGACATTTAATTTCTATTGCATATTGGAAAGGATTGATTTCTGGAGTCAAGCTGTCTATTGTGGTACCCCAAGCCATAGGAATTTCTCTCTGTAACAGAATTGTCGACTCCGCTGGGGAGTTCCTAGTAGTTGTCCTTTGCGGGTTGTTATATCGGCATTCAAGAATTTGAATTGCTCTTTCTCTCTTGTTTCTGTGTCGGGTCTGGGGGTATGTTTTCCTGGTAGTGTCTGATTGGTGTGAAGTTTTTCTCATCCTATCTGTTTGCCTTGATTTTATGCACCTTTCTTCCTGTACACGAGTTTTTAACTCACAGTCGCGTATAGAAGCGGGTTTCTCTGCGATTTCCGCATATACACGCGGGTTTACTGCAAACAGTCTTGTATGCCCTTAGTTTTTCATTTTTGTGGAAATTAAATGGTTGCTGGGTGAAGTTTGATGTTTGCTGAGTCTCCTTTGGTACTGCCTGAGTCTGTTTATACCTCTGTTTCTAACCAGAGACATTTTTTTTAGGCTAAATTTTTTTTAAACAAGGTTCTTGTCATGGCATTTTCGATTTTTTGTTTGAGATTAGTGCATTAGATTTATTTTACCTTAGTGCTTTGCTTGAGTGTTTTTTGAGTGTGCTTGCAAGGTCTGGGGGTTGTAGAATCATTCTTTTGCTTTTTGTATCTCATTTTATTTCAAAAAATCCAAAAACATTTGCTTATCATCATGCATTGCATTTTGCATTTTGCATTGTACTTGCACTAGATTTGCTTTGGAGTATTAGTTAGGATTTCATATTGGAAATCTTGCATTCATCATTTGAAGAAAAAATGTGCATTTCACATAGTAGCATACCCTGTTTTCATGGACACAATGCATTTGCATTTATTGTTAGGTGTGCATTTTACTTCATGTTGTGTCATAACACCATTAGTTGCACGGCCATATCCCTCTTTTGAGTAATAAAGCCAATTAAAATCAATGCTTAAAATAAAATGAACTACACTCTTTTCTTTTATAGGGTGCACCAACAAGCTTAGGTTTTAGGATCTTGGAATAGTTCATTGTGAGTAAATTCTCCAAGATCACTAAACAACAACATGTATGTGTCTGTCCAGGTGAGTGTGTGAAATCCTTGGTATAACCAGTGTTTCTTAGGATCCTCCTCTCAAAAGGGAGTTAAGCACGAGGCAGTGTGAGAGGTTATTGATTGGGATGACCCCTAGTCGTAAGTAGTACCAGAGATATTTCCAGGATTGTATTCATATCTGGGGGCTCTTTCGAGAGTTTTGGGCTTTGCTACCCTGGCCATACGGTCAATCCCTCCTACGACTGTTCGCTTGAGCATTGATTATATTGAGGTGACCTTAGTGGCCTTACCTAGGATATCGAGGGGGTACTTTGCAGGGGTTATTCTGCGAGTGTCCCGGCTAGGTTGGGGTTGGACAGCACAGTCGCTTTATGCGTTGAAGCTGAGGGCCACAATAATTGGTTACATACCTCCACTTGTTGTTTATGGGAGTCTCAAGCCTCTCCTAGGCGAGACATACCTGCTTCATTCAGGAGCTCACTTATCCTGCCCTTGATTGCTTGCATTTGGCTTTAGATTTTATTAGTGATTTCTCTGTTCACGATAGCTTGCCTAGGGTTTGCGTAAATAGAGAGTCGTTTTTTTTTTTTTGAGTCATTGTGGATTCGGGTACGGTTCCTCACCATTCTTGTCGTTTAGTAGAACTTATGCCTTCTACATCTTCTCCTCCTTTGGGAGAGAGACCTAGACAGTCCAGGCGGACTACTTTGCACATTGATTCACACACCATGGGAGACCATATAGAAGGTATTCCTGAACAACCTTCTCCCATTCGTGTAGATGATGGGGATTTTACTCCTACTTACGATCCTTCACCCGAATCGGCTGAGTTAGGTCCTGTGATTTCTAAGATAGGAACCCTTGATGATAGAACTACTCACTCTAGGGTTGATTCCCCATTGATGCATTACCGGTATGGAATGTTAGAGGATGCCGAGACTCATTTTGAACCTACTAGCACTAGCTATGGTAGTTATTCTATGTATGGTTTTCCCACACATGATTTGGCATTTCATGTCGAATCTGACTTTGAGCCTAACACTATGCCTGGGGGCATTCTCATTCCTTACCATGCGGAGAGGTTTGGGAGCACTAGTCACATTGCACCTTCCATCCCAGTGTTGGAAGTTACATCACATATTCCTCCTAGGTCTAGGGTTAGTGATCCTATTAGGATACCAGATCCAAGACGAGTGACTATAGGGAATAGTACGTACTTGATCACTCAGATCCCTTCATCCTCTATCCCTAGTTCTTCAAATGTTCACCCTCCACCTCATTCACGTGGTCCTTCGGGCCGAAACGTTGCTACGAGTTATGTCCATACTGCGGTTACTAGACCGGTTGTGTCTCAGCTTCATGTACCACCTGTTGTTTCGGGATGTCATGCTCATACTTCTAGAGGTCACATTACTACTTCCAGAGTGTATATTCCTACCTCCGGAGCGTACGTTCCTACTTACGGAGTGTCTCATGGGACATCTCATGCGATGACCTATGGACCCTATTATGGGATGCAGTATGGACAGGGTTCTTTACCTTATGGAGGTGGGTATCAACAACCTGCTTATTCTCTGAACTACGGCTTTGTAGCTCCTAATAGTCAAGTTCCACCACACTATGGTGCTTCCACGCCACCCTATACGGGTCAAAAAGGAGAAGGGCACTATGGCCATGGCCATGGTGGTAATCAAACCTATATGAATCAAGGAGCAGTCCATAGACCTCATCATCCTAGGCTCCCTTTCCTCACAACGCTGAATCTTCCTGACTTGTCAATATTGACGAATGATCCTGTAGCTCATGACCCGGCTTGGTCGGCTGTCCCTACTAAGCTTCCCTCAGACATACCTAAGTTCGAGGGCAAACCGGGAGAGGATCCGAGCGAACACGTTACTACATTTCACCTATGGTGCTCTTTGAATTTCTTACATCAGGACTCAATCCGTTTGAGACTATTTCAACACACCCTTACAGGGCCTACTGCGAAATGGTATATAGAGTTACCTAGGGGAGCTTTCGCTTTGTTTGACGACCTTGCAATGACTTTTCTTAATCACTTCCAACTACCAATGTGCTATGATGTTGGTACTGAACTCTTGTTGAAATTTCAGCAGGATAAAGCCACACATATCTCGGATCATATTTAAGAGTGGCTTAGATGGAAGAGGTTAATTAAAGCCTTTATACCGCCAGAATTCCTCCTCGAATGGTTCCTTAAGTCATTATTGCCATATATAGTGAAGGATGTTTCTACATCCGGAGTGCAGAATGAGGAACAAGCGATTTTTAGGGCACAAGAACTAGACTTGATTTATTCTTAGTCTGGTTTGTTATATGATACTATTCCCAACGCTCCGCATTCTAGTTTCGACCCCAAAGTCAAACCTGGACCACATGTCGATGGCATTGTGGGTTATGCAAGTGCGAAACCTGCAGATTCAGTTGCAAAACAAGTTAGTCAATTGTCAATCAACCAATCTGCTTCGGGACAAGCTACGGCTTTGTCTCAACCCTCCCAAATGGCGAGTGTGCTTTCAGTATAATAGTCAGATCAGAAGGGTAACCAGTAGCCCAGACGGAATCGAAAAAAGGGTAAGAATAATTGTAAGGGTGGGAATAAGAATGAGAATGCTAATAATAATGACAAGAACGGTCGTAATGCTGGGGGGGACAAGCAAGCTGAACGTAAGGTTAAGTTCCCTTGCAAGTTGTGTAAGGACGATCACCTCACTTACTTGTGCCCTCGTATTGATGAAGCTTCAAGGTTCTTGGCACAGGGCCCAGCTGTGCTAACTAACCCTTTACCACACAATCAAAATATGAACTTGAAGTCCCATGACCAGTCTGGTGGTGATAAAGATCCGTCGGAGGGTAGTGGTCGTGGTTGCATTAACATGGTCTATGGTGCGAAAGTTGTGACCCGTGCGAAATATTATGGTTCATCACAACCCAGCCCAGGAAAAGAACCTGATCCACCAGGGTTTCCTTTGTGTATTGAGAAACCTATGGATAAACCTGAAGCTACACCTCGCATTCCTAAGGGAGTCCTTAAGCATTCGGGGCATAATCCAAATGCTTGTGCTGCCTAGAACTATTCAGTTATCGAGGATTAGGGCCACACTCCTTGTGCGATGTCTGCATTGGAAGTGCTTCAGAGTTGTCCCTCGCAAAGGAAGGTGTTGCTTTATGCCCTTGGTGTGAACGATGATGATTCTTCCTCCGTGATTAAATTTGAAACCGCGGGAATTCAGCCTCGCTTGCCTTACTATGTGTCTCTTTTGATTCACATAGAATGTCTTAATATGATCATCAAGCGCACTGTGATTGACGAAGGCGCTGCTACTTCTATGATGTCTTTATCGTGTTGGAAGGGTTTAGGTTCCCCTGAGCTGTCTAAATCAGCGACCATGTTAACTGTGTTCGATGGGAGATCGTTTAGGCCGCACGACATCCTTCCTTCCCTTAAGGTTCATTTGGGAGGGAAGACCGTTGCGATAGAGGTCGAGGTGGTTGATGCGCCTCTCGACTACAATCTCTTGCTAGGTAGGAATTGGATGTATAGTATGCAAGCCGTTGCTTCTTCCCTATTTCGCAATTTATGCTTTC
The DNA here is from genome assembly GCA_001517045.1 of Pseudotsuga menziesii. Classification (NCBI taxonomy): domain Eukaryota; kingdom Viridiplantae; phylum Streptophyta; class Pinopsida; order Pinales; family Pinaceae; genus Pseudotsuga; species Pseudotsuga menziesii. The sequence continues at coordinate 168,067 of LPNX010664744.1, forward strand.
CACACAACGGGAAGATAGTCACGATTAATCAAACGACATTCAAGAATCTGTCTGTTACCGCATATTCGGGAGCTTCGATCCCAATCATTGAGCACTCTCAGCCGGCAACTGGGAGTGTGGGTGTAGGCATGTATCCATCCCTCATGGGAAGCTTTAGTTGTCCTGCACCTATTGTTATGATAGGTTCTAGTTATGGTGAGGCTTTGACATCTATGAGATCGGTGTATTTTCGCACGAGTCATATGGAAGATCCTTGGATTCTTCCTACACCAAGTACTCCGAGTGAGCCTATCGTGATGGACGTGCCGCTGCCTACAACTATGATAGCTTATCAAGCTAATCTGGAGTGTGTTGCAGAGCCCAGTCCTTCCTCTTCGTGGACGGAGGAGGAGGACCCTTATGTGCTGCCGGCATGGGTAGTTCAGTCTTCTCATGTGCACGACTGCCTTGATACAGTTTTCCCTTCAGATGAAGAGATTATTGAGGCTATGTTGGGAGTTGAGCCACCATGGGAGGAAATCCATCATAGATTTTACTTTCTTCTCGAGCTTGACAGCTTGGAGCATGAGGACTTTAGGGTGATTCTTAGTATGAGAGTTGGTAGTCCTATGGTTCCGTTAAGCTCTCCTGGTCAGATGGCTGACGGAAACATGGCAAATATATCTTCAACAATTCCTATCAATATCTCTCGCGATCCTGGCAGGATAGAGAATGTCTATATTGGGGCGGAATGTTCCCATGCTGAGATTCTAGAATACACCGAGCTATTTAAAGAATTTCGTGATAGCTTTGCTTGGTCTTACGATGAAATGCCAGGTATCAACCCTCGTATTATCGAGCACGGGATTAATACTTACCCCAATGCTAAGCCTGTTCAAAAACGGTTGCGTGCGGTGAATCCGAGGAAAGCACCCACGATTAAGGCAGAGATAGAAAAGCTGTTAAAAGCCAGTTTTATCTATCCCATTCCCTTGATAGAGTGGGTTTCAAACCCCGTTCTGGTGGATAAGAAGCAGGGAACGATCTGCATATGTATTGATTTCCACGATTTAAATCATGCCTATCCTAAGGATAATTTCCCCACACCATTTATTGATCAGATTTTGGATGAGTGTGCGGGGATCGAGGTTTTTTCCTTTATGGATGTATTTTTTGGGTATAATCAGATACAAATTAAACCTGAGGACCAACATAAGACTGCATTTATTTGTCCTTGGGGAACTTTTGCATATCGAAAAATGCCTTTCGGCCTTAAAAACGTCGAAGCTACATTTCAGCAGGCGATGACCTTGATCTTCCACGATCTCAAGTCGATCATCGAAGTATTTTTGGATGACCTTGCCGCTCATTCTTGTATGAGGATGCGTCATCCCTATCACTTGAGATTGGTATTCGAAATATGCCGCCACTATTTGGTTAGATTAAATCCTCATAAGTGCATCTTTTGTGTGAAGTTAGGTCGTTTGTTAGGATTCATCATTTCTAAAGAGGGAATAAGAGTCGACCCTTTGAAGGTTGAGGCAATAATTCAGCTGTCTCCCCAAAGAATATTCATCATCTTCAGTGTTTGCAAGGCATGGAAAAATTCTTACGAAGATTTGTTGTTAACTTTGCCAATTTGACTAGAGGATTCATGCGTCTCTTGAAGAAGGACACCCCCTTTTGTTGGGATGAGTGATCCCAGGAGTCCTTTGATGCACTCAAGCGAGCCCTAGCATCGGCCCTGGTGATTAGTCCCCTGGACTATAACCGTGATTTTCTATTATATGTGGCTGCATCCTTAGAGACGATTGGTATGGTTTTGGTTCAAGAGGATGAGGAGCTCCAAGAGCATGTCATATACTATCTGATCTGGAACCTTATTGACTTAGAGATTCGTTACTCTCATGTCTAGAAGCTTGCTTTAGCTACCGTACATGCGGTTCAGCGGTTGAGACATTATATTCTCCTTCGCCAGACCTTGGTTGTAGCCCATGTCAATCCATTTCAATTCATCCTCACTTGAAGGATGATTGGGGGAAAGTATAATAAATGGATTGTCATTCTGCAAGAATTCGATCTCAAATTTGTTTTGGCAAAATCGAAGAAGTCTTTAATTTTTACAGACCTTATATCGGATTTTTCGAGTGAGGTCGAGGAGTTGGTTTGTGAAGATACGTTTGTCGATGAACACATATTCTTAATCTCAACTTTAGACCCATGGTATGGGGATATCATAATATATTTACAAACATTGAAGACCCCTACTCACCTCTCACAAGATGAATGACGACGATTACGTCATGTGTCTAAGAACTACCTCATGGTGGATAGCAGTTTGTACCACCGTGGGGTAGATTCCATTTTATGATGTTGTTTAACTCATGAAGAGGCAGAGATAGTGCTGAATGATTGCCACGGAGGGGCATGTGGTGGTCATTTATTTGGGCTTTCTACAGCTCAAAATATATTAAGAGCGGGTTATTTCTGGTCGTCAATCTTTAAAGATTGTGTAGATGTGGTTAAGAGGTGCCACCCTTGCTAGGTGTTCGCACGTAATATGTGCTTGAAACCTGCCCTGTTACATCCCATTATCACCACCGGTCCCTTCACTAAGTGGGGGCATGATTTTATGGATTGCAACCCAGCTTCGGCTGGGGGGCACCATCATATTATAGTGGTTGTTGATTACTTCATGAAATGGGTTGAGGCTATGCCTACAGTTAAATCCGACGGTGAGATAGCCGCCCACTTCGTATTCAACCAAATTATTACTCGGTTCGAAATTCCGAAAGAGCTTGTCATTGACCATGGCTCGCACTTTCAGAATCGTATGATGGAAGAGTTGGCATCAAAGTTCAGGTACAAGCAAGAGCATTCCTCCTCTTACTACCCTTAAGCGAATGGACAGGTAGAAGCAATGAATAAATCACTCAAATCCATTCTCCAACGAACCATCACACAAAGCAAGAATAATTGGCACATCATGTTATATCCTGCTTTGTGGGCATATAGAACCGCTGCTAAGACTGGCATGGGTTTTTCTCCATATCAGCTTGTACATGGAGTGGAGTCGATATTGTCGATTGAATGCGAGATTCCTTCTTTGAAGCTAGTGGTAGAACTCTTACCAGACACTTCACCATTGGAGGAACGTTTGGTCCACCTCGAACAACTTGATGAGAAGCGTCGAGATGCCTTGGTGGCTCTAGAATTCAATAAATGTTGCGTAAAGGTCTAGTACGATAAGTTTGTTCATCCAAGGAGGTTTAGTGAGGGAGACTTGGTCCTTTTTTGGGATCAACCGAAAGAACCCTTGGGTGTCGGGAAATTTAATCCTATGTGGCGTGGTCCTTACGTGGTCAAACGAGTCTTAGAGAAGGGTGTTTATGAGTTAGTGGATTACGAAGGAACGGCCTTGGCGAAGCCTAGAAATGGGCTCTATCTCAAGAAATACTATGCATGATTTTTGGCCAAGGCTGGTTATTGTATATTATTGTACAATTTTGCATAGTTAGGCCTTTTCTTATAGTGATCGGGTTTGTGATTAGTTTTCATTTCTTTTGGCAGATGTCAATGGAATCTTCCACCTACATAGGATTCGCGGATGGTGTGAGCCATCACACTCAACACTCAGCCTCTACTGCTCGGGTGATTTATAATCCTATGGGTCAGGTATTGTCTTCAGGAGGCATATGTCTGTGGCCATCTTCCAACAATGTTTCTGAATATAGTGCCGTTATTGAGCTTCTACGGGATGCCATTTCACATGGTGTTCTCTCTCTTGAGGTATGTCTTGATTCGGAGTTAGTAGTGTCACAGCTTAATGGTTTGTACCATGTTAGAGATCCGACGTTATTAATAAGATTCTTACTTGTGAGATTATTAGAACAGCAATTTGACAATATAACATACATACACATTCCAATAAATAATAATCAAGTTGCTGAATCATATGCTAACTACGTGTTTGATTGGCATTTGTTTCATTCACATTAAATTAATTACAAACACAATTTTTACACATGTAAATAAATAAACTGATCACCATAAAATTTTATATAACATCCAAAATGTGGTAATACATAGTGTCATGATACAAAATTGGGGCTCTCAAGCCGCGAACATATAATACACGGTAGTACAAAATGTATACACTCACAAGTATCTAATCCTGTGGAGGAGGAGGAGGGTTGTGATCATGGAAGGTCACTATGGCTCTAGCTAGCCGTCAGAATAATCGCACCCATGCACGTGGTACCCCCACCACCTGCCGCTGCATAGCCTCAGGAAAGTCCTTGACTTGCGCCATGGGAACTCTATGTGTCAGTCTCACAAAATTGGTATGAATGCTCTGGAGTGTCCACTCCGCATCCACACCCGTGACGTCGTATCCTCTTCCCCTCCATCTATGACGAGAGAAGCCTTTCGGCCGGCGTGGTCCCACATATACACACAAATGGTAGATGTCACTATGTATTGTCACGCAAAAATATGTATTTTGATTCCATATAATCAGAAAACACAAAAAAAAAATAACTCAAAAATTAAAAAGAGAGGGTCAAGATTCGTTACCTATATCGCCATATGCCGATCCTGGTGGTAGCGGCATGTCCGAGTCCCCCCAGAAATCTATCCCTACATAGGGGTAGTCATCGATGGCAACTATCTGTCGTCACCACCATGGAAAGAAGTCAGCTGGATAAGTTTTGGCCACCCTACCACCCCCCAATCTGCGCATCGCATCTGCCCAACGTCATTGGGCTGGATCTTGAACCCTGTGAGGAGGAACGTCCACTCTGGGGCTCAATCTTGGAACACGCTCAAAGAAAAATGTGCTCAAAATACTGTTGAACCCGAAGTTTTGCACTCTGCCTGCCTTACACTCACTGAGCTGATGTTTCATGTTGCTCAGTAGTGTAGTGCTCTAGTCATAAATTGTGGGTCTCATGCACTCCACTGCATAGAACATCAGAGGCCGCGAGGCTTGGTGGAGTGATTCCAAGCTTTCTATCCTACCCAATGTCAATAGTATGGCCTTTAGGCCCAACACCTGTATAGAATTGGTAGGGACCTAATTCCCCACCTTCTCTGTGTCTGGATAGCAGTACACCTCAATGTACTCATCGATAGTCATGCCACCTCCTGGCCCACCACGAGAACGAAGGTTCACCACTTCTCCTCGTATAGATAGCCCTGTAATGAAGTATATGTCCTCCACCTCTATAGTGAAGGACATCCCATCTATCTGGAAGGACTTCGAGTCTAGATCCCAATAATCCACTAGCATCTGTAATAGTCTTGTTTTGGCCCTCAAGTCACCAAGACACCAAAACTTGTAGAGTCCACATGCACGTAGAGCTTGTTGAGCCATTAGATCGGCCCCTACTGCTTCCTCTACCTCACCATGTTCACGCTCTCTCCACTCTAGGACCATCCTGCACAAGAATTTGCAAATTTGTCCATTAGATTATTGAAAAAACCTTATGTGCGGCCTCATACGTGATTGTTCTCAAAACAACCTCGTATGTACGCGGCTTTGGGGGCATTTTCTACGTATATCCAGCCCTATATGCGGAAAAACCCTCGATTTCTGCGTGGGCCGCAACGCTCTTTTTATTTTGGCATAGAAAGCTTAATTGACCATAGAATTTGATAAAAAAATGCACTGAAATGGAAGAGAAGAGCATGAGTAAATACCTAGAAGAAACGATAGTGGATTCCGCTGGCTGGATCTCCTGGAATTTGCTGTTGAAAATATGATCTCAAATGGGTAAAAGTTTCAAATGTTTTATAATATTTTGAATTGTTTACTATTTATGGAAAATTTTCAAATATTTGAAAATTTTTACCCCCTTTCCTATAGTTTCGACATTTTCTAACCATTTTGGACAGTTTTTGACATAATTCATGATGTAGAGGACCTTTTTCAATGTCGTTTCAGCCGTTGGATTGACCCGTTCGTGCCAATCATAGGTATCATATCTAAACTGGCATATAGGTTAGGTTTCATCACTGTTTTCATTTTGCATGACCTTATGACCATCTCATCATGACCTTAGGTACGAACCCACTCTATTATGTCACAAAACCTTCTTGTTGTTTTAGAAGTGGCATGATATGAGTGGTAGAGCTTCACCTTACATGGGTACCCTAGTTAGCGCCTTATTTTCATTTGGTGCCCATGCCGATGTTTTCTCCTTTAGGTTGTGGGAGTCCATTGTATAGTACCGCCATGACATTTCGCAAGAGCCTCATACTCCTCTTGATCTTTTGTTGGCCTATTTCCCTCAGGACTCCCTCATGTCAAGTTGTGAATGCATTATCATGAGCTTTGCCTGCCTTATTGAGCTTTATGCCGGCTCTCCTAACATTGCATTTCAGCCATATAGCCTGAGCTTGTCTCATGTCTAGCCATGCAGAGCCATTTTTTATATCCTTCGCAGCTTGTTTCCCTTTTTACCGGGAGGGGATTTTCCCCCGAGTGTCGATATCCTACACATGTATCCTTGTATTGAGCATAGGTATGTTCCACTGCTTGGAACTAGCTTGTTTTCCCTTATGACACTCGTCTCCTCCTAGTCTGTAACTATAAATCCATTTTATTCTTTTTCAATCTTTTTAAATAATTGAAAAAGTCCAAAAAAATAAAAAAATAAAAAAAGCTCGACAAGGAAAGATGTTATCTTTGGCAGCTGTCGAGTCGTGTCGCCTTCGAACAAAGCACTGTATATCATATCCATTGGTTTGGTTTATAGTTTGACTTTAGGAGGTATACTCGTTTATCTGAGTTTATCTCCACCAACTGGTTAAGCTTCCAGTCCCTATGGAGCCTCTGTCGATGCCTTCTATGTCGCAGAGATGTCCCAGTTTGTATATCGAGTCTATGCTGTCGTTATTCAGTCACCATATGCCGTTATGCTCTTGTTTGAAGGAAGTTGAAGCCTGAGTCGGCCATTCCTAAGTTATCTTGACTTTGCATGTCGGCCATTCCTGGTAAACTTACTGGTTTGTGCACCTTATGATCGAGTCCTTCCACATCATACAGCTTTGTTGAGTACCTCGTGTTGGATGATGGGGGATGCCTTAATGTCCTCCTTCCAGCGGATTTCATCCCATTGAATTCAGATCATTCATTCTGGGATTGGAATCTAGAGTCATTTTGAGTGCCTTGAGACTTGCAGTCATCAGTGGCAGGTTCTCTCACCATCGACAGTCTTTGGGAATACATCAATGTCGCCTGATCGATGGATCCTCTCAAGTGTTCAACCTCAACACATTTATTCACACTTGTTAGTTTGCACTCTAGTACCTTGATTCCCATTTTCATTATCAGTGGGTGATCTCGCGTCTGTTAATGGTATACATCAATGACCGGTAATCAGACGATGGACTACTATGTTCGACCTCGACACCTCTATTCACATAGTAGGACATGTACTCGTAGCGGTTTGTGTAGAAGACCTTCCAGATTGGTGGCATCTCTTATATGCTACCTCCTTGATCGTGCCAGTGTTCATGAGATTTCAGCTCTCGTGACTTGATTCCAGTATATGTCAGATATTTTCAGCCACTATGGAGATCTTGATCTATTATATCTTCAGCCACTATGGAGATCATGGTCCTTTGTATATCTTCATCATGGAGATTTTGATCTATGTATATTGTACGTGGCGATGACCACTTATGTGATATCTTGTATCATGCCTATTCATGGCCATTGTACTCTTATGTATCCAGGACTGCTATATGTATTTGCAGTTATGTGCAGAGTTGTATTATGCTGATTGGGTGGTTGGTCTTCCATTTGGGATCCTTCATCACTCAACTTCTGGGATGGACTTATAATGTATTTCGGCCATCGTATGACCCCTCTGACCTCACACATTAGGGGACATCTGTTATAGCTGATTTCACCACTCCAGGTGAATCACACTTTGTATGGCCTTCCCCTGTCCCGCTACAGACTCTTTAGACCCCTTGGACCATTTTTTGTCCTTTGATGTTTCCCTGACCATCCCTAAAAACATGTGAAAAATGATACACGTGACTTTTAAACCTATAATCGCGTACATATGCGGGTTTGGCCTCTAAAACCACGTACATCGGGATGTGTACAAATATCCAAATCCTTTTGGATTTTTCCTTGACATGGATCCAACTCACTTGACTCCTGGCCTTCCATATGCCTTGAGATCACTTGGATTCGACCTTTCATTACCCCTTTGAAAAGCTATATAAGGAACTCCTTGGTACATTGAAGACATAAGAGAGAATTGAGAGCAAAGAAACTATAGTCCATTGTTGCCAGAACTTATGATTGAGTCTGCATCCCTTTGTCCCTTGGAGCACTTTTGTGTTCTTCCCAAGCTTGCATTTTGCTTGTGAGCTTGCTTACGAGAGATGGAGGATTCAAGTGGTTGAGGCCCAAGTGGGGGATTCAGTTTCTCCGATTCGCAGACGTGCCGACAGAGGTTGTATCTTGTATATTAAAAGAAATATCCTTTCATGTCCAATAATGTGTGTTTGAATGAATATTTTATCCATGGGATTATGTCAAATGCTTATACATTATTTATTATATATGCTAGAATATATCTAACACCATGATATATAGAATGCTTGTATTATTTACTTGTTGTTGAGGAAGTAATCTATCAATTCAAGCTGAAATTGGAAAGCTCAACGGGGACCTACTTCAACTGTCTGGAATAAGGTACGAGGTCTGATCCTTTAGTGTTAGACATTTAATTTCTATTGCATATTGGAAAGGATTGATTTCTGGAGTCAAGCTGTCTATTGTGGTACCCCAAGCCATAGGAATTTCTCTCCGTAATAGAAGGTCATTCACATACAAGACAATAATCATCAAAGAACCATGAATCAGCTTCAAATAAACATTTGGATCAGACTTGCATCGAACAAAACTCAATGATAGTAGAAAGCCATCAATATTGGCATACCAAGCCCTGGGGGCTTGCTTAAGCCCATACAATGATTTATTTAGCCTGCACACAAAATATGGATTAGTAATAAACCCTTGACGCTGCTGCATATAAATATCTTCAGTAAGATCTCCATTCAGGAAAGCACACTTCACATCCATGTGATGTACCTCCCACTGCTTCGAAGCTGCAATGGCTAAGGCTAGCCTGATGGAGTCCATCTTTGCCACTGGTGCAAAGGTCTCATTGTAGTCAATACCATGTACCTGTGAGTAGCCCTTGGCTACCAATATTGCCTTATATTTCAAAGGTGAACCATCAGCAACAAACTTAGTTTTGAAAACCCACTTACATTGAACTAGCTTCCTCCCTAGGGGAAGATCAACCAACTCCCAAGTGTTGTTCTTCTAGAGTGAGCTAAATTCTTATTTCATGGCTGCTTTCCATCTTGGATTATGTGCTGCATGTTCATATGTCTGTGGGTCTGATCCAACCATCAGATAGCATTTATCTACAAACAAAGGGTCTTTCATGCTCAGGGCACTCTCAAACTGAGATCTAGTCCTCCTAGGATCACTAGGATTTCTAGCTAGTTCCCCAGCTGAATGAATGGTCTTTGCTGCCGATTTTGGTCTTGTAGGACTATTAGGATCTCCAATTAAATCATCATTATCAGACATATCAGAATCAGCAAACTCATTTGTCTCTTCACTTACATTCAATGGTTCTGGTGGTGAAGAAGATTCTCCAACTTCAACTGCTGCTAAATGCTTTTCTTGGAACTGAACACTCCTTTCAATGAAGGCTTTGTTTGTCCTCAAATTTATCAGCTTGTACCCTTTTGAATATTCAAAGTACCCAACAAATAGACACTCTTGGATTTGGGGCTGCAAAGCCTTCCTCTTTTCTGTTGGAATTCTAGCCCAAGCCCTTGAGCCAAAAATCCTGAAATGGGTCGCATCTGGCTTGTGCCCACTCCATGCTTCGAAAGGAGTCATACCATCAAGCTGTTTATGAGGCACCCTATTTTGGATATAATATGCACAGTTTATAGCCTCGGCCCAAAACTTTGGTGCAAAGTCTTAGCCTCCAACATACAGGTTGCCATCTCTTTCAGTGATCTGTTCTTTCTCTCAGCAACACCATTTTGTTGTGGTGTGTAAGGGATTGAATGTTGCATCTGAATACCTGCATCTTCACAATATTGAATGAACTCAAACTTGACATACTCACCACCATTGTCATATCTGAGGATCTTGAGTTTCCTCCCAGACTGGTTTTCAACCAAAGCCTTAAAGACTTTGAAGAGGCCAAAAACTTCAGACTTATGCTTCAGGAAGTAAACCCAACAATACCTGGAAAATTCATCTATGAAAGTTAATGCATATTTGGCCTGACTCATTGACATATGAGGGAATGGACCAGCAACATCACTGTGGATCAACTCAAGAGGTGCATAGATTCTCTCATGACTAGCTCTCTCAAATTTATGCTCTGGGTGTTTCCCTAGGACACAACCTTGACAGACTCCCTTGGAAAACTTAATCTTTGGTAACCCTATGACCATTTATTTTTCACTTAGATTAGAAAGATACTTATAGTTAAGATGGCCAAATATTTCATGCCAAATCTTGCTTGCCTCATTAGCATGAATCAGAAGATCAGAGGGGTTTGAGTAGGGTAGAAAATGTGAAAACCAGTATACCTTCGAAGTGTGATCTACAACTCCTTTTGCAATGAATTTACCACTCGAGATATCCATGATCTCAAAATCATCAGGGGAGAATATGACCTTCTTTGGATACCCTGTGTGGGTCATCTGATACACTGATAAGAGGTTAGAGGCAATACCTGGAACATACAATACATTTCTAAACTTACCATGGTCAAGATCAATCCTTCCTTTGCCCAAACTATCAGTGAGAGAGTCATATCCCAGTACTATTGGTGGGCCTTTCAACATGTCAAGAGAAGAGAATGCCTCCTTGGTTGAAACCATATGTCTTGAAGCTCCAGAGTCTATGATGAAGCTAGGTGAGCTTGATTTGCCAGCAACCAATGCATGAACTCTCTCTCTGTCTTCTGAATTTGATCCTCCTTCCCTATTATTTGAGCTATCAAGAAGAGAGATGTTATTCTTCTCCAGGAGTTGGGTCAGCATGTCAATTTGCTTCTTCATGTAGATCTTTCAGGATGAAATCCCTTACTGCAATATGCGCACTTGCTCATTTCTCCTTTGTTCTTCTTCTTCTTGGAGCCTTGGGGCTCCTCCTGAGACTTGTTCTTGTCTCTCTTTTTCTCAGGTGGATTGTTAGCTTTCTTCTTTCCTTTTGAATCCACCCTCGAATCTCCAGCAACCAGATCTTGGTCTTTGGAAGGTTTGATGGTGCCCATCATCACTAGTTTATCTTATTCTTGTGTGAGGGATTCCATGAACTCTGCAAGCTTAGGCATCTTCCAGGCTCAAGCTGTCAACTTGGTGGCATGGAAGGTAAAAAAAAACACTGAATAGTTAGGGCCAAGCTTCGAGAGTATGGCCAAAACTAGTTGCTCCTCCTTCTTTTCAATTCCACACTGTTTTAGCTGCAAAATAAGGGCTTTAAACTTGGAAAAGTAGAGTTGCAGGGATTTGAAACTACTGGGACTCAAGGAGATCAATTCATTCTTGATTTTATGTCCTCTAATCTCATCTATCTTACCAAAAATCTCTACAAGCTTCTCCCATACTTCATTTGGTGATGTCAATCCATCAAGATGGAAGAGGAGGTCTCTGGATATGCTCAGACATAAGAAACCATAAGCCTCATCACTCCTCTTGTGCCATTTAATTTTATTTGTAGCTGCATTGGGCTCTAATTCAGTTGCCATAGTCACCCTGTAGAGACATTTCGCTCTCAACAGTATCTTCATCGCTGCTTTCCATTCAAATAAATTAAGTGGAGTCAAGATGATCTTCTGAGATTGATCCATAGCTCAGAAATTGTCCCTTCAGTCAGTAGAATAGCTCCCAGTCAAGATGTCAAACCTGCAATAGCAATATGGAAGGAGATAAATTGATCTACAAAGGCTCTAATACCATGTGGAAATTGAACCCAGGTGATAGATCAATTGCACTCACAAAATTACTAATCAAACATGCAAATTTACACACAAAGGAGACTGAAATTGGAGTATAACACTAATCTGTATTGAATAAGTGTACAATAGCCAACCATATGAAGTAATAGGCTACTGCAATAAATAATTACATGAGATATTTGAATGCATAAGGATGCCATTCAAAATAGTCAAAATCAGGCTTACTAAATCTAGTCAAATCCCCCATATGTGCATAAAGCAGTTTCCAAATCTGCCTAGGAGCTCACGAATTGGCAAAGTCAAGTAGGAAAGCTAATAAGTGATGGAAAAGACAACTCATACATGATTTTATTAGGAGAAAAGAATGGAGGATGATGAGGGAAAAGAACAAGTCAATTGCACCTAGTCTTACTTTCCCTTTTGCCATAAAACTCAGTAAAGTAGGCAATAAAGCAGAAAAAGTAGACATGCACTAGGGAGGATCTAGAATAAATTAGATATGCTAAATATGGATTTCGGGAGGTTTCCTAAGTTTGACTTCTAAGACATGTGGAGACAACTTGCATAGAGTGGAATATTGGAAACTAGGCAAATAAGACAAAAATGGATTAATTAATGTCTAAGGTAGCTAACTATGGGTTGATTATTCTAACAGAATTGGTGAACCCATTCTTGTCATGGGTATTCTTTCCAAGCCATACGACAGTGCTCAATATGTTGTCCAAGACCAGACAATGTTGTGTTTTTTTATCAGCATAGTTGATCTCATCTCCAAATCTAATCTCCATCCTTCTTTTACATTGCGGTCATTCATAAATAGAATGTTTATGTGTACCCCACCATCTAGCAGGCGTAGCTTTCAGCACCTAGTCCAGAGCGAACAGTCGTTGTGATTCTTGTTATATTTTTAACATTAGGATCTTTAACTAAGAGAAAAACAAGCACAGCAATCAAACACAAGAGACAATGAACACAATGTTTTTCCTCGGGGAAACCATAAATGGAGAAAACCCCGCAACTTCTTTAGAGATAGAATCAGCACCAAAAGTAAAACCCAAAAATAGTAAGATGATCTCCTGACATCAGTAACCTCTTTCTTCCTTGCCCCAGTGTCTTTCTCTTCCTTAGCTATGTGCTACAACTGAGTGTGGATGAGTGTATGATAAATAGAGAGGCCAGCTCTCTATTTATACTAATTCCCGACATGACTAAAACCCTACTAGGGCCGACCTCTCTAGGAGATTCTAATAACCCTAGTGCCCCGAAACTGTAGGGACTTTAACCCTTAGACAATAGGAGGGTTACCCACAATGACTTGACATGACTTTTTTACATTATAGATCCTCCCGATAGGAACATCGAGGCATGACATGACACAAGTACATCCCAGAATAAACATCGGGTTATAATACATAAGAAATATAAGTGAATACATTCTGAATTTACAATTATATCAACACTCCCTCTTAACTAGGAAGGTATTCTCTTGATACAATTTTCATCGCCAGTCTTCTTCTCTGGATCATCTCATCATCTGCATCTTCAAGTCATCTTCGTCTTCAAGTCATCTTCATCTTCAAGTCATCTTCATCTTTGGATCTAGATCATCACTGGATCTGGATCATCACTATACATCATCACTAGATTTGGATCATCACTACTGGATCATCACTGCTGGATCTTCATTACTAGATCATCACAGGTGCTATCTCATGATTCTTCTCGTCACAGGAAGTTCTACAGAGCCAGCCATTTTTCATGTTGGTTGAAGGCCTAGCCTCCATGTAGGTCTTCTTCAGCACTTATATCTGACACCAAGTCAGAATGGCCCACCCAACACTCACATCTGATCATGTAGGAACCAATCCTATAATCACATTATAAAGGCCTATCACTCACATTCACCAGCATGATAGGACACAACTACTATCATCTGTGAAAAGGCTCAACACTTACAACCACCAGCATGATAGGACACAACTACTATCATCTGTGGAAAGGCACAGCACTCACATCCACCAGCATGGTAGGACATAGCTACTACCATCTGTGGAAAGGCACAACACTTACAATCACTAGCATGGTAGGACACACCTACTGCCATCTATGAAAAGGCACATCACTCACATCCACCAGCATGTTGTAAGCTATGTCTTCATCAAATGTCACATCTCTACTGATGTCATTCTTCTTGAATCCTGGGAAATAGACTCTGTAAGACTTCGAGCTTTCAGAGTATCCCACAAATATACCCTTCTTTCCTGAAGGATCTAATTTTGTTCTCTTCTCTTTTGGAATGTGTATGTACAAAGGACAGCCGAATATTCTGAGATGGCTGACTTCTGGTTTCTTACCGAAGAAGACTTATTCAAGAGTCTTGTTCTTGAGTACTCTGTGTGGAGTACGGTTCTGTATATACATCATTGTTCTGGCAGCTTCTACCCAAAGATGCATAGGAAGATCTTGATCATGAAGCATAGCTCTTGTGGCTTCCATGATAGTTTCGTTCTTCCATTCTGCAATCCCATTCTATTTTGGATTATAAGGAGTGGACAACTCCCTCTTAATCCCTGAGTCTTTGCATAACTCTTTGAATTCATTCGAAGTGAATTCTCTTCCATTATCTAATTGAAAGGTCTTGATTCTCTTTTCAGTGTGGTTCTCGATCAAGGCTTTGAATTCCTTGAACTTGCTGAATACTTCATCTTTGTTCTTCATGAAGTAGATCCATGTATTCCTAGAAAAGTCATCAATAAAAGAAACATAATATACATACCCGCTTAGTGAGCTTGATGACATAGGACCACATACATCGGAGTGGATGATTTCCAAGATTCCTTTTGCCTTGCTCTCGCTACTTGGAAATGTCTTCTTTGTATTATTTCGTTTTGCACATCCTTTGCAGACCCCATCATGTTTTGCTTGAATTTATGGAAGACCTTCAACAACTTTGCTTGCAATTGGTAGTTCTCTGTAATGCACATGTGCAATCCTTCTATGCCAAAGCTCATTTGGCTCTACTGTGTCATGGACCAAGTCTTGTTCTGGACGGCCCTTCAATTTGTACAATCCTCCTTCTTGTTCCCCAATCACTACTGCATCATTGATAGTCTTTCCTTTTGGCCACATGATGACTTGACCATCTATGAATGCAACCCTCATTCCTTTTACATCTAATGCAGATATGGAGAGGAGGTTCTTCCTTAGTCCTGGTACAAACAATACTTCCTTCATTGTCATAGACTTTCCAGAGTCTAGCTTATAGGAAGATTTCCCACTACCTTTTATTGGATACTGGTAGTCATCTCCTAGCTTCACCTTGTGAGGTGATTCATGTTTTGAAATTTTCACAAAGGATTCCTTGAATCCTATCATATGTTTGGAAGCCCCACTATCTATAATCCAATCATTGCTTCCATGAGTAATGTTTCCCGTAAGAGCAGAAATCAAAACATATTCTTCCTCGCTTGAAGAATCTTCGCTTTCATATCTAGTTCTCTTTGATGAAGGTTCATCATCCTCTACAGCATGAGCATGATGTCTTCTCTTGTTTCCCTTATTCTTGTGAGAGACATTTTTGTTTCTTGGACATTCTCTAGCATAATGTCCTTTCTCATCAAATGTATAACATCTAATTCTAGACAAATCTTTCTAGAGTTATCTTTATGAAAGGACTTACCTCTAGGGTGATGAGAACTTCTTCTGGGTTTCTTGGAGTGAACTATGAGAGCTTGATCTTCACTTCCCATCTTTTCTTCTCGAGCTGCTATTCGAGCTTCTTCTTGAGAGCACTCTTCCCATAGTCTTCTGAACTTGACTAACTTCTTTCTAGCACAAATTATTTGAATAAAGGAGTCCCATGATCTAGGGAGACCATTCAAGGTGGTCATTACAATCTCTGCATTTTCCACTTCTTCATCTACTGCTTCCAGTTTTTCCTTGATCTGAGAAAATCTTGTGAAGTAAGACTGGATTGTTTCTGCATTCTGAATCTTCACATTCTTCAGTTGGTTTCTCAGAGTCATCTTTCGGTTTATGTTCTTCCCTTAAAATAATTTCGTTAGGGCATCAAACATAGCTTTAGGTTTCTTGAGGGAGGACACCTGTGGTATGAGGTGATCCTTTATAGAATCATAAATTATCCTCTTTGCCATAACCAACTTCTTCTTATGTAAGTCCTTTTCCCCATCTCCCTCTGGAACTAGAACCTCCTCACTGATATAGGAGTCCAACTCATTTTCTTCCAAGACCAGGGAGATCCTATACTTCCAGGATTGGAAGTTATCAGCTCCCTCAAGCTTTTCATCAAGCTTGGTATGATGAGACATCTTAACTAAGAACCTCAAATGGAAATAAAAAAGATTTAGATCTTACCAGGTCAAGATGTTGGATCTGAATTTGGAGCTGAAATCCTGTAGTGCTGGTTCAGGAGCATATTAGGGTTTTGATTTTTTAGATTTATGTCCAAACAAATGCTTTGAATTTGATCCCTAACTTTGATTTTAGGGAGGAGATCAATCTAGGCCTAGGCTCACTGAAAAATTCCACTTCTGTGAAAAGCCCTAATTGTTGGCAGTAGTGTCGGGTCCAAAACTGAAAAACCTCAGAATTGGATTCTGCTTCGACAGAAAGATGCGCCCTAAGGAGGAGATTTATTCCAACATTTTTTTGCTAAAAATCGATGGAGAGAGATCCACAAACTAGGAATCCCTAGTTCCCGCAGTTGCACTGTGTCTATTTCTTAGGTTAGCTCTGATACCATGTTAGATTTTTAACATTAAGCTAGCATAACATTAGGATCTTTAACTGAGAGAACAACAAGCACAGGAATCAAACATAAGAGATAATGAACACGGTGTTTTTCCTCAGGGAAACCATAAATGGAGAAAACCCCTCAAATTCCTCAGATATAGAATCAACACCAAAAGTAAAACCCAAAAACAGTAATATGATCTCCCGACAGCAGTAACCTCTTTTGTCCTTGCCCCGGTGTCTTTCTCTTCCTCGGCTATGCGCTACAACTGAGTGTGGATGAGTGTATGATAAATAGAGAGGCCAACTCTCTATTTATACTAATTCTTGACATGACTAAAACACTACTAGGGCCGACCTCTCTAGGAGAGTCTAATAACCCTAGTGCCCCGAAACTACGGGGACTTTAACCCTTAGACAATAGGAGGGTTACCCACAATGACTTGACATGACTTGTTTACATTATAGATCCTCTCGATAGGCACATCGGGGCATGACATGACACAAGTACATCCCGAAATAAACATCAGGTTATAATACATAAGAAATATAAGTGAATACATTCTGAAGTTACAATTACATCAACAATTCTGTGACCTTTTCTTCAAATTATTCCAAGAAGGATGCAAGGTTAGGAAATCCTTCATAAGTAGGAAACGCGGTTGCATTGGCTCCTACCCTTCGAATTTTTTTTGTAATTCTCTCACATCTTCTCATGGAGACTTCATTCATCCTATTCTGCCAGTTTTCTTGGGCTTCGCTCGAGTCAGACGTGCATGAGCTTACACTACACCAACTCAAGTTTCCATCAACTGTAGGGTTTATATAATATTCCTTTGAAGACATAATCTTATACAGTTGATCGAGGTAATTATCTTACCCTTCGCTATGCACAGGATCCATGTATCATTTCCCTTAAAGGGGATCAATGGGCGCAACCACTCTCATTTCGGAATCTTCGAAAGACAATATCCTTTTCTTGAAGTTTATGATAGTTTGGTTTTCTATTGCCCAATCAATCCCTAGAAGCGTAGGATATGGTTTTGTGTCATAAAAAATTTCAATGGCCTTGAAGTCGGCATATGTTCTCAAGCCCTTGATGCCCATGAGTTCTTGGGACAGTCTTCCAATTGGTAGCACCTTCAACTGGTTTGCAATCCTTGGCTGAATAGGAGACCAGTCCAGTCACAGTCTGTTCATGATTTTCCATGTCTTTCTTGTCAATATATTGACATCTGATCCAAGTTGAGTATGATATAGTCCATATCATAATATCCTATCTGTGCAGTCATTCGCAATTCTTTTCCAGTCTTTTGTTTTATTCTGACTTGATTGACTCTTCTTTTAGGGAGCAGATATGATGTGTTGTCTTCTATGAGTGCTGTCAACTCTATGATGACATCTTTGTCATGGATTAGTGCTAAACAAATTTGAAAAATTTCTTGAGATTACTAACCTTTTTAGTGGGAGGCCTTATGATTAGTTGTTCAAATATTTCAGGCATAGATCTCACTTGTCCCAATGCCGAAGGGCTATTGGTATCAACAAATTATTTTCATGCCTCCAAGAAGACTTCCTTCTCCCATTGGACATATAGCGGAGCTTTCTTTTGTGCCGCAGGTCACACTTGCGAATGTCCTTGCGGTGTGTTTTGGTCAGCTCCTGTCGCAACACCTCCTCTTATGACTACAACAAGGTTGGGTTGGATTGGTTTGGAATAAATCATTTGAATATTAGGATTAGGGTTTGAATTTTTATTTTGCACTAGGTTGGGGTTAACGACAGTTCTAGCCTGTCATTTCGCAATTAGCTGTGGACACTATTTGACAGTGTGATCAAATACTTTACAATATGTACAATTTTTCGTAGGACTTTGACAATCTCAGGAAAAATGTTTTGGTTTCCCACAATTATAGCATGCAACTTGGCCTCTTCCTTGACCTCTAAATTTCCCACTCCCCCTTTGCGTAGGGCATTGTTGTTGTTGAGGATATTGGTTTGGATGATATTGCGGTTGAGGATATTGTTGTTGTTGAAACTACCCAGGATGCTACTGAGGTTGTGCTCATTCAACATGCATTTGTTCCTCATTCTTCATTAGGTAGGTATCCATCGTTTTCTCTTAGAGAAACTGAATTGCTCTGCAATCCTTTTCGTCGTGACCTATCGATCTACAAAATTTACAATACAGACTAGCAGGTGCACTTACAATATTATGCAAGTACAGACATTCCTCATACTTGTGACCTCTAGTCTGGTATACTCTGCACCAACGCATTTCTTGGTTTTTCAATGGGTTCAGTGCACCAAATATGACACAATTCATTAGTTCCAGGAAATTATCCTTATGGTTCCCATCTATTCTGCACTTGGTACACCATAGTTCCTCCTCAACCTCCTTTCCTCTTTTGATGTCCTGGAGATGCACCATAAGATTGGCCAGTTGCGACTAAATTTGCATCATGCCCGAGCCAGTGTCTCCAACTAGAGAGGCTTCTAACTTCATTGTTATATCTAGAGCCTCTATCTCTGACACAATTTTCTGTTGCATCAACGGCATTCAGATGTGTGGCAAAAAGGAAACAATGAACCATTACTTGTGTTGCACATTCAACATTTGGAAACTCACATTGGCCATTAATGTCTTAAATCTCTAGTCAAAATCCCAAATAGATTCTGGTGGTAGCTTCTTGATCTCAGTGATGAATTGTGATTCATACTTCGATTTCTTAAATTCATCAATCAACCCGATTCAATTCTCATTGAGTGTATTTGGGACCACTCCCACTGGTACAATGGAAAACTTCATATATCAGTCTAGCGCATGACCTCGTAGAGTCATGATCATCTGTGATTTCTTGATGTTTTCATCCTGGATATTTTGTACAGTCCAGACGGTGTCACATAGAAACCAGTCCTGTTCAGGGTCTTCCAGCCCATTCCCATTGAATATTGGTAGCTTAATATCAGTTCCATCCATTGGATTAACCAGTGCTGTATTAACTGTTGGTATAGTAGGAACAAAATGTGAACTAGTCGGACTTCCTTGTCTGCTTTTTATAGTGTTAGTACTACCTTTATTTATAGAAATACTTGGAGACGGGTCTCACAATCTTACCTCTAGTACCGTAGGATATTTGTGTACATGCTCTTGTTCTAGAGCTTCAGTCGACTCCTCATACTCTTCGTCTAGGTATGATGTGAACTTGTAACTTTCTTATTCTTTCTATGTGTTTCTACAGCCTCATCCAAATAAAGTTTTTCATCTTTTTCCAGACCAGAATCTTCTTCCACTTCTCAAAAATCTGGTTTCTAGTTCAATTCCATTTTCCCCTGGGAACATCTCACTCTTTGGTTTTGCTGATACATATCCACCCTTTTCTAATAAATCTATCAGTCGTAGAATTCCCTTTTCACATATAATCATTTTTATCCACATCTTCGAAGATGAGAGATATTGATTGTATGGTCCTTGAGAACACATTTTGCTCAGCCTCACTGTATTAGGTTATTGTATCAACAACACACTCAGTGATATATCCTACTATGATATTGTCTACCCAGAATTGCACGTCCCTTGATATAGGGTTGTTGATTCTTTTCAACCTCTCAATCAAGAATGAAGTCTACTCTGTGGGTTCTCTGCCTTGAAAGTTCCTTTTCTGGGTTTCCAACTTAGACAACCATTCATACAAAACAATGGGGAACTCGGCAAATAAAATTTCATGAATATCTAAATATATGTACCATTCTAACCACTTCTTCAGCGTCCACTGAGATCCTTCACTTTCTTCTCGTGCAAAGTCTATCTCTTTTGCGTCCACCCAGTTTTGGATCTTCAAATTCATAGGATTCCAAAACATATCCCTCACCACAACACTTTAGGGTCCCAACAACCATATGATGCACCCTTCTTTATGCATTGACATATCTCAGTTTTATCATCTGAATGAAGAGAACCTAGCACCTAGTTTTATCCACTAGGAATCTGCCATGAAAAGAAATATGGCCCAACATATTTCCAAAGGGTATACAAACAATACATTTCTTCAGATTTAGAGATGTTGGATTTTCTTCTCCCTATGACCCAGGTTCATCCCTCCTTTTTGGTCAGCTCAACAAATCCGAAATATCAGCCCGACAAAGCAGAGCCCAACCGGCAGCACCTGCGACACAGATGTTGTCTCACCCGACATATCTCGGTTCTTATGAGTAACTTCCAGAAACACGTTTTTGCAGTTTGTGCGGGGGGGGGGGGGGGGNTGTCAACACAGGAAATTATGTGCCCTTCTTTATGCAGTCTTACGCAAATGTGCAGTGAACAAACATTGTTGGAGTCATTATCCAACCCCCACATATTTATTTGGTCAATTGGCCTAATTATCCACTTATCCTAAGTTATTGACTCGAATTAATGACATCATAATCAAAACCAGCACACTCCTTCAATCAGGGAGGCCAAATAATCCTTCTCCTTCAACCATGGAGGATAACTAGGCTTCCTTCTTCAATCAAGAAGAAAATATGGGTTGATCTACTTTTCATAAATGCACCAATCAGTTAACTAAATGTTGTTTCACCTAACAATCAATTAAACTGAGTTGGAAAGGCGCCTTCCTCATCTATTTGTCTGTTTTGGGATGATTTGAGTTAAATGGAGCAATTTAAGGCACCTCCAACAACTTCTGGTGACTTAGTTCAGTTCAGTTCACTTCATCAGAGCTGAATTGAGTTAGATATGTGCCCCCACCTACTGATTGACATGCAGTTGAGTTCTATTTAGTTATACTTAGACATTACTGCCTCTGATTCAGTTAGGTCTCTATTAGAGTCAATTATGGTTGTGATTAGTGGTTAACTGATGTGTCTAGTGTGGCTAACTGACAGCTAAGACACTCTCATGTTATGCAATTTGAATGACCTCCTTCATATTCAAATTGTCTTGCTATTCATGCAAGTGTATCACATTGTATCTCTACTTTTGATCATTGAATACATTCCTACAGCTGCAACTCCTAATTGCAGTTTGTTTCATGTCAAATTTCTATGCAATTCATTCTAACTCTTCTATGAGTTGTTCCTTGGTCCTTCATTATACTGCGACTCAATTTTCATATGGTATCAGAGCCATGGTGGGACAAGGATATTCTTCTTGAACAAATTCCTTGATGGATCTATGATAGAATTTGAGCAAAAAGCTCAAAAATTCCAGCACTGCACCAAAAGCCGAAGGTTTACCACATAAATATTAAGCAAAGGAATTGTTGATCAAGCTAGCTTAATTAACTAAGATGGGTGTGATGAAAACCTGAAAAGTGTAGGCTATCCTACCTTATGGTGCCCTTTTTTTGTTTTTGCAGGTTTTGTGGTAGACTTATACTACATTCGCTACAGCATAAAATGGCCTCTTCTATGGATCCTCTTACTCCTTTCAATTACCATCAATGGATGGGGGACACGGAGATTCAATTGTGTTCCAAAGGACTCTATAGAGTCACAATGGACAGTGAGATAGAGCCAAACCATTTTGTAGAAAAAGAAAGATACTGGAATAAGATTGATGAAGCTTTCGAGTTTCTGTGCCTTTCGATTTCCAAAAATCTTCACTTCCATATCTTTGGATTGAAGTATCCGAAGGAAATTTGGGATAAACTTGTTGATGTGTTTGATCAGCAAGATGACATGAGGATCTATTGGCTAGATAATGAGCTGATTTCTCTTCACCCAGGAAACATCAAAACTTTGAATGATTTCTTCACCAAGTTCAATCACATGGTGCTCCAGTTGAAGCAGTGTGAAGTGGAGAAGGAGGATGATCAACTCATTCTCTCCATTCTTTCCAAACTTTGATCGAATTACTCAGTCTTTGTTTCCACATTCCATACCAGGAAGTTAACAACCCCAAATTGGAAGATGTCAACCCTCAATTCCATCATTGAATCTCTCATAATAGAGCATGACAAGCTTGTGCATATGGGGATCATCAGATCCTCAAAATGTCAAGCACTTCTTGCTGGAGGGCCCAAAGCCATGAATGGTAAGGGAAATAAAAAGAATCAAAAGAATAAGTTTGATGCTCCCAAGATAAGGGAGAAGAAAAAACAGCAAGATGAGCCTTCTAGATCAAAGAAGAACAAGAACAAAGGGAACCAAGGAAAAGAAAAGGTCAAGTGTTCCTATTGCAGGAAGGGATTTCACCGTGAACATTCCTGCATGAAGTAAAATCTTGATGAAATGACTCTTCTCCTTGTGAGAGGAATAGTATCAATCTTCGTGAGACTGTTAGGAAGAGAGATAATCATGATTGGGACATCCATCCAGAAAGAGGACATGCCCTCATGGAAACTGTTTCGAAGCCTAGAGCTCTCCTCATAGACTCTGGTGCTTTGAACCATATGGTGGAAAGAAAAGAATTGTTTCCATTCCTAGACTTTGATAGCAGCATTCCCATCCACATTGGAGATGATTCTCAAATCATTTTGAAAGGCAAAGGTATTGTAAAACTTGAACATGGAAGCTTCTTTGATGTTCTGTATGTACCTTCCTTGGCCTCCAATATATTGAGTGTATATCAAATGACACACACAAAAGTTCCCAAGAGAGTTACTTTCATCCCAAATGGTATTGAGATATCAAATATTGCATCTGGGAAACTCATTGCAACATGTCTCGCGAACCATCATGCTAAGACCTATGAGTTTTCCAAGTTTTTACCAGATGCAAAGCCCACCGCTCTTCTAACTCATCGGAATGAGGTCAATAGGCTATGGCATGAAATATTTGGACATTTGAACTTCAAGTACTTGCAGAAACTTCAAAAAACTTCCATGGTGGAAGGTATCCCAACCATCAAAACCTCTAGTGGAATTTGCAAAGGTTGCATTGTCGGCAAACACCCTGAGCACAAATTTGATCGGGGAAAGGAAAGTTGTGAAAAAAGTATTTTGGGTCTGATCCACTCTGAAATCAGTGGACCCATGCCTACAACCTCCATGAGTGGTTCAAGGTATGTGCTCACCTTTATTGATGAATTCTCCAGGTTCACTTGGGTTTTCTTCCCAAATAAAAAATCTGAGGTTCTTGAAAGATTCACTAAATTCAAGGAATCTGGGGAGAATTCCTTTGGGAGGAAGATAAATTATCTTATATATGATAATGGAGGATAGGATATCAATTCTTATCTTCTGCAAATATGTGCTAAATATGCAATCCATATCCATCACTCCATTCCCTACACACCCCAGCAGAATGGTGTAGCGGAAAGGAAAAACTGGGCCCTCAAAGAGATGACTACCTCACTCATGGGATGAGGAAATTAATGTTTCTGATTAAATTCAGAATATGTTACCTCACTCTTCCATGAAAGTAAAAACTCCTTTCGAATCATACTTTGGGCACAAACTCGATGTGTCCAATTTTGAAGTTTTCGAGTCCACTGCATGCGCTCGAATTCAACTTGGCAAGAGTAAGGATTTGAAACTAAAGAGTATTGAGTGTGTGTTAATTGGGTATATAGAGGAATATAATGGATAAAAACTTCTGAATATCATAACCAAATATATATTCATTGAGAGAAGTGTCCGCTTTGAAGAACCTCTCCAAGAGGTAGAACTAGTAAGGAAGAAACTGTTGAAATTCCCTCATGTTCTGCTGATCATTATAATGATGAAAATGGGAGTGAAGGCTCTGATATTTCAGATATTATATATGATATCAGTGAAAATAAAATATGAGGTTCTAAATCAGATTCAAATGTTCCCACTCATCTCCCAAAATGGGCCAAAAACACTCTCTTTCGTTGGGACAAACATTGGAAATCATGTTGATCCAAGAAGAAACCGGTCATATTTTCAAAGAGCAGGTATTGCTCTTTATTGTCATGATTCCTTGTTATACGATACCTATTATATTATTATTGGTTCTGATCCCAAGTCCTACTACCATGGTCGGAAATATCCGAGATGGCAAGCTGCAATGGATGAGGAGTTCAACTCTATCCGGAAAAATGTAACTTGGGAGCTAGTTTCTCTTCCACCTGGGAGGAAACTTGTTCAATGCAAGTGGGTATATCGGAAAAAATTTCTGCATATGGATCAACCTGAAAGTAAAAATCATGTATTATTTCAAAAGGGTTCTCCCAAGTCCAAGGAGTGGACTATCATGAGACCTTTGCACCGGTGGCAAAGATGGATTCCATAAGGCTAGTTTTGGCCATTGTCGTACCCAAGCATTGGGAGGTGCATCACATGGATGTCAAGAGTGATTTTATTCATGGATACCTGAAAGAAGAGATATGAATGAATCAACTTATAGGCTAAACATCATATCCTTCCTTGGTTTGTAAGTTGCAGAAATATTTATATGGGTTGAAATAGGCCCCAAGATCTTGGTATGCCAAAATGGATGCCTTTCTACTCTCACAGAACTTCCAGAGATGAAAATATGATACAAATGTATATTTTAAGAAGTATGAAGGTAACATTTTGATCATATTATTGTATTTTTATGGTCATTTGATAATAGGAAGCACACTTGCTTCGATTTCCTTTATAAAAACTACTCTTCTTAATGCTTTTGAAATGAGTGATTTGGGCTTGTTGAGACAGTTTCTCGGGCTTGAAATCACTCAATAATATGATGGGATAGTGGTGAATCAGTCAAAATATGTTTTAGATCTTTTAATTAATTTTAACATGGCTGGTTTTAAGGCTGCACCATTTCCTTTCCTCTCGGGAATCAGTCTTGAAGAGGGAAAATCCACTCCACCCATGGATTCCATTATGTACCGCCAGTTGAACGGAAGCTTGCTATACTTGACACATTCAAGGCATGAAATTTGTTATTCCATGAATTTTGTATCAAGATATATGCAGCAGCCTCATGAGCTACATTGGAAGGCATCCAAGATGATCCTTCAGTACATTCAAGGACTAGATCCTACGACATTCACTATGTTGTAGATTCTGAGCTAGAGTTGGTCGGTTTTAAAGATTCAGATTGGGTGGGGGGTACCATAGATCAGAAGTCCACTTATGGGTATCTATTTATGTTTGGTGGTGGCCCCATTTTCTGGTCCATCAAAAATCAAGATTCCATTGCACTTTCTTCGGTAGAGACCGAGTACAGGGGAGTAGTAAATGCTTGCATCCAAGCAGTTTGGCTGCAAGGAATTTTGTTAGAGTTTGATATTGGTAGTGCTTTATCCACAGTCATATTTTATGACAATAAAAGTGCTATCAATATCTCAATGGATCCAGTTCAATAGAAAAGGACCAAACATGTTTAGATGCACATGCACTACATCATGGAGTTGGTGCATGACAGGACAATTGTTTTGCAATACTGCCCTACAGATGAGCAAATTGCAGATATTTTCACCAAGAAATTGATTGAGAAAAATTTCACTTACCTTCGTTCACTCTTGGGGGTGAGTTCATTAGGTTGAATACAATTACTTCTTTAGTGTTCAGCTTGAGGGGGGGGTTTGTTCCCACAAGGTTTTCCTCTTTTCCTCACTTAGAATTTATTTGAGCATTTTAGAGTTACTTTTTGTACATGGTTACCTATGGTCTTTGTAGTCGGGGCCCTAGCATTATTTTTTTTACTCCTCCATATCAGTATGTCTTAAGGGGGGGTGTTGGAGTCATTATCCAACCCACACATCTTTATTTGGTCAATTTGGCCTAATTATCCACTTATTCTAAGTTATTGACCCGAATCATTGACATCGTCATCATCACCAGCACATTCCTTCAATCAGGGAGGCCAACTAGGCCTTCTCCTTCAATCAAGGAGGTTAAGTAGGATTCTTCCTTCAATCAGGGAGCAAATATGGATTGATCTTCTTGTCATAAATGCACCAATGAGTTAACTGAATGTTGTTTCACCTAATAATCAGTTAATCTGAGTTGGAAAGGCTCCTTCCTCATTTATTTGTCTATTTTGGGATGATTTGAGTTAATTGGAGTGATTTAAGGCGCCTCCAACAACTTCTGGTGACTCAGTTCAGTTCACTTCATCGGAGCTGACTTGAGTTAGATATGTGCTCCCACCTACTAATTGACATGTAGTTGAGTTCTATTCAGTTAGACTTGGTCATTACTACCTCCGATTCAGTTAGGGCTCTGTTAGAGTCAATTATGGTTGTGATTAGAGGTTAACTGATGTGTATAGTGTGGCTAACTGACAGCTAAGCCATTGTCATGTTATGAAATTTGAATGACCTCCTTGGGATTCCAATTGTCTTACTATTCATACAAGTGTATCACATTGTATCTCTACTTTTTATTATTGAATACATTCTTACAGCTGCAACTCCTAATTGTAGTGTGTTTCATGTCAAATTTATGTGCAATTGATTCTGAATCTTCTGTGAGTTGTTCCATGGTCCTACAGATTACTGTGTCTCGATTTTTATAAACATCACATACATATTCATTACTTGAAATATAACATTCATACAATTATCCCTATAAATCACAATAACCAATCAATCATTAAGCACAGTAAATATGCACTTGTCTAAGCTACTCAACGTTCACACATATACACAGCATGTAATGTGCAAACCCATCCGGGAAAAAAACAAAAGGTGCTATTCATCTAGCATTTTCATGAGGAAATAGATGCACCTTTTGTCTGTACATGAAGCTACAGACTCTATTCAATATATTCTCTTCTATCTCTACAAACTTCTCCTCCCTCTCATGCTCTATGTTCTTCTCTCTCTTTATCACTCTACTCTACTCCTACTCAGTAATCTACACAACCTGGATCGACTCAACCTTCTCTATGTGTATGTGCACTCAGGTCCAGAACCACTACTCTGATGCACACAGCGATCCAGAGCCAGTGACCAAAACTATCTACCTCTATTCTAGCTCCAGCGCCTCTCCTTGAGTCTATACACTTACACGAAACTGTTGTATCGACTAATTAGCTCAAAATAGTCTAAACAAGAACTAGATAATGAGCTAACTATTTGTCTAGATAACCCATTTACATCTTGGGTTTATCCTTTTATATCCTTATTACAAACTCGATATAATCTCATACATGCTTGTTACAGACTCAATAATGACTCAATACAAACTCTAATAGACTCAGCTTCAGTCACTATCCCAACAGACTTACTCAGCCTCAGCCCATAGACTGTCTTTCCTATTCTAGAAATATATGACCAAAAACACACTATCGACCTAACTTATAAAAATACCTTTACGCATGTGGTTTCTTCCGGCTCTAGTTGATCTTGTACCCACAATTTATAAGGGTTGTTGCTTCCTCAGTATCATGCCTTACTATCACTTTCTAGTCATTACCTTATTTGCACACCTGGGTCAGCGAATATTATTCCATGTCATCACATCTCTTGCTCTGTACTTTCTTTGTAGCTTACAAAACTGGTGTAGATTCCTCATCCTATTCCTTCTCTTTACCTTTCTCCTTATCTTCCCTCTTATGTCGCAGCATCCTTCTCTTCTTCTTTGATGTTGTTTCCTATGTCGCAAGTCCTTCCTCTTCTTCCTTATACTCTTCTTTCCTTGCTTAGGCATAATTCTATATGAATTTTCCCATTCTATCCCAGGCCCAACAGGCACCAACACTAACTTGTGGCTCATCTCAAGCCACGCGAGCTACTGATCCATAAACAAACTTGCACTAATTTTGTTCTAAAAATCCTCCATGATTTTCAGCAACTTCTCTTTTTCTATGCACACTTATTCTTTGGCTTTTTGCATGTGTTCCACTAGGTCGAAACTGACATGTTCTAGTATGTTTCTTTCTACTAAGTCTGCTACGTCACGCACCTTCTGGTACACAGGCTGAATTATCCCTGTGACCCTTTCTACTTCTTCCTGTAACTCCTCTACCTTTTCATCGTGTTGTTGTTGATGTGCACGTAGCGCAGTCATTTGTTGTTGCAGGATATGCATTTTTGCAGTTTTGACCTTTTTCTGCTCCAAGGGAAGCTACTTTATTTCATTTCATACCTCGTGACATTTGCTTCTAGCGCAGTGAGGTAATTTCCAATATTCTACGATTTCTCATCATCCAATAGAGTCTCCCAAGTCTGGGAGACTTTGTCGATGACTTTAACACATATCTACTCTGTTTCCTATATCCTTTTTGTGGCCTAAGTGGCTGTGTCACATCGGATGTCTAGCACTTCTAGTGGGGTGCTAGGAATCTGTCGCGCTTCTGATTCGGTTACCTTCTTC
Source organism: Pseudotsuga menziesii (assembly GCA_001517045.1). Classification (NCBI taxonomy): domain Eukaryota; kingdom Viridiplantae; phylum Streptophyta; class Pinopsida; order Pinales; family Pinaceae; genus Pseudotsuga; species Pseudotsuga menziesii. Next base: position 197,042 of record LPNX010664744.1, read on the forward strand.
TTAAGGTCAGCAGCTATCTTTCCCAGCCTAAGTACCTTGTCTTCTAATGACATATCATGTGATATTTCCTCATCAACCACATTTTAACAAACTATATTAATGATGTGGGTAATCTTTTGCTTAATTTCTTCTTCTTTCTTTGCTTATTGGGTGGTCTTTTGCATTTTGGCCTTGAGTTTGTTGAGAGCCTCTAGTAAGTGCTTTACCTATTTGTCAAGAGTATTTCCTCGTATCCGAATCTCTGTAACCGTTTCTCTATGTAAAGCATGTACATCTTTCAATTGTACCTTTGAAAAATCTAGGAAAATCGGGGAAGTATTATTGTGTACCTCGCTGGGGTCCAAGGCTCCAAATTCCAGCACTTATTTGCCTAAGTATACCTTGTTGGGGTGGTCTTGTATAGGATGTAGGGTTTCCTGCACTTCTGATGTTCCAGGGGCATCCTGCAATGGGGTTACATGTGGCGTGGGCTCTACTGCGAGTTTGATTGCTTCAATTGTTTTTCCAATGTCATTTAACCTTTATGTAATGACAGTAGCGCACTGGTTATGTTGTCTGCAAGAGTCATCGAACCACGCCTAGGTATCTTTTTGTAAGGCCTCTACTAGGGCTTCGATTTCTTCCTCATCCATACCATAAGTATTGGCTTCTTTGTTATCCCTTCACTTTTTCCGTGATGATTATGGTTGAACTTTTGCATTCTGAGCCTCCGTTTGTTGGTTTTGTAGTGGCGGATCATGATGGGGCTGGTCGATATGAGAATTTCCAATCATTGTTGCATTGTCTTGTTGGGTACTCTTCTCTGAACAGATCAAACGGTGGACAAAGAGCGGAGAAGGAATCACCAGTGAACGTTCATCCCGTATCTGAAACCAAATCAACGGTTCTACGCCATCCTGCAGTTGATCGACGATGTGAACAGAACCTTGTGAGTAGAGAATTGTGGAACAGAACTTTGGAAAATGAAGAAGTGCATCCCACAACCTACGTGTGGAATAGAAATTGCGGGAACTCCTATTGCAGAGACTGACTTGTGGGAAGGAGAATTTGGAATTGCGGAAAAGTGGTTTTTGAACTGCAGAAACGAAGATTGCGCAATGCTGCCAAAAGGGAGGAAAATTTAATATATCACTAAATATGGAGGTTTGCTAAAGTTAAAACTTGTCTATCCTAGGAAGGCTAATACAAATTAGTTTACTGGTTCGAATTTGGGGATTTTGATCCAGTCTTTTGATTCGTGTTGGCATCAATTGGTATCAGACAAGAAGAAGAGGAATTTTGCAAAAGTGTTCAATTGACAGATTGAGGTTGTGAAGAAAATGTCACCAAGGAGAATACACACGCATGGAGTTCCTGTAGGGTGTGGTAAAGGAAGACAGCTTGCAGAAACATAAATGGAGAGAAATATGAAAAGAATGGGAGCAAGGTTAGAAGCTATGGAAAGAAAGAAACAACTGAGCAATTCAAATGATAGTAATGAATAAGCTGAATTCGAATCCTCTAAGGAGGAGGAAGACCTTAAAGAAGTCAAAATTCTGAAAATGTTGATAAATACCAGTGGCATACCCAGAATCAAAGCGCCTATGTACTCAGGAAACCTAAATGTTGAAGAACTTATGGATTGGATAAATGATCTGAATCAGTACTTTGATTTTGAAGAGATAGAAGACAAGAAGAAAGTGAGATACGCAGCTACCAGACGGAAGGGACACGTAGCGATCTAGTGGGATGAGCTCCAGATTCACAGAGAAAGAATAGGTAAGAAAAAAATTAATTCTACGGATAAGATGCTATATAAAATTAAAATTCAGTTTATGCCTAAATACTATCAATTGAATCTTCTTAGACAGTTGCAAAACCTTAGACAGAAATCTATGAAAGTAATAGAATATACATAAGAGTTCTTTAGACTAAATATTAGATATGGACATGTAGAAGACGGTCTAGAAAGAGTAGCTAGGTATATAAATGTTTTGAGGTATGATATATAGGATGAAATCAGTCTATTAAATATAAAAACTGTAGAAGATGCATATCAAGTAGCACTGAAGGTAGAAGAAAAATTCCTAAGAAAACAAAATCAGAGAAACAGAGGAAAGAACATGGTAAGTGGTAGAGGTGTTCCAAATAGAGGAGGTAGGACTTTTAAAGATGAGTCTAAAATTTCTAGAAGTAGTGTTCAGTAATTCCAGAGAGGCATATTTGGAGGAGGTGGAGGAAGAGGTCGAAGTAGAGAAGTGAGATGTTATAATTGTGGAGAAACTGGACATATGTCTTTTGTTTGCCCAAGAAATAAATCTACAGGTCGGAGAAATGTCAATATTGCATAAGCTCAATAAGAAGCAAAAGAAGAAACAGAGGTGGATAACCCTCTAGAGGATGGATAAGCTCTTATGCTGAAAAGAGTCTTGGTGAAGACAGAGAAGCAAGCACATGAACCATCTCAAACAGAAAGTATATTCAGAACAAGGTGTAAGTCATAAGGTAAGTGTTGTAAACTGGTTATTGACAGTGGTAGTACTGATAATTTGGTTTCCATGGATATGGTAGAGAAGTTGGGATTGAAGAGGATGAAGCATCCCACTCCTTACAAAGTGTCCTAGTTGCAAAAAGGACATCAGCTCTTGGTGAATGAATAGTGTAATGTGGAGTTCTATATTGGTACTTACAAGGACGATATTTTGTGTGACATAATTCCTATGGATGTGTTCCATATACTCTTAGGGAGGCCATGGAAGTATGACAGAAAAGCGGTTCATGATGGGAGAAAGAATACATATTCTTTGGAGAAAGATGGGAAGAGACATACTTTGTCACCCTTGGAAGATGAAGCAGTTCAAGAGAGTTCAGGATCAAGCATCTTGTTGATGATTGGAAAAGAATTGTTACACGAAGTTCAAAAAGAAGAAGATTTACAATTTGTTGTTGTTGGTAAGCCAAAGGTAATTTTAACTTCTACACATGTAGATAATTTTCTAGATGAAGTTAAAGTTTTGCTTGATGAACATGCTAATATTATTGTGGATGAGTTACCAAGTGAATTAACTCCTGTAAGAAGTATTAGTCATCACATTGATCTAATACCCAGTGCAAGTTTTCCTAACAAAGCAGTATAGAGATTAACTCCAATAGAAAATGAAGAAATCAAACAGCAAGTACAAAAGATGTTGGAGAAGGGATTGGTGAAAGAGAGCTTAAGTCCTTGTGTTGTACCTACCGTGATAAGTCCAAAGAAATATGGTGTATGGAGGATGTGTACTAATTCTATGGAAATTAATAAAATCACTATCAGGTATAGATTTCCTTTACCCAGAATTTATGATTTGATGGACTATCTAAGTGGTTCAAAATAGATTTAAAAGTGGATATCATCAAATTAGGATAAGGGAAGGGGATGAATGGAATACAACATTTAAAATGAATGATGGTCTATATGAGTGGTTAGTGATGCCATTTGGACTTACAAATGCACTCAGTACTTTCATGAGATTAATGAATGAATTTTTGAAGGAGTTTACTGGAAAATTTGTGATTGTGTATTTAGATGACATTTTGATTTTTAGTCAGAACAGATAAGAACATTTAAGGCACCTTAAGTTGGTGTTGAGGACTTTACAAAAGGAGAAGTTGTTAATTAATTTGAAGAAGTGTATTTTTCTAAAGAAAGAGTTGGTCTATTTGGGGTTCGTGGTTTCAGAAGAAGGACTAAAAATGGATTCTGATAAAGTGCATGCAATTTTAAATTGGTCGATTCCAAGAAATGCTTTTGAGGTAAGAATTTTTCATGGACTTGCTAGTTTCTATAGGAAGTTCATTAAGAATTTTAGTCAAATTTGTGCACCTTTAATAGATACTTTCAGAGAAAGTAAACAACCTTTCAAGTGGACTGAAGCAGCTGATAGGAATTTTAAATTGGTGAAGAAGAAAATAACTGTGAAGCCTATCTTGTCTTTTCCCAGTTTTGATAAAGTGTTTCAAGTGGAGACAGATGCCAATGGAACAGCAGTGGGAGAAGTTTAGAGTCAAGAGAAGAGACCAGTAGCATATTTTAGTGAAAAATTAAATGAAGCTAAACAAAAATATTCTTCATATGATAAGGATTTATATGTTGTTGTGTAAGATCTTAAGAAATGGAGACATTGTTTAATGCCGAAGGAATTTATTTTGTATTCTGAAAATCATGCTTTGCAGTTCATATACAACCAACCAAAGTTAAATCAGAGGCATGCTAAATGGGTAGAAATTTTACAGAACTTTACGTTTGTTATCAAGCATACAAGTGGTCAATCCAATAAACTTGATGATGCTTAGAGTAGGGTAAGTTTGGTAATGCAAGAAATTAAGATCAATACTTTGGGATTGGAAAATTTAATTGCTATGTATAAGGAGGATGTAGATTTCAAATATATTTATGCTTCTTGTGAAGATCCAGTTACCCATAACAGAAGCCAGTGGTTAGATTATGTGTTGCAAGAAGGGTTGATATTCAAGAACTATAAGTTGTGTATTCCGAGGTGTTCAATGAGAGAAAATTTAATTTAGGAGAAGCATAGTGGAGGTCTCTCAATAAATTTTGGACAAGACAAAACGTTTGCTCTGGTGAGTAATTTTTATTTTTGGCCAAAGATGTAGTGTGATGTGAAGAAATTTGTTAAGGGATGTAGAATCTATCAACATGCAAAAGAGAGAAGTCATAACATAAGATTATATCAACCATTGCCTATCCCATCTAGACCTTGGGATTCCATAAGCATGGGTTTTGTTTTAGGTTTACCTAGAACTCAAAGAGGTCATGATTTAGTTTATGTTGTGGTAGATAGATTTTCTAAAATGGCTCATTTTATTGCATGCAAAAAGACTAATGATGAAACAAACATTGCTAATTTATTCTTTTCATAAATTGTAAAGTTGCATGATTTTCCTTTGAGTATTGTGTCTGACAGAGATACAAAATTTGTTCGTCATTTTTGGAAAACTCTATGGAAGAAGTTGGGGATTAATCTGACTTTTATTTTTGCTTATCATCCTAATACTGATGGACATATTGAAGTGGTAAATAGAATCTCGGGGAATATACTAAGAAGTATGGTATATGAGCATCCAAAATAGTGGGACTTGGCTTTAGCTTAGGCTGAGTTCACATATAATGATTCACCCAATAGGAGTACAGGTATGAGTCCTTTTCAAATTGTCTATGGGATGCATCCAAGGGGTGTGTATGAAATTAGAGATTTGGGGAAGAAAGAAAAGAGAATTGCAGAGGGTGAAGACTTTGGAGTTAGTATGCATGAGCTGCAAGGAACATCAAGAAGAGATTACAGGGAAGTACAAAAAAAGTATAAACAAAGAGCAGATTTAAAGAGAAGAGAAATGAATTTTCAGGTTGGATATTTAGTGAGCGGCCTATCTAAGAAAGGAAAGGTTCCCTAAAGGAACTTATAATAAATAGAAGCTTAAAAAAATTAGACCATGTAAAGTTCTAAGGAAGTTTTATAGCTAATGCTTATGAGATTGAACTTCCTTCTGACCTTCAAGTTTCACCAATTTTTAATGTTTCATATTTATATCTTTTTAAAGATACAGGTGTTCAGCCAGATTGTGTGACTTCAGAAAGAGTTGATCCAGATATAGATTAACAAGGACAAATTCCACGGAAATAACAGCCTCATATTGAAGTCATCCTTGACAAAAGAATCTTTAGAAAGACCAGGAACAGAACCTTCTTTCAATATCTGGTCAAATGGAAAAATCATCCTACTGAAGATGAGGCCTAGATGACAGAGCAAGAAATTTCCAAGTATGATGTAAAACCTGAAGACTTAATGTAAAATTATTTTCTTCCCCAAGAGTATGATGCAGTAGCATCGAGCTCATGATCGATCCAGCTCAACGTCCAGCTCACAGATTGAGTCAGTCTACCATGTAATAGAGTTTCTAGATGGATAATTAGATAGGGTTTGTTTAATTTTATAAGTGGCATATTTTCCTTTGTTCTCCTTGATCCTTGCATGGATCTTTCAAGGATTGAACTTTGTCAATTAGGTTTTCCTTTATTAGGTTTCATATCCATTTAATCAGATCTGACAGGTTTTCTAAGTATTATAAATTTGTTTGAATGTAATAGATCAAGATATGTGTGTGGAGGAGTGAATGATGAGTGAATGTGAGGATTGAATGAGTGATTGTATGCACAACAAGAGAGTGAATGCTATGTATCCAATATTTCGATCTTATTGAATAAAAACCAGAGATTTACAATTTGCGTGCATATGATGGCTTCTGAACTTGATTTAAGTCTGTAGATGTTAAATTTATATTACGATTCAATCCACACATAAGTCTATAATTAATTTGTAGAGAATTTGCAAGAAAAATTGATCCTTGCAGTGATCAATTCGCGCACAAGAAAACCATATCTCTAAACAGATGAAACAGTGGAAAAAGAGCAGAGAAGGAATCAACGGTGGACGTTCATCTCGCATCTGAAACCAAATCAATGGTTCTCGCCATCCCGCAATTGATCGACGATGCAGACAGAACCTTGTGGATAGATAATTTTGGAATGAAACTTTGGAAAATGAAGAAGTGCATACCGCAACCCGCAACCCACGTGTGGAATAGAAATTGTAGGAACTCCTATTGCGGAGACTGACTTACGGGAAGGAGAATTTGGAATTGCGGAAAAGTGGTTTCCGAACTGCGGAAACGAAGATTGCACAACGTTACCAAAAGGGAGGAAAATTTAGTAGATCGCTCAATTTGGAGGTTCTCTAAAGTTAGAACCTATCTATCTTGGGAAAGCTAATACAAATTAGTTTACTGGTTTGAATTTGGGGATTTTGATCCAGTCTTCTGATTCGTGTTGGCATCATTTCTCCTTACCTAATGGTAACAATACCTTAAGTCTATAATTGAGATTATTTTATTCTTCTCTCATCTCATCAAACAAGTCATCAATTATAGCTAGAAGGTATTTATTCTTCATAATGAATCTATTCAATTGTTTAAAAAGGATACAAAACCTTAATGTTCCATCCTTTTTTCATAAATTGTAATGGTGATCCCCAAGAAGAGATACTTGGGAATATATATCCCTTCTTTAAAAATTATTCTAATTGTATTTGTATCTTCTTCAATTTTGGTGTACTCATTCCATACGAATTCATAGAGACTAGTGTAGCTCCAAGCACCAAATAAATATAAAAATCAATGCCTTTTTTTTCGATCCTTGTATTTCTTAAAACACATATACAAAATGTTACAACATTGAAAATTCCCCAATACTTTGGTTTTTATATTTTGTTGATTCTTCCACATAGGTTATATACAATTGACACCCTTTTCTAAGGAATCTATTTTATTGCACAACTATAATATGCCTTATAGTAATAAGCATTGGAATTCCGTTCACTATTATTTGGTTTCCTTCTTCATCAAGACAGTTTAAAGTCTTGTTTATGAAAAGATAAGACAGAATGATGTCTATTTAACATCATATGAACCAAGTGGTATTATGTTAAGAATTGTTAAAGTATTTAGTACATTCGTATCTAGTGGACAACCATTAACTATCTCATTGAATTTTGTTTTGTTCTAGTAGCCAATTAAACCAACCATGATTTATCATGTTTACTTTTATTTAGATAAAATATTTCAATCAAATTAAGATCAAAATAACTATGACTTGATTCTAAATCAATTAAAATTGCAATAAGTTTCATGGCAATCTTACCTTCCACCTCCACCATGTTGGATTGATGATATGCTTGTTGATTATACAAAGCTACATAGATACTTGTAATAATCCTTTCCATATATTACAATGTAGTTTCTTCTTGTATATTTTGTACATTCTTCATTATGTATTTCCTATGATCATAGTCTCTAAACAAATGATATCTTTTACATCCCAAACATTTGATTTGTTTCCTTTCCCTTTTGTTGGAACATGTAAATAAATTGTAGAAGAGATAATGAAGATTCGAAGAAACATTGGTGGTGTCTAGTAAAGACATGGTTGCACTATAGAAAGTTACATAAGAGAAACTATATCTCCATATTGATTCAACGATCCAATCATGATAGACCAATTCAAAGGACAATATAAAAATAGATGTAGGTAGGTACCCAACCAAGAACCATGGACCACATAACTTATAATTGTCCATAGAATGTGGACCTAAACTCCCTAAGTGGAAATTATTAATGCAATATTAATCGATGGTTGGATTCCTCAAATAGTTGAATCATTGATCCAAAAAGTTTAGGTTAATAATGAACCTATAGTTGCAAGCTAGGGTAATTTTTAGGGGCAAAATTTCACCAATTAGCTATTTTTTAGGTTTTTTCCAAAAATTAAATTCGTTATTTGGTCATTTTTAGTGTCTAATATCCCCTATATTTACATAAAATACGTTTTTTTATCATAATATTTGCCAAAATTTACACATTTCAGTGTTAATTTTATGTTTCAAATTTAATATTCACCTACCTATCTATAAACATGTTTTTTTCAATCCAAAACAATAGCCTAGAATATTATACTTAAGTATAATATTAAAATCCTTAAAAAATACCCTGGAACTTCCAACACCCCCACACAAACTTATCTTGGACGAAAAAAAATTACACATTTCCCCCATAATTTTTTGTGGATTGTAAATGTTGATCAACCACAGTACATTAATATTTTCCAAGGAAAATATGAACAATTGCCACCATCAAAATTATCAAAAACTCAAGTACAATAATACTTTCATGGAGAAGTCTGAACATTATCACTTTCAAGTTTGTAACAACCATGGTACAATAAACAAATACTTAAGGAAAAATGTCACTACTAGTGTAGTAAATTCCATGGAGAATTTTGAACACTGTCACTTCAATCATTCAATCCATCAAATAATATTGCAAATTATTGTCCAAAAACAATCCCAGTCAATCAAATGACTAGACAACAAGGTGGTATATTCCATTTGACTCATCAACTAGACAAGGATACAACAATCATAAGTGATTTTCATCCATCAATACAATCTATATCACGTATCAAATAGGTACCTACTACCAACATATACAAATCCCAACAAATCAGAAACAAGTCAATCAAACATAGTTCAGTTGATCTTATTAAATCTTAGTCGATCAAACAAGAAGACCATTAGAGAAAATTTGGATGAAAAACGGGCTTCCTAAGGAAAATGATTAAAAAAAGCCACATAGGAAATTTTTATATTATTTCACTTTTATCAAAGTTGTCTAAGGTTATTTCACTTTTATCAAAGCTACCTTGGATATATATTTTATAGGGATGAAGTTTGATTTAGTATTTTCACCCAAAATAAGGAAAGAAAATTAAATACGTAGTTCTATCTTAAAAATTATTTGACTTAACTTTTCAATATTATATATTAGTTTTAATATTAATTACTATTATATATTACTTATAATATTAGCTGCTATTCTACATTAATATTAGTTAAAATTTATTGGACCTAAATTTTGATGGTTATTATAATATATTAATTATAATATAATATTATTATATATTAGTTATAATATTAAATATTATTACTTTTATATATTATATATAAGTTGTGACTTATTATAAAATATTGATTATAATATAATATTATTATACATGAGTCATAATACTAATTATTATTATTATCATATATTATATATTGGTTACATGTTACCTAAAAAATGGATGGGTATATTAGTTTTGATATTAGTTAAAAGTTATTGAATCTATTTTTTATGGTTACTATTAAATATTAATTACTATTACTATTAAGCATTACATAAAACATGGACGGGTATATTATTACTATTATATATTATATAGCTTTTATGATATTAGTAATATTATTATATATTAGTTATGATATTAATTAATTTTACTATTATATATTATATATGGGTCAAGGTCTGTGGGTCGGGTACACAAATTAAATTATTAAATAATTCCACATATCCCCAAATTATATAATAAAAAAATGTTTCCCTTTTTGAATTTTAAATCATTTTGATTGGCTAATACATGATGACATGGAATTTGTATTAAGGTTGGAAGGCTCATTTTAAGTTGAAATTTTCTCTAATGATCAATTGGGTTTACACATAGAAATAATATCAAGTCATCCCCCTTTAAAACAATTGAGGGATCAACAAAATAAAGAAGCATCAAAATCTTAGTAGAAACTCTAGTTGATGGAAATCTCTAGTCAAGCCTTAGTCGACCACTCTAAAGAAATCAATAGCAAGAAGGAGGAGCACTGCATGGTTCAAAGAGTCAATGGTACACATGTGTATGAAGTCCTCAAACATATGTTTAAATTATTCCATGACCATTCATCTGTCCAACCACAATATATCCAAGTAGTCGACATCGGTCCATGGTTCAATCTTTAACTTCATTTCTACAAATTTATGAAAGCATAAGTGACATATTTCCAAGAATATTGATTCCTACGAGAATTCCTCTTAATTTTATGATGGGGATGTTTATATAGCACATATTTATGTTCTAAATGAACATAAGATGCAAGCTTAGGTTCTTGTTCACTTGTAGGAGTATAATAACCTTGGATATCAATAACAATGTCATCTGCAAGAACATTCTCAAAATTTGGAATGTTAGGAACAATCAATTCACAAATCCCAACAACTCAGTCTGAACTCCACCTGCAACAAATTAAAATGTCTTGGTTGAAGAAGGGATATGTTAATGTAGTGAAGAAACAACATCATATCGAAGACTAATTCAAGGTGATTTCATCTCAGAGCTAATATAAACAACATTACCATGTCCATTCTTCCCAAGTACTCCTTTAGTATATCACATCTTTCTCAGCAATCAGGACCCAAAACTTGTTTTGTATTTCTCAAAACTAGGATAAATAACATTATTAGTATCCAAAGCAACATGTGAAGGTGTACATATACTAATGACATATTTTTTACAAAAATATAGGATACAAATAAGAGCATCAAAGGCTGTAAGAATGAATAGGAGAGCATGACATCTCAAAAACATTAGTCTTCTTCTCAGCGTTCTACATTTGACTGACTTCTAGCTCAAGGTTCTATTTGCAATCCTTCAAGCCTTGAATAATCCCATCTTTCTTAGTTAGATGCAACAAGAAAGAATTGAATATTTTTTCAAAATACAATATTTATCAAACAATATGTTATTATCTGATTGAAGGGGAGCATATTCTTCACGAATCTCATAAATAGAGACTCGTAGGTGGGCACCCACATTATCTAGTTGGGTATTAGTTCCTTCCAGTATGTAAATTTTCTCCTTCAAGTCATGAATTTATAAATGAGAGAGGGATTTCACTTCCTTCTCTAGATATTCAACTATATTTGACTATTCTCCAAATTCATCCTCAAGCTTCTATAAAATAGTTTCCATGGTGTTCTCCGGAACAACAATCTTCCTAGCTTTCTTATCCATTCTCTGCAAGATGACAATATGAAACAACGAATCTTCATTCTCTAGAAAGGAATGAGTTTTATTCAATTGATTCTCTAGTCCTTCATTATTTTTTTGCAACAAGGAAATAACATTCTGTAAGGTAATGACTTCTTGACGAAATGGATCATGAGATCCCTATTTTCACGAATTAATAAATTCCACGTAGTCAAAGTAGAACTGGAAGTATTCCTTTAACAATAATAAGAAATGAGAAGAAATAATAATGACACAATAATTGCTAAGTAGTCAACCTGATATCGAGAGAATAATTATCTAAAGTGTGTTATTTCTAGCGAAAAAAAAACTCAGGTCAACGTAATGAATAGAGTGTAACCACTATTCGATTATATAAAGAATGGGATACTTTTCAGTAGAATCCTTTCATTCAGGAAGGTGAATTACTATAATGCACAGAGTAAAGCTTCAAATCTAAGTGCAAACAAGGTAAATCATTGGATCAAACTAATTGATAGACCTCACTGCCAATGCTATTCAAAGTTGTACTATATAGTGACAGGTTGTATGCACAAATTGCATGCTAATATACAAGAGTCAATCATGAACTTAATTGATGTTTAGTTGAGTTAGCATCTATTCAGGTCTTCCAATGTCATTACTAGTTGAATCTCCAAAATAAGGGAACTAGTTAAATAGAAAATGATTCAACAACAACCAGGTTTTCGATCCAATAGATACCTATTAATGTGGAATTCGGAGGTTGAGAGTCCCCAGTCTGTCAATGAAAACCTTTAGTCGACTAGATTTTCACCCAATTGAAAACCACATACCGGAGTATCTCTAGGAACTTACCCACATAATCCTCCATTTTCATATGTCCCAGCTTCATATCATGGAAATCCTTTCTCTTACTGTAATAGTATATTTCAAAGAGATACTTATTCTTGAAATACCTTTCAAAATTCTTATAGTCAATATTCCTTTCATTGAGGCCCTTCATTTGTTGAAGGTGTTCCCACAATATTAAATCTCTTCCATTCATATTAAATATGGTAATCCTACCCTTATCATTCCCTGAGAACTCACAGATTCTGACCTACTTCTTCATTCCAAGAATCCATGTGTTATAGCGGATTTCACCACTCTAGGTGAATCACACTTTGTATGGCCTTCCCCTGTCCCGCTGCAGACTCTTTAGACCCCATGGACCATCTTTTATCCTTTGATGTTTCCATGATCATCCCTAAAACTATATGAAAAATGATATACGTGGATTTTTACCCGATAACCACGTACATACGTGGGTTTGACCCCTATAACCGTGTACATCGGGATGTGTGCATAATACAAATCCTTTTGGATTTTTCCTTGACATGGATCTGACTCATTTGACTCCTGGCCTTCCATATGCCTTGAGATTGCTCGGATTCAACCATTCAATATCCCTTGTGAAGCTATATAAGGAACCCCTTGGTACATTGAAGGCATATAGAGAGATTGAGAGCAAAGAAACTATAGTCCATTGTTGTCGAAATTTGTACTTGAGTATGCATCCCTTTGTCCCTTGGAGCACTATTGTGTTCTTCCCAAGCTTTCCTTTTGCTAGTGAGCTTGCTATCATGAGATGGAGGATTGAGTTGGTGGAGGCCCAAGTGGGGGAATCAGTTTCTTCGGTTCGCAGACGTGTCGTCAGAGGTTGTATCTATCTTGTAATCTCTGATTTATATTAATGGAAATATCTTTTCTTGTCCAATGATGTGTATTTGATTAAATATTGTATCCATTGGAATATGTCAAATGATTTTACATTATTGATTATATATGCTAGAATTGATCTAACACCATGATATATAGTATGCTTGTATTGTTTACTTGTTGTTGAGGAAGTATTATATCAATTCAAGCTGAAGACTGGAAAGCTCAATGGGGATCTACTTCAACCGTCCGGAATAAGGTACGAGGTCTGATCCTTTAGTGTTAGAAATTTTATTTCTATTGCATATTGGGAAAGATTGATTTCTGGAGTCAAAGTTGTCTGTTGTGGTACCCCAAGCCATAGGAATTTCTCTCCGTAACAGAATTGGCGACTCCGCTCGGGAGTTCCTAGTAATTTTTCCTTTGGGGGTTTTTATTGGTATAATGGGCTTGATATTATTGACTTGCTCTTTGTTTCTCCTTGTTTCTGGGTTTCATTTTATAGTATGTTCATCCATTGACACTCCCCTTTATTTGTTTGACCCTTGGTCTACTTTTGACCACTGCCTTCTCTGTATACGCAGGTTTTTGGCCAAAAGTCGCGTACATATGCCTATATACGCAGGTTTTTGGCCAATAGTCACGTACATATTCCTAGATACATAGGTTTTTGGCCAAAAGTCACGTACATATGCCCATCCACGCAGATTTTTGGCCAAAAGTCGCGTATATACGCAGTTGTTCTTTAAACAGTTGCGTACATCCTCCCTTTTGGTGAGTTTGATGTTATGGGAAGTTGTTGGGTGGGTTGTGAGTGTGGTTGGGTCTTCCTTGGGTCTGATGCTGTCTGTTGGATGCTTCTTTTGTGACCAAAGACCGCTTTTTCGTTGATTTTTATTTGAAAGTAGTTTTAGTCATTTTTCCTTTCTATTTTGCCATTAGTGCATTACTCTTTTTGTCTTGGTGTCTTGCTGGGCTTGTCTTTTATACTTGCTGCAGAGACTGAGAGTTTTAGATGACTTTTATTGCATTTTTCATTCTTTTATATTTTAAAATACAAAGTAGTTCCACTCTTAGTTGCATGTTAGATATGGATTTGAGGAGGTACTTGCATTGGATTGCTTGGATGAGAGTTGTGTTTAGGCTTTCATATAGGAAGGATTGCATTGACATTCGGAAAGGAATATATATTTATGCATCTCATGCAGTGCCATACCCTATTTTTCATTTGACAAAGATTGCACTTAGCATTGTTTGTTATGGTGTGCACTTTTATTTCACTACTGAGTCTTCATATCACTAGTTGCACGGCCATTTCCCTTTGAGTAATTACAGCCAACTAAAATCAACGCTAAATTAAAATGAATTACACTCTTTTCTTTTCCAGGGTGCACCAACAAGCTTAGGTTTTAGGATCTTGGAATAGTTCATTGTAATTCAATTCTCCAATATCACTAAACAACAACATCTAGGTGTCTATCCAGGTGAGTGTGAGAAATCCTTGGTATAACCAATGTTCTCAGGATCCTCCTCTCAAATGGGAGTTAAGCATGAGGCAGTGTGAGTGGTTATTGATTGGGATGACCCCTAGTCATAACTGAGTAGCACCAGAAATATTTCCAGGATTGTATTCATATCTGGGGGCTCTTTCGAGAGTTTCAGGCTTTGCTACCCTGCCCATACGGTCAATCCTGCCTACGACTGTCCGCCTGAGCATTGATTATATTGAGGTGACCTTAGTTTCCTTACCTAGGATATCAAGGGGGTACTTGTAGAGGTTATTCTGCAGGTGTCTCGGCCAGCTAGAGGTCGGACAACACAGTCGTTATATGCGTTGAAGCTGAGGGCTACTATAATTGGTTACGTACCTCCGCTTGTAGTGTATGGGAGTTTCGAGCCTCTCCTAGGTGAGACATACCTGCTGCATTCGGGAGCTCACATATCCTCCCCTTAGTTTTCTTGTATTTTGGCTGTAGATTTTCTTAGGAGTGTGCTCTTTGTGCACTAGTTGGCCTTTGGGATCGTGACGACTTGAGTATATTTATGCTCTCTTGAGTTCGGGTCCTTTTATTTTCGGCATGCTTGGTATCCTATCACCCGTCTTGGTCCTAGTACGGACCCTGGTGTCAAACTTGGGGGAATCACAGCCCCTTACCGTGCTCATAGATTTGGGAATGGTCATCTTCCATCCTCTACTCCATTTGTGGAGGATTTTTTCCCTTCACTCGGTCTTTACACCAGTGGTCACCCTCACTGGGGTGGTAGTGTATGCGTGAACGTTGGGTCTACACCTTAGTTTCCTTTTTATGTCTCATCGTTCACCGCATTGTTTCCTTTGGGTGTTGTTGTCGTGATCATTCCTCCCTATATCCTATAGTTTGGATTCTTTATTGACTATTTTGGGTTGTTTTGGACTAATATGGTTGTCATGTAGGGTCCACATTTGTACACTCTCTCCGAGGTTTCGACCCATTCGTGCCTGTCACAGTTATTATATCTGAACTGGCATATAGGTTAGTATTTCACATCCGCTTGCACTTATGCATTGCCGTATGACTGTTCCATCTTAACCTTAGGTACGAAACCATTCCATGGTATCACGGAACCTTCATGCTGCTGTTAGAAGTGGTACTATGTGAATGGTAGAGCGTTCCTTTACATGGGTGCCCTAGTTAGCTCCCTTTTGCATTTGGTACCCATGCGGTGAGTCCTCTCTTAGGTCTGGGAGTCCCTTTTAGTCTCGCCATGTCCTTGAGCAAGAGCTTCATACTCCTCTTGAAATTTATGCTGGCCTTTTCCCTGGGACTCCCTCATGTCAAGTTGTGAATGCATTATCATGAGCTTTGCCTACCTTATTGAGCTTTATGTCGGCTCCCCTGACATTGCATTTTAGCCATATAGCCCGAGCTTGTCTCATGTCTAGCCATGCAGAGCCATTTTTTATATCCTTCACAGCTTGATTTCCCTTTGTACTAGGAGGGGATTTTCCCTCGAGTGTCGATATCTTACACATGTATCCTTGCATTGAGCATAGGTATGTTCCACTGCTTGGAACTAGTTTGTTTGCCCTTATGACACTCATCTCCTCCTAGTTTGTAACTATAAATCTAGTTTATTCTTTTTTCAAGCTTTTCAAAGAACTGAAAAAGTCCAAAAAAAATTAAAAAACCAAAAATCCAGACAAGGAAAGATGTTATCTTTGGTAGCTGTCGAGTCGTGTCGCCTTCAAACAGAGCACTGTATATCACATCCATTGGTTGGGTTATAGTTTGACTTTAAGAGTTGTTCTCGTTTATCTGAGTTTATCTCCACCGACTGGTTAAGCTTCCAGTCCCTATGGAGCCTCTGTTGATGCCTCCTGTGTCACAGAGATGTCCCAGTTTGTATATCTAGTCTATGCTGCCTTCATTCAGTCACCATACACCATTATGCTCTTGTTCAAAGGAAGTTGAAACCTGTGTCGGTCATTCCTCAGTTATATTGACTTTGCATGTCGTCCATTCTCGGTACAGTTACTGGCTCATGCACCTTATGATCGAGTCCTTCCACATTAGACAGCTTTGTTGAATACCTCGTGTTGGATGATGTGGGATACCTTAATGCCCTCCTTCCAGCGGATTTCATCCCATCGACTTCAGATGATTTATTATGGGATTGGAATCTAGATTCCTTTTGAGTTCCTTGAGACTTGCATCCATCAGTGGCAGGTTCTCTCGCCATTGGCAGTTTCTTGGGAATACATCAATGTCCCCTGATCGATGGATTCTCTCAAGTGTTCGACCTCAAAACATCTGTTCACACTCTAGTACCTTGATTCTTGTTTTCATTATCGGTGGGTAATCTCGCGTCTATTAACGGTATACATTAATGACCGGTAATCAGATGATGGACTACTATGTTCGACCTCGACACCTCTATTCACATAGTAGGACATGTACTCGTAGCGGTTTGTGTAGAAGACTTTCCAGATTGGTGGCATTTATTATATGCTACCTCCTTGATCGTGCCAGTGTTCATGATATTTTAGCTCTCGTGACTTGATTCCAGTATATGTCAGACATTTCCAGCCACTATGGAGATCTTGATCTGTTATATATCTTCAGCCATTTTGGAGACCATGATCCTTTGTATATCTTCATCATGGAGATTTTGATATATGTATATTGTATGTGGCGATGACCACATATGTGATATCATGTATTATGCCTATTCATGGCCATTGCACTCTTATGTATCCGGGACTGCTATATGTACTTGCAGTTATATGCAGAGTTGTATTATTGTACTATGCTGATTGGGTGGCTGGTCTTCCATTTGGGATCCTTCATCACTCCACTTCTGGGATGGACTTACAATGTATTTCGGCCATCGTATGACCCCTCTGACCTCACACATTAGGGGGCATCTGTTATAGCATATTTCACCACTCTAGGTGAATCACACTTTGTATGGCCTTCCCCTATCCTGTTGCAGACTCTTTAGACCCCATGGACCATCTTCATCGAGATTTCACCACTCTAGGTGAATCACACTTTGTATGGCCTTCCCCTATCCCGCTGCAGACTCTTTAGACCCCATGGACGATCTTTTATCCTTTGATGTTTCCTTGAGCATCCCTAAAACTATATGAAAAATGATATACGTGGCTTTTTACTCGATAACCACGTACATACGCGGGTTTGACCCCTATAACCGCGTACATCGGGATGTGTGCATAATCCAAATCCTTTTGGAGTTTTCCTTGACATGGATTCGACTCATTCGACTCCTAGCCTTCCATATGCCTTGAGATCGCTCGGATTCGACCCTTCATTATCCCTTGTGAAGCTATATAAGGAACCCCTTGGTACATTGAAGGCATATAGAGAGATTGAGAGCAAAGAAACTATAGTCCATTGTTTCCAGAATTTGTACTTGAGTCTGCATCCCTTTGTCCCTTGGAGCACTGTTGTGTTCTTCCCAAGCTTTCCTTTTGCTAGTGAGCTTGCTATCGTGAGATGGAGGATTGAGGTGGTGGAGGCCCAAGTGGGGGAATCAGTTTCTCCGGTTCGCAGACGTGCTGTCAGAGGTTGTATCTATCTTGTAATCTCTTATTTATATTAATGGAAATATCTTTTCTTGTCCAATGATGTGTATTTGATTAAATATTGTATCCATTGGAATATGTCAAATGCTTTTACACTATTGATTATATATGCTAAAATAGATCTAACACCATGATATATAGTATGCTTGTATTGTTTACTTGTTGTTGAGGAAGTATTATATCAATTCAAGCTGAAGATTGGAAATCTCAACAGGGATCTACTTCAACCGTCTGGAATAAGGTATGAGGTCTCATCCTTTAGTGTTAGACATTTAATTTATATTGCATATTGGAAAGGATTGATTTCTGGAGTCAATCTGTCTGTTGTGGTACCCCAAGCCATAGGAATTTCTCTCCGTAACAGAATTGGAGACTCAGTGGGAGGTTCTCTCGCCATCGACAGTTTATTGGGAATACATCAATGTCCCCTGATCGATGGATTCTCTCAAGTGTTCGACCTCAACACATCTATTCACACTTGTTAGTTTGCACTCTAGTACCTTGATTCCCATTTTCATTATCGGTGGGTAATCTCGCATCTGTTAACGGTATACATTAATGACCGATAATCAGATGATGGACTACTATGTTCGACCTCGACACCTCTATTCGCATAGTAGGACATGTACTCGTAGCGGTTGGTGTAGAAGACTTTCCATATTGGTGGCATCTCTTATACGCTACCTCCTTGATCGTTCCAGTGTTCATGAGATTTCAGCTCTCGTGACTTGATACCAGTATATGACAGATATTTCCAGCCACTATGGAGATCTTGATCTATTGTATATATTCAGCCATTTTGGAGATCATGATCCTTTGTATATCTTCATCATGGAGATTCTGATATATGTATATTGTACGTGACGATGACCACATATGTGATGTCATGTATTATGCCTATGCATGGCCATTGTACTCTTAAGTATCCGGGACTACTATATGTACTTGCAGTTATATGCAGAGTTGTATTATTGTACTATGTTGATTGGGTGGCTGGTCTTCCATTTGGGATCCTTCATCACTCCACTTCTGGGATGGAATTATAATGTATTTCGGCCATCGTATGACCCCTCTGACCTCACACATTAGGGGGCATCTGTTATAGTGGATTTCACCACTTTAGGTGAATCACACTTTGTATGGCCTTCCCCTATCCCGCTGCACTCTTTAGACCCCATGGACCATATTTTATCCTTTGATGTTTCCTTGATCATCCCTAAAACTATATGAAAAATGATATACGTGGATTTTTACCCGATAACCGCGTACATACGCGGGTTTTACCCCTATAACCGCGTACATCGGGATGTGTGCATAATCCAAATCCTTTTGGAGTTTTCCTTGACATGGATCTGACTCATTCGACTCCTGGCCTTCCATATGCCTTTAGATCGCTCGGATTCGACCCTTCATTATCCCTTGTGAAGCTATATAAGGAACCCCTTGGTACATTGAAGGAATATAGAGAGATTGAGAGCAAAGAAACTATAGTCCATTGTTGCCAGAATTTGTACTTGAGTCTGCATCCCTTTGTCCCTTGGAGCACTGTTGTGTTCTTCCCAAGCTTGCCTTTTTCTAGTGAGCTTTCTATCGTGAGATGGAGGATTGAGGTGGTGGAGGCCCAAGTGGGGGATTCAGTTTCTCCGGTTCGCAGACGTGCCGTCAGAGGTTGTATCTATCTTGTAATCTCTGATTTATATTAATGGAAATATCTTTTCTTGTCCAATGATGTGTATTTGATTAAATATTGTATCCATTGAAATATGTCAAATGCTTTTACATTATTGATTATATATGCTAGAATTGATCTAACACCATGATATATAGTATGCTTGTATTGTTTACTTGTTGTTGAGGAAGTCTTATATCAATTCAAGCTGAAGATTGAAAAGCTCAACGGGGATCTACTTCAACCATCCGGAATAAGGTACGAGGTATGATCCTTTAGTGTTAGACATTTTATTTCTATTGCATATTGGGAAAGATTGATTTCTGGAGTCAAAGCTGTCTGTTGTGGTACCCCAAGCCATAGGAATTTCTCTCCGTAACAGAATTGGTGACTCCGCTGGGGAGTTCCTAGTCATTTTTCCTTTGGGGGTTTTTATCGGTACAATGGGCTTGATATTATTGACTTGCTCTTTGTTTCTCCTTGTTTCTGGGTTGCATTTTATAGTATGTTCATCCTTTGACACTCCCCTTTATTTGTTTGACCCTTGGCCTGCTTTTTACCACTGCCTTCTCTGTATACACAGGTTTTTGGCCAAAAGTCATGTACATATGCCTATATACGCAGGTTTTTGGCCAAAAGTCGTGTACATATGCCCATCCACGTGGGTTTTTGGCCAAAAGTCACGTATATACGCAGCTGTTCTTTAAACAGTCGCATACATCCTCCCTTTTGGTGAGTTTTATGTTGTGGGAAGTTGCTGGGTAGGTTGTGAGTGTGGTTGGGTCTTCTGTGGGTCTGATGTTGTCTGTTGGATGCTTCTTTTGTGACCAGAGACCGCTTTTTCATTGATTTTTCTTTGAAAGTAGTTTTCGTCATTTTTCCTTTTTGTTTTGCCATTAGTGCATTACTCTTTTTGTCTTGGTGTCTTGTTGGGCTTGTATTTTATACTTGCTGCAAAGACTGAGAGTTTTAGATTACTTTTATTGCATTTTTCATTCTTTTATATTGAAAAATACAAAGTAGTTGCACTCTTAGTTGCATCTTAGATATGGATTTGAGGAGGTACTTGCATTGGATTGCTTGGATGAGAGTTGTGTTTAGGCTTTCATATAGGAAGGATTGCATTGGAATTCGGAAAGGAATATATATTTATGCATCTCATGTAGTGGCATACCCTATTTTTCATTTGACAAAGATTGCACTTAGCATTGTTTGTTATGGTGTGCACTTTTATTTCACTGCTGAGTCTTCATATCACTAGTTGCATGGCCATTTACCTTTGAGTAATTACATCCAACTAAAATCAACGCTAAATTAAAATGAATTACACTCTTTTCTTTTCTAGGGTGCACCAACAAGATTAGGTTTTAGGATCTTGGAATAGTTCATTGTAAGTCAATTCTCCAAGATCACTAAACAACAACATCTAGGTGTCTGTCCAGGTGAGTGTGTGAAATCCTTGGTATAACCAGTGTTCTCAGGATCCTCCTCTCAAAAGGGAGTTAAGCACGAGGCAGTGTGAGTGGCTATTGATTGGGATGACCCCTAGTCATAACTGAGTAGCACCAAAGATATTTCCAGGATTGTATTCGTATCTGGGGGCTCTTTCGAGAGTTTCGGGATTTTCTACCCTGCCCATACGGTCAATCCCTCCTGCGACTGTCCGCCTGAGCATTGAGTATATTGAGGTGACCTTAGTGGCATTACCTAGGATATCGAGGGGGTACTTGTAGAGGTTATTCTACAGGTGTCCCGGCCAGGTTGGGGTCGGACAGCACAGTCGCTATATGCGTTGAAGCTGAGGTCCACTATAATTGGTTACGCACCTCCACTTGTAGTGTATGGGAGTTTCAAGTCTCTCCTAGGCGAGACAGACCTGCTGCATTCGGGAGCTCACATATCCTCCCCTTGGTTTGCTTGTATTTTGGCTGTAGATTTTCATAGGAGTGTGCTCTTTGTGCGCTAGTTGGCCTTTGGGATCGTGGTGACTTGAGTATATTTATGATCTCTTGAGTTTGGGTCCTTTTATTTTCAGCATGCTTGGTATCTTATCACCCGTCCTTGGTCCTAGTACGGACTCTGGTATCAGAATTGGGGGCATCACAGCCCCTTGCCATGCTCATAGATTTGGGAATGGTCATATTCCATCCTCTACTCCATTTGTGGAGGATTTTTTTTATTTTTATTTTTCGCTCGGTCTTTACACCAATGGTCACCCTCATGGGGGTGGTAGTGGATGCATGAACGTTGGGTCTACACCTATGTTTCTTTTTATGTCCTATCGTTCACCGTACTGTTTCCTTTGGGTGTGGTTTTCATGATCATTCCTCCCTATATCCTATATTGTGGATTCTTTATTGACTATTTTGGGTTGTTTTGGTCTAATATGGTTGTCATGTAGGATCCAGTTTTTGTACACTCTCTCCGAGGTTTCGACCCGTTCGTGCCTATCACAGGTATTATGTCTGAACTGGCATATAGGTTAGGATATCACATCTGCTTGCACTTATGCATTGCCCTATGGCCATTCCATCTTAACCTTAGGTTCAAACCCATTCCATGGTATCACAAAACCTTCATGCTGCTGTTAGAAGTGGTACTATGTGAATGGTAGAGCTTTCTTATACATGGGTACCCTACCCTAGTTAGCACCTTATTTGCATTTGGTGCCCATGGCGACGTTTTCTCCTTTAGGGTGTGGGAGTCTGTTGTATAGTACTGCCATGACATTTCACAAGAGCCGCATACTCCTCTTGATCTTATGCTGGCCTGTTTCCCTCCGGACTCCCCCTATGTCAAGTTGTGAATGCATTATCATGAGCTTTGCTTGCCTTATTGAGATTTATGTCGGCTCCCCTGACATTGCGTTTCAGCCATATAGCCCGATCTTGTCTCATGTCTAGCCATGCAGAGCCATTTTTTATATCCTTCACAGCTTGATTTCCCTTTGTACCGGGAGGGGATTTTCCCCCGAGTGTCGATATCCTACACATGTGTCCTTGCATTGAGCATAGGTATGTTCCACTGCTTGGAACTAGTTTGTTTTCCCTGATGACACTCGTCTCCTCCTAGTTTGTAACTATAAAGCTAGTTTATTCTTTTTTCAAGCTTTTCAAATAACTGAAAAAGTCCACAAAAAAAAAAATTTAAAAACCAAAAAGCCGGACAAGGAAAGATGTTATCTTTGGCAGCTGTCGAGTCGTGTCGCCTTCGAACATAGCACTGTATATCACATCCATTGGTTGGGTTATAGTTTGACTTAAGGAGCTATTCTCATTTATCTGAGTTTATCTCCACCGACTGGCTGTTGGATGATGGGGGATGCCTTAATGCCCTCCTTCCAGTGGATTTCATCCCATCGAATTCAGATGATTTATTCTAGGATTGGAATCTAGAGTCCTTTTGAGTGCCTTGAGACTTGCAGTCATCAGTGGCAGGTTCTCTCGCCATCGACAGTTTCTTGGGAATACATCAATGTCCCCTGATCGATGGATTCTCTCAAGTGTTCGACCTCAACACATGTATTCACACTTGTTAGTTTGCACTCTAGTACCTTGGTTCCCATTTTCATTATCGGTGGATAATCTCGCGTCTGTTAACGGTATACATTAATGACCAGTAATCAGACAATGGACTACTATGTTCGACCTCGACACCTCTATTCGCATAGTAGGACATGTACTCGTAGCGGTTGGTGTAGAAGACTTTCTAGATTGGTGGCATCTCTTATACGCCACCTCCTTGATCGTGCCAGTGTTCATGAGATTTCAGCTCTCATGACTTGATACCAGTATATGACAGATATTTCCAGCCACTATGGAGATCTTGATCTATTGTATATCTTCAGCCATTTCAGAGATCATGATCCTTTGTATATCTTCATCATGGAGATTTTGATATATGTATATTGTACATGGCGATGACCACATATGTGATATCATGTATTATGCCTATGCATGGCCATTGTACTCTTATGTATCCAGGACTGCTATATGTACTTGCAGTTATATGCAGAGTTGTATTATTGTACTATGTTGATTGGGTGGCTGGTATTCCATTTGGGATCCTTCATCACTCCACTTCTGGGATGGACTTATAATGTATTTTGGCCATCGTATGACCCCTCTGACCTCACACATTAGGGGGCATCTGTTATAGCGGATTTCACCACTCTAGGTGAATCACACTTTGGTGAGTGTCAAAAAGCAGGCCAAGGGTCAAACAAATAAAGGGGAGTGTCAATGGATGAACATACTATAAAATGCAACCCATAAACAAGGAGAAACAAAGAGCAAGTCAATAATATCAAGCCCATTGTATCGATAAAAACCCCCAAAGGTAAAATGACTAGGAACTCCCCAGCGGAGTCGCCAATTTTGTTACGGAGAGAAATTCCTATGGCTTGGGGTACCACAACAAACAACTTTGACTCCAGAAATCAATCTTTCCCAATATGCAATAGAAATAAAATGTCTAACACTAAAGGATCAGACCTCGTACCTTATTCCGGACGATTGAAGTAGATCCCCGTTGAGCTTTCCAATCTTCAGCTTGAATTGATATAAGACTTCCTCAACAACAAGTAAACAATACAAGCATACTATATATCATGGTGTTAGATCAATTCTAGCATATATAATCAATAATGTAAAAGCATTTGACATATTCCAATGGATACAATATTTAATCAAATACACATCATTGGACAAGAAAAGATATTTCCATTAATATAAATCAGAGATTACAAGATAGATACAACCTTTGACGACACGACTGTGAACCAGAGAAACTGAATCCCCCACTTGGGCCTCCACCACCTCAATCCTCCATCTCATGATAGCAAGCTCACTAGCAAAAGGCAAGCTTGGGAAGAACACAACAGTGCTCCAAGGGACAAAGGGATGCAGACTCAAGTACAAATTCCGGCAACAATGGACTATAGTTTCTTTGCTCTCAATCTCTCTATATGCCTTCAATGTACCAAGGGGTTCCTTATATAGCTTCACAAGGGATAATGAAGGGTCGAATCCAAGCGATCTCAAGGCATATGGAAGGCCAGGAGTCGAATGAGTCAGATCCATGTCAAGGAAAACTCCAAAAGGATTTGGATTACGCACACATCTCGATGTACGCGGTTATAGGGGTCAAACCCGTGTATGTACATGGTTATCGGGTAAAAAGCCACATATATCATTTTTCATATAGATTAAGGGATGATCAAGGAAACATCAAAGGATAAAATATGGTCCATGGGGTCCAAAGAGTCTGCAGCGAGACAGGGGAAGGCCATACAAAGTGTGATTCACCTAGAGTGGTGAAATCCACTATAACACCATGCTTCATCCTTCTTTAATAACTTACTTTCTTTGTTGAATGTAGGGGTATTTACCTTATTGAATTCCCCAAAGTAAATTTCTTTATAAGGATTCCTTCTCTTATATATTTGGGATGAACGCACTAAACTATCTAATGATATTTTTGGTCTACTCAATATGTTGGTTGAGGTGTCCATTGGAGACATGCTTATTCCCATTCTACACACACTTCTTCCTCTAGAGTAATTGCTTGCACTCTTTCCATCCTTAATTCCATTGTTCTGATATGATATCATATTGGTTTTTTGTTGAAGTTCTATTAGACTCTGCAGTATGGAAGTGTTGATCTGATGTTTCTCCTCCTGCGCCTTAGTTATCCTTTAATGGAAACTCCTCATTGTTTCAACAATATCCAGAGGTGTGATTTGCACCCTCCTTCCATTGGATTATATTTATTCATTACCACCTCACATATGATCTCCTATAACATATTCTTCATGTTCATAGGGATCTTGCACATATCCCATGTCATCATTCAAGTAGTTAACTTTCAGATTCTTCTGCTTACTACCTCTTTCCTTTGTTTTATTTGTCTCACTATTGCTACTAGTGTTGTGCATAAGGGAAATTGTTTTATATTAACACATTAATAAACCTTAATAATCAATTTAACATTATCATTTTGGGATCCTTTTACACTTAGAGGTGTAGTTTTGAAACCACTACTCTGATACAAGACTGTCACATCCCCAACAACCTCAATTGCCTATCGTAACCACTAGGGATCTTTGTTTTCCTTTCTATTTCTGACACCAATAAATTACCATATGATACTAAGTTATTTTACTACACCACATGATCTCAATACACTAAGTGTGGCTCTGCGTACAAAATTATCTAGTCCATATGTGATATTGCAAAAACTAATTTAACCTTTCGCACTTTTACACTTATCAATTCATTTATTGTGTATATATACTACACACACTAAATTGGACAATTGCACGAACAATTACACGAATGTGTTTAATAGTTGTGTGACTACCACCCTGCAGGTTAGCCACCATGTGGACACTCAGCTTGCAATGCCAATTCACTGCCTTCCTGCAAATTTAGTATATATACATAAATGGACTTCTTACATAATTCAGATATATGCAAGCATTTCATGATGCGCAATATCATATTCTCAACCCTTAAATAAAAAGAATTATAAAAAATTATAAGTAAGCTACTCATATTCACAACCATTTATTTAAACATGCATTTGCATCAATTCTGAATAACAATCATATAGTGTAAATGAATAACAATAATTAAACATCACATAACCCTTATCTTGAATGAATCTTCTCTAAGAAACTGATTGTGCAAGAGTAATGTTCCACCCAACCATATGCACTCTTTCTAGCATATACTCTTTCTACTAAGACGCCACCCCCACACTAGGCATGATTACCTTAAGGAAAGGGGAAGTATCCTAGGTAGTTGTTGTAGTTACGATCCTTGGGTAGGAGGGATAGAGATACTACAGGTAGGTAGGTGTGGTGCTTCGTATGTACCACAGATAGGTAGTTAGATATTGAAATGGGGGCTTCCCTGTGGTGGTAGGGGCATAGAATAATTCTTGAGGGCTTACCCTTACTTCATATAATTTTCCATCCCTCTCCTACATTTCTATGTTATTAAAAATAGATTAAACATTCATTCCTTCCTAAGAACTTACTGAGTTGATCAAGTAAGGTCTAGTTCGCTTTACCTCTAAGAGTCACCATCACTCTCGGTCTCTATTTCGGGGAAGTGATTGGATTCTAGAGAGAAAGGGATTTAGCTAATTATTCTCTCTCTCTCATACTCAAATAGGCGCAAGAACAAAACCGAGCCAACCTCTGTTGGGTTAACAAATTGTTACATACATACAGACTAATATCTCAAGCCAAGCCAACCTATGTTGGGTTAACAAGATTTTCCATGTACTAGAGGGGAAATGTTAACTAGTGACACACCATAGAGTTATGGGAACCTTTCGCATACTTAGTTAGATTAGGGTCGACAATACTTCCCCCACACAACACCAAGAAGGTGCCCCTTCACTACTCATTGGTCCCTTAGGCATCACCTTCCTCTAGGTGTTATACAATGTTTTGCATAGAAATACCACCTAAACCCCGTTATTCCATTAGTAGATCACAACCTTCTCTAGTATCTTAGCCAGGTACGTGCTCTACACCACTCTAATAATCAATACAAGTAATCTACTCACATGAAATTGATTATCTTTGGATCCACGACACCCACCCCACACAACACCGTGCAGGTGATATTCCAATGTGTGTGTATAAAGACATCCAAACCGTGTTGTTCCACTGGGAGGTCACACAACCTCTATTGGATTCCAATACACTTGGTTTTAAACTTTGTATTGAATCTTCAAGGATCACAACAAATTAAGTAGAACAAACTATAAGATATGGCTTACCTCCATAACCACAAAAAACTCACATAGAATTGGCTAACATGGGGTCCACATTACTCGCCCTACACAACAACAAGAAGGTAACCCTTTACTACTAAATGGTCCCTTAAGTGTCACCTTCCTCTAGGTGTTATACGAGTGTTTGGGTAGAAATATCACCCAAACCTCAGATCATCTTCCTACATCCTCTGTTTTCTTAGGGTTTACAAATATTTTTTGCGCACAACCAGTTAGCTTTAGGCAATTAACTAGGTCACGAAGGATAATTTTAAGAACACCCCCAAATTTATATGTATGATAAATGGGTGAATATCCATAATACATAGGAAACATTGAAATCTATTTTATCAATAATATAATATGTATATTTGTTTTGGATAATCTTATTATAGCATCTTGTAAAATCTTGGAGAGTCTTTCACTAAATTATAAGATATTGTAAAACCTTGCCGAATATTTCACTGAAATATAAAATATTGTAAAAACATGGTGAATCTTTCATCAAATTATAAAACCTTGTAACGTATTGGTGAATATTTTGCTAGGAAGACTCATCTTTTGACTCTACAAATTACTAACGTAGTGTAATAGAAGAGCATATACTAGAGTTCAATTCTCTTGAATCCTTGACCCTCAAATGAAAAAATGCATGAATGAGGAGATGACGGATTTATTTATACATTTCACAAGCAATACTAGTTCGCTCACAAATGGAGGTGTTTGTGAAACACAACTACATTAACTAGATTCAGGGAAAGTGGGGACTCCACTTTTTATCTTGTTGTCCGTCGATTGCACACCATCAACAGAAATCTTCCGAAAGCTGTCTCCTCACTTGATAAAGTGGGAGAGGTGTGACCTTGGGGGCAAGCACAGAGCTAGGTACTGTCACCTACTCCTAGCTCCTCCGTTTAGGCTAACTCCTAACGAAGCCAAGGGGGGTAGTCCCTACAAAAGAGTTTTCTAAGGCTCTTAAGTTGTTAAAGTGTTTTACTTAGTTGCAGATGCGGATGGGTGTTGTTTAGGAGTTATTGTGATTTAAAATGATTAATATTAATGGGATGATGACTAATCAAAGCAATCCACGTTGCTAACAAGAGATCACACAGATACACAAAGATTCCAGACTTATAACTTAAGCATTCAAATATAATCAATTGAAATGGACCATAGACATTTGATCAAGATAGAAAATTAATCAAATATAACAAAGGACGAGTGCCTTATGGATTCAAATAAATGCGTGAAATAAAATCTAGAAATTAAGATATTGAGTATTAGGTTTTGCAAGTGCTCTTGGTAGATTTTAAGAGTTTTTAATAGTGGTCTTGCTTACGGTAGTTGGATGTCCTAACCGGAAATACCTTCAGTGGCTCCATTCGAAGACATGACGGACCTGTCTGGGATCACATGTAAGTGTTCAATAACTTAACTACTTGTTCCCATATTGGGTAGCCCGGTGCCCACACTTGGAATTTTCCCACATGCCTCGGTATTTAAACAAAACAACACCAATGCGTTGGTTATGGGGGGGAGTTTTAATTAAGTTACTTTTGTGGGGTTTAAAGATCCGGTGCCATTTCTAGGTATTCCAATCAAAGATCAGTCAGAGCATACTCTGACAAGGAGGGAAGGGAGTTAATTAATTAAAGGGCTGTGTGTGTTGAATATTTTATTAAGTTAATTAATTATACTCTCCGACAGAGAGTGCTCTTGACCTTGTCTTATGACAAAGGTTCAAGAGTCTTGTCTAATCTAGATTACACTAACGCAAGGATGATGCAAATACTAAGATGCTCCCCGATAGAGAGTGCTCTTGACTTGTGTTTCTGCAAGTTCAAGAGTCTTACTTAAGAGTTAATTGATTAAACAAATGTGAACAAGAAGCTAAGATGAGTTATTAAACTCTTCGACAGAGATTACTCTTGATCCACCTTATGGCGTGATTCAAGAGATTTAAGCAGTTGATTTACTTAGAAAGATAAACAATTTAAAATAGAATAATCAACTTAATTAATGAATTAGATGTGATGGATTAACAATTATTCTAAGAATAAGATGCAAATAATGATGAAGACAAACAAATCTAACCTAAGCATACACAAGTAAACACAACACAAGCCTCCCCAAATGGTTATTTTACTTTTACTTGAAGATCCTTCTGAAACCTGTGAAAAGGGAAAAGAGAAGAAGTTTGAATGAGAGCCAAAAGAGCAAAGGAAAAGAGGGATGAAACAAAATAAGATGAGGAAAAGAAGGCAAGAAAACAAAGAGAAGGTCAAAATCAAAGAAAGGGAGGGATAGGGCAGCCAACTATGAAGCTAAAGGAGGACAAAAATTGAAGAAAATAGGGCAGCGAAAGACAAAACAAATGGCTGTCATAAAAAATACAAAACAGGGCAGCGAACAAAAAGTGGAAGAAAAGGCCAATAACAAGGTTGAAGAAGGCCCAAAAACTAGGGCAAAAAGAGGCAAAAAGAGAAGGAATACTAGGGTACACCAGGGCTGTCCAAAATGAAGAAAAGGGATGGTAAAAGAGAGAAAAAATGGGGCAGCGATGAAGAAAAAGTGAGAAAAGGAAAACAAGTCAAGGAGGAAATGGGCTAGAAAGCAAGGAAACAAAAGAAGTCAAGGAGCAAAGGGAGAACTAGAGGAAGGAAGTTCGGTAACCAAGAAAGTATTTAAATTTATGGATGGAACCCAAGAGAGAGAGTTAGACTCCCAGCTTTCTTTTTGTATTTTGAAGAAGAAGATCTCTGTAGGTCCTGCAATGAAAGTGTTAGATCAAAAAGGTTTCTTGAAGCCTGGGATAGAAGCTGTTGAGCTCACACCCTTCTCCAACCTGTGAAGCCTGAAAACACACTACAACTTGACACAAAAACGTGAGATCAAAATATATGCTAGTATGCTAAGAAAATTGAATTATGATCAACATTACATATATATTGATTACTCATGTCCATCAAAATTACTAATCTACTTCGCATAAACAATCAAGTTGAACTACAAATAATTGTTCTACTGTGCCAACAATGGCCCTCTTGAGCTAACAAATAAACAATCTAATCTCACATAAGCATTAAGGAAATAGGGGTTAGAGACAATATCACCTCAACCAATTGCAAAGAACTACCACATCCAAGAGCTCATGGACCTCCAAAGTCTGATCTTTATTAACAAATTAAATCAAATGCTTGATACAATTTTCTCAGAGTAACTCTGCTACAAAAGTCCATGCTAATAGAGCTCAAAGAGCCTCTATTTATACAAAGAGAGAAGGATAAAACCCTAAAACCAAAAAAATAGACCTAACCAGACCTGCTAGGTCTGGAGGATCCATTTCTAGTGTTATCTTTAGTCTTTACCTCGATCAAATCATCAAACCAATGAGTGCTCTCCATCTCATTCAATTCGGGAGTTTAGCTGGAGATGACAAATCCGTTAACTGATTATAACTTTATTGCTCACTGAATGCTGACTGAAGCTGAGTTATGATAACTCCAATCATCATAAATGCCCATTGAGATGTCATTTAGCCTTTTATTTCGCTAAATTTGGATTAATTTGGAGAGTTTTAATTTTCTCCAAAATAATCATTTTTTAATAAAAATTCATTTTTTTCCTCAAAACTGACTTTTTTGAGAAAAAGAGCGTTATGTGTCCGATTAATGATCTGAAAGTTGGATCTGACTGGCTGGCTGGTCAAGAATGATTTTTGGCTTAAGGTTAGAGCCTTCAATCACTGAATTTGGGGTCCGGATGACCGACTTATTACAAACGGGTTTTTTCCATTTAATTTATGGAAAAATTAACCCAAAAAACTTAGGAAAAATAATTAAAAATTTAAAAAATAATTTTTTCCCCGTTCGAAAAAGATTTTTTCGAAAAATTATTAAAGGTCCCAATGACTTAGGGCAAGACCATTCTCTACTTAAATAATTCCTATTAGGTTTATAACACTCAGTTGGGCTCTAATAACCCACCAAGGCCCAGAATTCAACATCGGGCATTCCAGCTTTGGAGGAAGCAGGAGAAAACCTCGTCAATTATACTCGGCTATGGGCAAAGCATAATTGTCAAGGGAAAAAAAATCCCTGGAATACCTTATTTGAGATTCTACATCTCAGGAGACCGAACCACTCAAAAATACCCTACTAGCACATTTTATTACAAACCCCGAGGGTCGTGGTCAAAATTATTCAAATAAAAAACTCACTAGCCAATATTTGCTAGACATGAAGATGGATCAACTGATACACTGGAATCAGACATTGAACATGTATGTCAACCATCGGCTCCTTAGGTAACCCAACTAAGTGCAAAATTAGTGGATAACATATCTCATACATTAATGGTCCAACAGACATGTGGGGACCCAAATCTTGACATACCGACAAACTGATAGAATTGAACACTTTATACTATGGAGTGATTTTGGAACCCACAAACCATTGTTACAATGTGGATTATTATCGAGACCCGCAACCTTACTATAGTGTATGAATTCCCAATTAGCTTATTTTCCAAATATCTCATTTTTAAGCTACCCTATAACAAACAACAAAACCTGCTTATCTTATTATGGATACGAATGCCACTTTTTTCTTTCTTTTGTTGACAATCAAAATATGAATTGTGTCATTTGATTTAGAATTTTTAGTAATAGTTAGAAAATTGCACTGGTTATTAGAAATAAGAACATACAATAACGACAATAGAAAGCACAGTAATGCATCATCACACATATCATTAGAACTACTATTTTAAAGACTACTTTTTCTCAAATAAAATGAGGAGGTGTTTGTATCCATATCCTTGAAATTTTTGAAAGCAAGCAAAATGTGGTAAAAAAATTTCAATACCCTCATTGAATGCGAAATACTACATATCAAATAGCATAATGCCATACATCTTAGGTCAAACATGCACTATACATATTATATACAATCATGATGGAAATGAAGTATCGTGTTCGAACTAAATTATATATTTATCATACATAACTAGATCCATTTATGGATGATGATAGCAATTACACATCAAAACAAATCACCAAAAAGCATTTTACTTCTAAATTACCCTTACAAAAAACAAAATATCGTAAATTAAGTACAAACCAAACAAATTTAGGTCACAAATAAAATTGTCAAAATTGCAAATATGACTAAAAAATCTATTCGTCACAAACTTCTCAATAGAAATAAAAGAATCTACTAATACACTTTGGACAAATCTACAAGAATACAACCAAAATAATGACCATTCCACTGTAGCCTCGCCATTATAATAAGTGTGCATTCATTTATATTACAAAAGTCCCAAACATCAACAATAATAGAAATAATATATGAACATATACACTCTCATTAACACTTTAGATCCAATAATAGTTGTAGAGAAAGATCCTAAGAAAAGCACATTTTAAACTACTGGGTCAAATTCAATTTGAATATATAAAAACCATGTGGCGTCTCTCTATCAAGTGTAGCATCAACTAACAACATATAAATGCCAGTCGATAGTTTAAACATGACAAGGCAAAAAAACAATCATATATTTTTTCTCTCTAACACTTTCACAAGACCAATACTCCTAGGATAGAATAAAACTCTAATAACACCAAATGAACCCTAAGAGTCAAGAGTTTCCTAGAATTCAACGAGTCAAAAAAAGAATCCATGATAAAAAGAATGATAAAAGGTAAATTTACAATATAATAATTTATTGTAACTGTGGATAAAAAGCATAAAAAGCATGATAAAAATCATACCACGTTAATTATTGGATAAAAAGTGTGATGTGAGTTTGTATTCTTTGATAAATTGCATGTCTGACATGCCCCTTCAAGACCTGATCTTTCGACAATGGGGATTTTATGTGAATATTAAAATGTCGAGAAAAATAAGAATGAAAAGTGAAATTGCATCAACCAAAACATTCACCTTGAAAGCACAATCCGATGTGGGTGAACCATGAATCATTGTAGCCTTTATATAGAACAAAATAGCCCTTGATTTTTCCTCAAATAATGGAAATCAAGGGCTCGAAGAAGGAATCACATGAAATTGAATAAAAATATAGGAAAATACAACCCTATTCTTGAATTACAAGGAAAATGGAGGGATAAATAACCCTTAGGAGTCTCTATTACTAAAAATTAGGGGCGAAGGAATGGTTTCAGCACATTTTCTCTAGAAATTGGGGGTGAAAGATAGATTCAAGGGAGATTTCGCTAGGGTGAAAATATTTTTTTTTTGTTTTCCTCATTACTATATGGGAGGCTATTCATTTTGGATTTATTTGTTTCCAATAAATATTGGGAGAATATATTTGATCTGAAAAAACCCTTTCCATATAAGAAAATAGCCCACTAAATTTTTGTAACCCCCTAAATATAGCCCCTAAAATTATCCATGTTGACTTGGCTAATAAGAGTAATTGAGATCATTGTAGGAGTTATGATGGGACCACTAGGCATAGGAAAATTTTGAAGTAGATCATACATACTGAAATTTGCACGTAGCTTTTTCATATCTTCAATAATATCATACTACAGATCTAACTTTTGTGTATTTTGAATGGGATGAGACTGTTTGGCAGGCTGAGGATTATTATTCCCTTTAGTTGGATTTGAACGTGATGCACCAAGAGTTCCCATTAAGCCCTTTCTATGAGTATTATAAGCATGTTACCCTGGGCAACGAGATTTACTCTTAGCATATTTAACTAAACTATCCCAGAAGTTCCCAACTAACAATTGTTCTTCTTCTTGAGGTTCATCCTCATTTTCAGAATTTTCTTCCTCTTCCTGATCAGCAGATTCTTGATTAGAGGGGGGTTCAGGCACAGACAAAACTTATATAATTGTATTAAAAAATTCTTCATTCATTGCCACATCAGGTGGAGGATTTTATTTATTATTAACAGTGGGATTTTGTTTGAATTGATTCCTAAAGTTCCCTTTGGAAGAAGAACCATTTGAATTAGTTTTCTTTAATCCCACTACCTCATTAGTCAAGGATCTAATAGCATTTTGAAGTTGTTCTGCATCAAATTCTCGTGAGTCCTTCTCTGAACTAGACTTAGATGAGGTTTCAATTCTTCTACGAATAACACTGTTAATTTTTCCATTCCTTCCAGGTTTATGAGTCAAAGATTTTGTTTCAACCTTAATTATTTCCTCGAAAGTTTCAACTAGGGTATCCTTATTTTCCTACTTAACAATTATACCTTAATATTTAGGCAATGCAGAAGCATAATTTTCAATAATAATATCCTGTGGAGGTTGAGAGGAAGCTGGTATTTTGTTTTTCAAGGTTAGGAATCGTTTGTTAAAATCCTTGATTCGTTCCTTACTATCTATTTTGATACGAGATAGTTCAAGGACCAAAGCAACATGTGTTTTATCTTCTCTAAAATTATCCAAGAAATCTTGACTAAATTCTATCCAATTGGTTATTGACCCTTGGAGCAAGGAAAACTACCATGATGATGTATTTCCTTCAAATGTTAAAAGAAAAATACGACACGCCACATCTTCATGTTGCACATTCATGGTTTAAACTACAAGGATAAATTTATCTATGTGATTTTTGGTTGGATATTTATTATCTAGATAAAAATTAGGAATAATTTTATCTAGATGTTTAGGTAACTGATGTTGAACACTAGGGACTACAAGTGCACTTCTCCCCAACCAAGGTAGACAAATATTTGGAGGATTGGGTCGATTAACCCCTCCTGCACCTGCCATATTATCTTCTTCTAAATCCAAATAACTACTATGATTACTAGGTGTAGGGCTACCTGGTGGAGAGTTAGGAGGTGAAGGTGGTTGACCAAAACTATTGGAGGGAATAATCCTTCTTGAAGTGTTAGTTTCAGTAACTCCTCTTGACGAAGGATTGAGATGGTAACTTGGGCTACCTATTCTAACTCTTGAGTTTATAATGGAGACTGGTCAGCTACAAAATATAGATTTTTGTTACTATTTTGATGAGGTAAACTAGAATCAATAGGAGGTATATCAGTTTGTTGAGAATAAAACCTAGTAAGGACTTGTCTAGATTCCCTTAAAGCTTGTTCAATTTGACGAGATGTATACGAGGAGGTATTATGGTATCGTTCTAATCTTTCCCAAACAACACGTGTGAATGGTGAATTACTAATTCCAAATTGTGGATGAACTGATGTATCTGAAATAACAATGTTACTATATTCGTCAATTGGTAAAGGATCTGAACTAGTTGTAATTGTTTTGAAAATTTTCAGCCATTAATAGTTTCAGGCCCTCCTTCTAGCGCCATTTGTTGGCCTGATTTTCTGAAAATGGCCAATTATAGAGAATTAACCCACACAATGCACTTAATACAGCCCTTGGTGTGTTTGGTGCAGCTAATTCTCACAGGTTATGGTCCTTGTAATGTCCCCATGCCCCATAATGTAGATAATTTAAAAGTTTCCCTTTAAGATCCTTTTTCTCCTTTTGAACAAAGGGAATGGATGTTAACACACTCTTCAACATTCATTCTTAGGCTTAGAAACCACTGTAACAATTGTTCCGCCCTTGACAGATCCCTTCTATGACCGGAAACACCTTTTTCGCACTGAACATGTCCTTTTTGCACTTCTTCCTTTCGCCTTCGAAACTCGGAAGTCAAAAAAAAAAACTTTTCGACGGAATCATTTAATGGCCTAGTGCCTTCCTCCTTCCTCCCTTCTGCCTTTGGGACTTAGAATTCAGAAAAACAACTTTTTGACATAATTGTTTAACAACCTTCTACCTTTTTCCTTCGAAACTCGGAATTCAGAAACATAACCTTTTGACGGAATTACTCAGTCATATTCTGCCTTCCTCCTTTCCTCCCTTGAGTGCAAAACTCAGGAATCGAAAGACTAACAAACGATGGAAACATGTATCCATGGTTCTACCTTCCACATTCCCCCTTTACACCCTCCAATGCAGAACTCGGGAATCGAAAAACTTAACTTTTGACCTTATCCCTTTTTTGTACTTTCGACTTCCTCTTTCCTACCTCGGACTTTCAAAATTGGAAAGCTAACTTTTTCCTTAGAACTTTTCTACACTTCTCCACTTCTGCCCTCCACCTCCCATAGGCAGATCCCGGGGTGCAAAAAACTAATTTTCTGCCCTTTTTCCATTTCTCTTTTTCGATTTCTACCCTCTGCCTTCCCTAGACGGATTTCAAAGGGAGGAAACGCTAAGTCAAATGCATTCTGACTATGTAACATACTTACATCCCCCATGAACTTTGGCAAATGCATTCCAAAAACATAAGACATATACAGAAGTAAACTTCTACTTAACTGTCAATAAGCATTCAACATGATCATAATAACTCATAAGCAAATACATCACATAAAAAATCATAACGGAGATACTTATCTGGATGATTAAATCGTCTCGCAACTAGCTATGTCATTACAACGTTCCACCCAACCATAGGCTAGCATGTTCATTAATCTCTCAACACACTTCCACCCCCAAGTTGGGCTTGATTTCCACAATGAAATAGGGAACAATAGGTTTACACATAGCGAGGACATAACACACACAGTCAATCCAACCTTTAGTTGGGTTTATCAGACTATCCAACTAAGCCAACACCAAGTTGGGTTTATTAGGCTGTAGGCTTACAAGCCAAACATTACTAGGTTTATCATGCTTACTCAGCCAATCCGACATAAGTTTGGTTTATCATACTACTCATATTTATGTCAACTTTTATAACAAGGACCAACCAAGACAATATATGGGTTTATCAGGAATTAATCCAAGCCATCATTCACAGTTGGGTGTCACAGGTTGTGCAGCCAAGGATTACATAAGACCAAATGCACAACAAGACATAGCCAAGCCAATATCCAATTGAGTTTATCAGGATTCCTAGCCAAGCCAATAAACAATTGGGTTTCATAAGCTATCAGCCAAGCCAATCTCCGTTGGGTTTCAAAGGAAGCTAAGGCAATGGAAAGGAAGAATTGCTAAGCTAGTGAGCTCACCCACAAATATAAGGACACCTTCACAAGATCTATCTGGCCTAGAATCCATGTTTCCTACACACCCAACAAAAGGAAGTGTCCCCTTCTCTGCTCCAAAGTCCCTCGGGATACACCTTCCCTTCCAGTGCTCTTCAGGATGCACAGAGTAGATTCTCTAGCCACTCTTATATTATTGTGAGGTTCCACACTACATTTATCAAGCATGTTCTATGTCTCTTCCACTCCTAATTCTTGCATACAGTTCAAATCCAAACTAGGGTGCACAACATAGAATACCATAGGGAAACACAACAACACAGGATTCGCTCACTCTGTAACAGAGGAAACCACTACAGAAACACATTATGTGACTCAGGAGAGTGAAACAAACCATTCTGAACAACGAACCACTGCACAATAGCACTAGGGAGACCATGTAGGACTACACTCTCATAAAATTGACTGATCTCAACTGCCCATTTACTTAGCAATACCACGAGTTTCTCAACCAAGATTGAATGACCAGTATGAACAACACATAACAGAATATGACTCTACAAGCAGGCTCAAAAAACAACATGAATGTCCCAAATGGTTGAATGAATAGGAGAATAATCTGAAAAGATAGAATGGTCTCCAATCCTCAATCATCGATGCTGAGAAACAAAAAAAAATCTTTCACGACTTAGGGAAAGGATGAACTGACACACATCACATGATTCCTTGCGTCAGAAGCAATATTGCGGCTTCTCGGATTGTAGACATTCTCAGACAAGCAATCATACTACCATGTCTTTCTCTTCCCAAGGCATTAACTACCTCATCCAAATTCTGGAAGAAATTAATAATTGAGGACAGAGGGAATAAAGGTATCTGAGGGTTCATGGGTTTCCCCATTGACATCTGGTCACACCCTATTGGCTTAGGGGGTTTGACTAACTCCCCACCCTATTCCTTGTGAAATCATTCCCCCATCTCTTTCACGTTGTTTTTCTATAGCTAGCTATGGTATTTACAAAATTTTGCATTTACATGATATTCAAAAACATGATGTGCTTGACTTAGCACCAAATCCATAAGTATTAACCTTAATCCCTTATGCACAAAACACCAGATCAATGTAAGGTCCTTGGCCTTGAGCTCCATGCCATGATCTCAATACAATATATACATCATGTACAATTTCAATACCATGGGGTCAAAACCTGGGGTATTACAGTCCTGCTACCATCTATGTTTTTCTCTCTTAAGGAGAGTCTCCCTGTTTAAGTTCAAAAAAAAAATTCTTAAAAACTACCTAACAAATGAAGAGTTATCTAACTTCTAAAAGAAACTATATATTTAACAGCTACTAAATTAGTACTAACTATTCATCTACGAGCTATTCTAACCTATATTTTCCCAGAGTAGTTCTACTAATTACTGTCACTTGTTGTACCGTAAACAATGGTTTTGAAGATAGAATATATTACAAGAAGAACCTCATTTAATATATTATAATCCAAATAAGGAGTAAATTGCATTCATATGTTATAAGAAATAACAATAAATTACCTAGAACATATGTACTGTCACAAAAACAACAGGTTGTATTATGTCCAATATCTGAAAGATTGTAATAACGATTATTATTGATCATAACCTCTATACAAATAGATAATAAAAACATTAAATTACATGAATAATGACATAAAAATTAAATCAAATAATGAAAATTATCTAATTATAACAATAAACATCATACAGTCAAATATTTAAACATGGTGTATTCGAAAGTATAAATATAGTCAATAAAACACAATGCAATGTGCATGTAAATCAAGATATGAGAGAAAACTATAAAAGAGAGTTTATATTCATATATAATTGTATATAGGAAAAAAGAAACTACAATAATACCAGTTTCTGAAGACATCTCAAAGATGTAGGGCCAGCACAAGTGTTATCATGACATAAGAATCAACTTCAAAATTTAGAAAAGTGAAACTCTAAAAGACAATTTCTTCTCTCTATCGAATCCCCCCCTCTTCAGTCACCGTGGTGACTTATATACTAAAACAAACTAACTACACTAAGAATTCTATCAACCTATTTTCCAAAATAAACTTTTTCATTCAAAAACTTGCTACATATCAGTTTGACAACTATTGAAATCAAACAAATAATCACTAACGATTGTTTTGTCGATGAGATAACAAGGCATCACAAAATAGTTTAAACCATCTCCCAAATAAAAGGCACATGGCAGTGAAAGCATCATAAGAGACAATCAGTTTAAAAGTTGGCATCGAAACTTCCATAAGTCCAACAATTTCATAAGAAACAAAACACATGCATGATGAATTTGTAGGCCACCTACAATAACAGTTCAAAAAAATATTAAATATTCATTTAAACTTGCATTTAATCAATGAACAACAAACAAAAGAATCTGAAGAACTTCTATAGAATCTGTGATTATGTAGATGTGCTAATTAAATTATGTACTTGTTATGAATCGAAAAACTTTTCAAAGATAGATAAACTGAAAAAACAAAAACGAGCTTAAGTAGTGATATGTAGTTTAGATTCTCGTCGAGCTTTAGCCAACCTAGCTCGAAGTTTCATAAATTTGATCTTACGTTGTTCACCTTGCTTTAATGATATTTCATTTGTGAAGGCCAAGGATTTTTTAATGGCTTTGTACTTGTCTTTCTTAAGTTTCAAATGATGCCACTGATTCACCCACTTCAACAACTCGCTTTTAAGGGTCTTGATCTCTTCCTTCATACCAAGCATATTAGAATGAGACTCTCTCAACTTTGTTTCTAACTGGGAAATTTTATCCTCAAGTACATGTTTAAGAGTTTATTTAAGGTTCTTCTCACTTCGAGTAGGCGACGAGTCCCCAGTGTATGAGGGATTTTGCTCAGATCTAAAAGGAGACTATTTGTCAGTGAATTCCTTTGCAAGAGACGTCATGGGGTTATTCTCCTACATGCTTTGTTCATCACAATCGGAGAAATTTCAAAAATTGGGGATAGATCATCATCGTCACTTACAACTTCTACCAAAGGAGATTCCTTTTGTCAATACATTGTTATGGGAATTAAAAGTGTAGCCATACTATGGGTGAACCGACGTGTGCTAACAGAGGAAGAATCTTATTGTTTAAATTCATTAAAAAATGTAGAGTCTTTGTTTTGACAATTTTCTAAACCTTCTAACTTCTCTGTAGTTATATTACAATTTTTGCACAGGCTTCAATGGGTTGATAGAAGTTTCAAGAATTGGAATAGTATCATTCTCTGGCATATCACACCATAAATCCTTCGCTAGGTTAGGGTTACTGGAACTTGAATATTTAGGGTTTAAATCAGAGTCTAACTTAGAATTTTCATACAAAGAGCATCGTCTCCTTTTCTGTCGGTTCTGAGGGAGAGGAGAAGGCCAAACTGAGTTTTCCTAAAAAAAAATTCATTTAAAAACTAATCCCAATTCTTACCCACCGTAGAAAACTGGTATTGTATCACAATTTTAAGCAACCCATGATGGAATAAACTTCTCTCTTAATCCCCAACTATATTTTGGATTACGTAGGTGATCTTTTCCATACTATTAAACAAGAAGTAGGGTAAATTTACCCTAGAACCCTTGAACACCATAAGAATCCCAGGGTGATAAAAATGTACATAAGAAAACCTACCACCGCAAGTTATGTAGCAGATAATTAGATGCAGAAGAGGATTCCATTTAGGTTTGAGGAATTTCACTAGGTATACATGTTTTTGATCGAAATTATCTGGTAGAGGAAGTAAAAAATGTTTCCACTTTGCTCTGTTAATTTCTCTCTGCTTAAACCATCTTTCACCTTTTTGAGAGAGCTTGGTATCCTTTTCTATGAGATCTTTTGTAATAACCAAATGAAGGTTTCCAATTTGAGCAATGTTTCCTTTGAGTGAGAGAGAAAATTATTAGGTCACTTCTATAAGATGCTCATTGAAACTCCAAAATAAATCACCCCAACTGATTTTCTCAATCAATAGAAAAGAATCTGGTTCAATCTCCAACAGTTCACTCCTAGTTGGTTCGAATCTACAAAGAGGAGCCATCATTCCAATGTTCAACTGATAAACAAAGCAATTTTGAGAGTGGTCGTGAATGTGAATGGGAAAAGAAAACCAAGTCAAGCTAACCCTCTACAAAGACCCAATTTCACCCACCATCTCAACCAAAATGTTGCAAGCTTCATCATAGAGTTTAACAAATCAAGGTTAATGATGATACAAGATGTGAAATAATGGTCTCATAAAACACTTATAAATGGAGATGACATTCAAAAGCCCAACGATATAATGAATTTATATGAATATTATAGTTGTACCATAAAAACAGGTGTCACGCATCATTGAATGGTAAAGTGATTGCATGGTTTCTATCATAGTTAGGGTAGAAGACATGTGTCACATAAAATTCATTAGCATATTCGTTTGCATAATTGCCATCGTAGCTAGGATAAATTACAAGTGTAGATTTGAAGTAACAATAATCACTTACGCGTAGTTTTTATAATAATGTTTAGATTATATAATGAAAAAACATTATCAATATAAAAATTAAATAAGATAAAAAAAAATTCATCTTGCCACTTCTA
Source organism: Pseudotsuga menziesii (assembly GCA_001517045.1). NCBI lineage: Eukaryota > Viridiplantae > Streptophyta > Pinopsida > Pinales > Pinaceae > Pseudotsuga > Pseudotsuga menziesii. The sequence continues at coordinate 239,361 of LPNX010664744.1, forward strand.
GTTTTCCTAGAATGATAAACAAAACATGAAGTTTTAGTATCAATCAACATGAGAAGATCATGTAGGAAGAATCAAATTAAAATCATAGAATTGAAATTGACTTATTCTCAAAATGAGATCATCCCATTGTTAATCTAATTAATCATTAACTGAAACTATATCATCATCATACATTTATATCTAATCAAGAGTTTAATGTATGTATAGGAAAATTGATTATATAGGAAGCAGATTTAACAACTGCAAAATTAAACATCAGTGATACCTCAATGATATGAGATTGATATACTAGTAATGATTTTTACTCAAGTCATTAGGGTCATCAAATTGAGAGTACCTTTAGAATCGCAAATTCTAAAGGCACTCTTTAATAATTTTCTTGAGAATTTATTAAGGAGGGAAGATGATGTCATTTTTGTATTGACCAAAAACAAATAAAAAGTGAGAAGGATGTTGACTTCCAACAATGCCCTAAGGTAGAAAAAAATTTTGAGACATAAGTAGGAGCCTGAAGGTTCATTATAACAACAATTTTCATAGGATCCACTAGGACTCTGTCGTGAAAATAAATATGGCTCACATATTTCCAAAGGATATACAAAAGATACATTTCTTCGTATTTAGAGATGTTGGATTTTCTTCCCCATACAACCCAAGTTCATCCCTCCTTTTTGGTCATTTCAACAAAGCCCGAGATAATAGCCCGACAAAGAAGAGCCCAATCGGCAGCACCTACGACACAGATGTTGTCTCACCCGACATATCTTAGTTATTATGGGTAACTTCCATAACCACATTTTCATGGTTTGTGCAGGGTGGTTTTTTAAGTACTTAGCTCTGCACCAAGGTTTCCAACGAAGACCGGGAAGTGGGTTGATGGTTTGCACATTCTCTGTCAACATAGGATATGATGCACCCTTGTTTATGCAATATTACACAAATTCATAGTGAACAGACATCATAGACATATTCATTACTCGAAATATAGAATTCATACAGTTATCCCTTTAAAGCACAATAACCAATCAATCATTAAACACAGTAAATATGCCCTTGTTTAAGCTACTCAACATTCACACATATACACAACATGTAATGTGGAAACCCATCCGGGAAAAAACCACAAGGTTCTCTTCATCTAGCATTAGCATGAGGAAACAGGTGCACCTTTTTTCTGTACATGAAGCTACATACTCTGTTCAAGATATTCTCTTCTATCTCTACAGACTTATACTCCCTCTCACACTCTTTGTTCTTCTCGTTGTTTATCACTCTACTCTACTCCTACTCAATGATCTGCACACAGCCTAGATCGACTCAACCTTCTCTATTTGTCTATGCACTCAGCTCCAGAACCACTACTCTGATGCACACAGAAATCCATATTCAGTGACCAAAACTATCTACCTCTAGTATAGTTCCAACACATCTACCAGAGTCTATACACTTACTCAAAACTGTTGTATCAACTAATCAGCTCAAAATAATCTAAACAATAACTAGATAACGGGATAACTAGTTGGTCGGCTAACCCATTTACAACTTGGGTTTCTCTTTTTATAGCCTTATTATAGGCTCGATATACTCCCATACATGCTTGTTACAGACTCAATAATGACTCGATACGGACTCTAACAGACTCGGCTTCAGTCGTTATCCCAACCGACTTACTATCCTCATCCCATAGGAATTATTTCCTATTCTAGAAATATATGACCAAAAGGGCACTATCAGCGTGGCTTACAAAAATTCCTTTACACATGTGGTTTCCACCGGCTCCAGTTAAGCTTGTACCCACAATTTCTAAGGGTTGTTTCTCCCTCAATATCATGCCTTACTGTCACTTTCTGGTCGTTACCTTATTTGCACGTCTGCTTCTGCAAATATTTTTCCATGTCATCACATCTCTTGCTCTGTACTTCCATTGTAGATTACAAATCTGGCATAGCTTCCTCTTCCTACACCTTCTCTTTACCTTTCTCCTTATCTTCCCTCTTTTGTCGCAACATCCTTCTCTTCTTCTTTGATGATGTTTCCTATGTCGCAGGTCCTTCCTCTTCTTCCTTATACTCTTCTTTCCTTACGTAGGAAGAATTCTATATGAATTATGCCCTTCTAACCTGCACCCAATAGGCCCCCAACACTCACGTGTGGCTCTTCACAAGCCACGCGAGCTACTACTCCATAAACAGATTTGCACAAATTTTGTTCTGAAAATCCTCCATAATTTTCAGCAACTCCTCTTTTTCTTTACTTCTTCTTCTTCGACTTTCTATATGTGCTCCACCAGGTCAAAAACTAACGTGTTCCAGCATGTTTCTTTATAATGAGGATGCTACGTCGCACACCTTCTGGTGCACTGGCTAAATTATCCCTATGACCCTTTCTTCTTCTTCCTGTAACTCCTCTATTGTTTCCTCGCGTTGTTGTTGTTGTGCATGCAGTGCAGTTGTTTGTTGTTGTAGGATACACATTTCTGTAGTTTTGACCTTTTTCTACTCCAAGGGAAGCTTCTTTATTTCATTCCATATTTGTGCTTCTAGTGCAATTAGATTATTTGCAATATTTTGTGATTGCTCATCATCCAACAAAGTCTCCCAAGTCTAAGAAGGCTTGGTCGATGACTTTAGCACATATCTACTATGTTTCCTATATCCTTTTTGTGTCCTGAGTGGCTGGGTCATGTCGGCTTTCCAACACTTCTAGTGGGGTGCTTGGAATCTATTGCGCTTCCGATTCGGTTTCCTTCTTCTTGAGGTCAAGGGCTATCTTTCCCAGGCTAAAGACCTTGTCTTCTGATGGCATATCATGTGATATTTCCTCATCAGCCACATTTGAACAAACAGTATTAATGACGTGGGTGAGATTCTACTTACCTTATTCTTCTTTATTTGCTTATTGGGTGGTCTTTTGAATTTTGGCCTTGAGTTTGCTGAGAGCCTTTACTGAGTGCTTTACCTATTTGTCAAGAGTATTTCTTCATATCTGAATCTCTGTACCTACTTATCTCTATAAGCATGTACATCTTTCAATTGTACCTTTGAAAAATCTAGGAAAATTGGGGAAGTATTATTGTGTACCTCGTTGGGGTCTGGGGCTCTGAATTATAACACTTCTTTGCCTAATTGTACCTTGTTGGGGTATTCTTGTCTAAGACGCATGGGACGTAGGGTTTCCTGCACTTATGATGTGCCAGGGGCGTCCTGCAATGGGGTCACCTACGGTGTGCACTCTACTGTGAGTTTGATTGCTTTAATTGTTTTTCCAAGGTCATTTAACCTATCTGTAATGGCAGTAGTGCACTGGTTCTACTTCCTATAAGAGTCATCGAACCATGCCTACGTAGCTTTTTGTAAGGCCTCTTCCAAGGCTACCATTTCTTCCTCATCCATACCATAAGTATTGGATTCTTTTTTATCCCTTCTCTTTTTTCGTGACGATTCTGGTTGAACTTATGCATTATGGGCCTCCATTTGTTGGTTTTGTAGTGGGAACTCATGAGGATGGGGATGATCGTTCTGAGCGTTTCTGGGCATTGTTGCATCGAACTATTGGGTACTCCACTACAACGAATTTAACTTTAAGGGGTGGTTGTCTTCTGCCTCCAAACGTCAATTTTGGGGACGGTTTTGGCTTTGGAGGTGGTCTTTAAAAAACCGCCCCTAATAGCACTGATGCTAAATTTTTTGAATTTTAGGGGCGATTATAAACCCCCCCAAAAAAAAAAATCAATTTGGACTTTTGGGGGCGATTATAAACCCCCCCAAAAGTCAATTTTGGACTTTTGGGGGAATTTCTAAACCCCCCCCCCNAGGTACCTACGAGGGCGGTTCAAACCCCCCCCTTAAAAGTATTTATTACAAAACTTTGGGGGCAGTTTTAAACCCCCCTCGTAGGTACCTACAAAGGAAATTCAAGCCCCCCTAAAACTCTTTACAAACCTTTGGGGGCGGTTATAAACCCCCCTTGTAGGTTCCTATATCTGCGGCTCGAAACCCCCCTAAAACTCTTTACACGCCTTTGGGCGTGGTTATAATCCCCCCTTGCAGGTACCTATGGAGGTAGTTTGAAACCCCCCCAATACACTTTACAAATATTTGGGGGCAGTTATGAACCCCCCTCCTATAAACTTATAGGGGGTTTTTGAACCCCCTCGTTGTTACATACAAGGGAAGTTTTTAACCCCCCTCGTACTGACATATGAAGTCAGTTTAGAACCCCCCTTCTAGCCATAATAAATCATAATAAAATATATTTTATTTAAAACATCAATATTGAAATATAATTAGGGCATGAAGGAATCGAACCTTCAACCTCCTACTTGTAAATACGGTGCTCTACCATTGAGCTAGAACCCTTTAAGAATTGGGGAAAAGGGCAATATTAACACCAAGATTGCATCATTTGTAATTCTAAGTTGTCTATGTTTTTCTATTGTATCCACATCATCTGAAGTTAACCCATTTTAATTTTTTGAAGCACTTATATGGTCATAATCCTTTGAAGTTCCATGTAACCAACAAAATGTGTAAATCTTCAGGGCCTCACATATTAACTCATGTGACATTATTTCCTTGTGTCTAATAAAACTACTACTCGCTCAATATCTATTCACAAATATATTCAATTCACCAATCAACCAAAATCTTGGAAGCAATTGGGTCAATACACCTTCCTAACACCTTAAGGTCTTCTGACCAAGGTAAGAATGATTTGGCAGCTTGTAATACAATAATAAAATATTTCCATATTTGAATAAAACTCAAGTTTAAAAACACCTAAATTTTATAAACTAGATTTCCCTTTTTGTAGCTTTTATCATCCTATGACATTCTGCGTCACATCATAGGCATTGAGTGTAACATTGTAGGCATGGAAATTTTCAATTTAGATGCATAACCAAACCTATGGCGCTTCAGGTTGGGAATGTGATTGAAGTGTTTGAAAAAAATAAACATAAATAGGCACATCAAGTTAGCAATTATGATTTTTATGATTTACAACCCTACAACTTTTGTTATGAGTCTATGACCCTATGATCCCCATATAGGATAGAGTATTAAATATTGGTTGTTTTGGTTTATGCACTACAATATCTGATTGTGGGTGAAGTAGATTGAGGCTTTGAGAACCCCCTTGACATGGCTACCATTTCCTTAGAAAACATTGACACCTTAACTAAGTGGAGGGTGAAGGTTTATAGGTCTATTATGGAGGACTAAGTAGGCACCTTTGTGGATAGAGGTAGAGGAAGATCAAGCTGAGAATTCCCATGGGGCAAGGGAATATTTTCATGAACCACCTCTATTAGGGGGGTTGATTTTGTCTTGGAGGTGGACATTGGGACTAAGGATGCTTATAAGGAATCCACATCACCATCCTATACATATATTCCTACTTGGGAACCTACTAGTGGACACCAAACTGATGTTGTAGTGTCGTCTAATGGAAAATTAGCCCTTACATGTTCCTGTAAAAGGGGAAGATGTAATTGATATCTAGCTTCTATATTTATCATTGTATATGATTGATCCTGATGAGATCAGGAGGTAGATTATAAGCCTCCAAGTCATAAAACAGGTGTCATAGATGATGATCATTACAATCTAAACTAACTCATTAATTTCCAAAATGCATTGAGGAATATCTTTTCAATAAGCATCAATTTTGCAAATGGAGGATAACCTTTTAATATGGAAATTGTAATATATAGAATTCAGGAATGCATAACAGTTCATCCTTAATGTTGATAACAATGCTCCCAAGACTTCATTTGTACATGACATTGTCCATGAATGTCTCAGGATCAGTTTGTGTATCAACAGAAGACACTAACCCTAAGTTATCTATAATTTCCTTTGGAGCCAGGTTTTGTCCCAGTATTTTCTCAGCTTGTTCAGAGGTCTGATTCATAGGACTTGCAGCTAAAACTTCCTCCTCATTTACTTGTGGGTTGTCTTGAAGTAATCAATATTCAACCAAAATAGTGTTACTTTACATGGTTATGTATAAGGCCAAAGATAAGTAAATCATTAAAAAATGTAATAAAAATTATATGAATTCCCATAACTTCACTTAAATGTGGAGGACGGCATAAATAAGTAAATTGATTATTGGAGACAGACAATAGCAGCTACAAATACTAATCTTAATCAATAATCAAAATGCAACCTACGTCTATGTAGCATGTAGCATTTGGTCAAAAAAAAAATTATGTGGCTAAGGTATTTAATACATTACAAAATTGTAGCACAATGTAAAATACCATTGTGGTGGCAGAAACTATGGATTCTCCCAGTCCATTGCAATATCTCACTCTTTGTGTAAGAACTTTGGGGTAGATTTAGGTGAAAACTCAACTTATAAAAAATATCAATCATTTATGATGATATCTCCAAGCAGGAATAGTATTCTTGAAAAATGTCTCTACCATTAAGAAGACCAGTACCACCTGGCCAAGAAGATTTTCTAGAAGATGTTTTCAATTTGCATTCCCCATCCCCTGGGAAGAGCAGCTAGATTATGATCCCAGTTAAGAGAGGGGAGTGCTACATCTCTACCAATAGTTGAGACTAATGCTGGAGATGTTACAGCTTATATTCCAATTTTATGTTTTGTTTTAGGGTGAAGACTTGGAAGTAATTAGTCGTTAGACTTGAGATGCAACACCTGCTCCATTAGTATAGTATAAATGATGGTGGAATTTTCATGTCCTCCATTGAAAACTTTTGGTCCACATGTGCTCATAGATACATTCTTCATTCTCCATTTATGAGATATGTATTAAGGACTCTTTTGTTGCATGCTAAACCGTGGGGAAAATTATTTAACATTAGTAAAAGTAAAGAAGAAAGGACTTTAAGAAAGAGAGGTCGACATGCTTGTAGATATTTTTATCATAATGTGTAAGCTGACAGTAAATTTGGGATTTAAATACAAATGGAAGATCAAATATCCTCACAGACTGAAATCTACTCTATAAAATTTATACCTACATACCTAATTTGAAGTTTTAAAACAAGCAAAACAGAAATAAGACAGACAACGGAAAAAGAAAAAGGGAACAGGTGGCAATTCTAAGTTTGAAGACAAATTTGATATTGGTATGCAATTTGTAATATCCCATTGCAAGCAAATATGTGTGGTCTATAGATTCTTTTGTCAGAAGAGTCATTTTCAGTTTCTTACGTGTCCATTGTGCAATTTCAAAGTGGAAGTTCAATTATGGACAACTATGTCAAGATCCCTTCTGAGGAATACTCTAGCCTAGTGAAAGCTTATAAACTCCAAATAAAACATCATTGGGTTAATTGAGATTCATAAGTATAACTCATTGACTTTAGGTTTTTATGTATCTGGTTTTAGTTTGATCCAATAATAGAGGACAATGTTCAAGGTTTATGTCAGATGGACTGTTGATAATAAGATCAACTCTGGACCAGTACATCAATTCTTAGGTTTGGTCTTATTTGGTTTGGTCGTGTGTTAGTATCCATCTAAAATTACAAGACTTCATCATTGGGAAGATCTGGATTTACATAGTCTAGTTTCTCCCTTTCAAATTTAAACCTTTAGATTCTAGGTGAAATATCATTAGGTCAATTGGGCCTGACTCTTTGGCCTTTAGGTTTTTCCTTCACTAGAAAACTTAAAATTACCTCACATTGCACTTGCAAGGCTTCAATTAGGTCCAAATAATTATCCAGTAGATGACTGAGTGAATTAGGGTCACCCTGGAACAATTTCTACCTTGGGTCGACTTGGCTCTCAGTTTCTTGCAGCTTGGCTTGGTCTATTGTTGTAATGTTGATCTATTTCAGTGCTATAAATCATATTTTCTTATTGGGAGGGAGTTTTTAGGGATGGAATCCTTTATGTTGTACTTTATTTTTTCAATGTTTTGTAATTTTTTCGTTCATAGAAAATCATAAGAAATCAGAAGCATATTTTCACACAAAGAAGAAGGATAATATTTCCCATAAGATTGACTGGGTTTATTTCATGAGCAATTTTCCTCTGAGCCTTCTCTCTAATACCAAACTTCTTTCGTGGGTAAAGCATTATTGCCTCAGTAAGAAAATTCTAAAGAAACCTCACATTCCTAAAATCTGTTTTCCATAAGACTTCACTGGTTGTTGCTTGAAATTCAGGTCGTTTAAAAGGCCTTCACACTACTGGCTTTGTAAGATCAAGATCCTTTGGTGTGTAAGTATATCCAGGTAGAAATGTGGTATCAGGCCTAAAGGAATAGTCCTCCTTTGGTATCAATACACCATAATCATATTCCATTGTATCCTTTTTCAATTTTTCATCCATCCCATCAACCAGTGTATATGTACCATGACCTGCTTGATCATCTTCCCTTCCACCTTTTTCATTCCAATATCCCTTACCAAAGCCACTACCTTCCTTTCCACGATATTTTTAAATTCTATCTAACTTCTGAAAGAAAGAATCTGTATGTGAATCATTAACACTGAAATCTCCAAACATTTGGCGTTCGAAATCATCTGCTGAATCGGATGTAGACGGAATTTCATTAGGAGAATCCCTAGGCCCAAATCCATATGAAAATCTAGATATAGTAGATCCAGTTCCTGGAATCCTGGATGCGACCCACTCCTTCCAGTCCACTTTCGATGGGTCTAGAGTGTTAGCATTCCCACCTTTGTCTCCTAGTCTTCCTTTCATAGAGAGGCCATGGACGATCTACAGAGAAATAGACCCGTGGATTATAGTGAATATTGAAGATTTCCATTGTGTAGTCAAGTGACAGAGCTTGCTCACATTCATGATGGACATAAACCCTACTAAAACCCCCTCCGGTAATGACAACTCTCAGTGCAGAATAAAAACTATTGAAATATCAATGGGCAATCTTTGTCTTCTTCTAGAAGGATAAGCTCGTATGCCTGGGTTTATTTGAGTTCATTGAGTTATAATTTACACAGAGATATGCATACTGTATGTTTGAATTGTGCACATAATCAGTTTAGATTCAGTCTCTAGTCAATGGGAGGGAAATTCTTGTTTCATTTACATTATATGATTGAATTAAATGAAATCCAAGTCAATTGGTGGAATTTCATTTACATACATTATGAGCTTTATAGGAAAAATATTTAATCTATTGCACAGAGGCCAATTGCTAATTAAGCTCATTGATAGAGTTCAAAGGAAATTTCTTACTTAAATTATGTCTTGTGATCCTATTGATTAACTGGCTAACTGAATGAAGAAATATTTAGAGTATTGATGAAGAATTGCACGCAAGTTCATTGATTTCATGCGCATAGGTGAAACATCAGGTTTTACATAGGAAATCGATGATTGGTGTGCATTATCAAGTGGGTCTAGGGTGAGGAGAGCTCTTTCTAACGAGCTTAAAAATTCGATGGATAACATTATAAGCTGATCAATCAATGGTGGAGGAGGCTCATCACACTCATAATTTCACGTGAGATACCATGACCTTGGCGGTGTGATGCATACCACGTTGGTTTTGTGGTATTGTGTCGTGGAATCAATTGATTGCATATCACATTTGAGGAATTTGTATCTTGGATACCTTTTTTCCATTCCGATAAGGCTCTAGTCGAAGTGCGATGGTCATATGCAAGGATCGGGTGCTATCTAAAGTCCTATGGAAAAATATCAAAGTATGAAGCCAACATCCACACTTAAAATTAAACTAACTCGCATACCTCCATTTCATATGAAGAATCTCGAGGATCCATTGACTCATGTTTTAAGTTCTTCATATAATATATATTGAATAGACCATGATCTACTTTAACATCTGGCACCTCAAGGGTATTAATAGGAGGACCCTTCTAACCTCCTACTTCAATGCAAGTATCTTGCATGACAGTTTATTCCATTGTTGTGTTTGTGAACCCCAATTCTATTAGCAATTTACTCTCAAGGTATCTTGATTGCGTACAGAAGTTTTCTCCTGCTTTTGATGATTTTTTTGTCTCTGGCATAAATTTTTCCTTTAACTGGTTTCCATTGTCAATTTGCCATTTATTGTGTCACGTCCCCATGCCTCCGACCGGCGAAGATCACGCGACTACAAGCTTCAAACACACGGGCTATGAGCCCCATGAACATATACATGAATAAAATTGCTAAGAACAGAATGCTTAAACATACACACATGAACATTTATCATGCACAGATGCAAACATCTTTCAGACACAACGGAAACATCATACATTTAAGCCAACATTCATTTAACAGGTTCATCATTTTCATTAACAAAATTTACAGTTGCAGAAGTAAAATGGATAGATCACTTATCTTATGGAAACTTCGCTCTGCAACCAGCTACATCGCTGCAACGTTCCACCCAACCATAGGCCAGCGTGCTCCTTAATCTCTCAGCAGCGCTGCCACCCCCAAGCTGGGCATGATTCTCCAAGGAATAAGGGAACTAGCAGGCTTACACATAGCCAGGGATATACATAGCACAGCCAAGCCAACACAGTTGGGTTTATCAGGCCATCAAGGAGCTGGAGAAGGAAAATTTCTAAGCTGGTGAGCTCATTACAGAGCCAAGAACACCTACACCAGAACTAGCTTGACCTCTATGACACCCAAACACTCCCAACACAAGGAATCAATCCCTTCTCTGCTACACAGTCCCTCATGACCTGCATTCCCTTCCAGTGCTATTCATGGGTGATGGAGAAGAAGGCAGCCCTCTAGCTCTGTCTGTGTGGTTTCCAGCCACCAGTTTTATTAAGCAAATCTAATCCAACATCCCTGCTCCTCTCACAGTCCGAAGACCAACCATTGAACTCAGGCAATTAATTTAGCTGTCACAGCTTAAACAGGGAAAGCCAAATCCTGAATCGTTCTTGGCCCTATCGTGGCCAAAACGATTTCCAACGAATTATAACAGTCCCCAAACGTAACAACAGACACAACTCACGACATGGGAAATCTTCAGTCCCAAAAGAGAAACGTAACAGCATACATTACCGGCAATGTGGGGAAACAGCAATGTAGAGCCCACAAATCAACCCGTGAGGAAAGGTTCTTCCCACACCATTCACAAATCCGCAGAAGAAAACCGCGTGGGTAAAACCCAAGAAAATTCCTGTGCATGAAAACAATGAGCAGACATATGGGAAGTGCATGAGGGTGAGAAGCTATAGGGAGGACGCGAAATTGCAGTGCGTGGGTGTTCAGCAACTCGTGGAGAGGAATAAAATGTCTGCGTGAGACCAAAACCACCCAGAGCCTGTGCGTGAGGAGAAACAGACAAAATTATGGTGAGAGTGGAATTGCCTGCGTGAGTGAAGTCCACAAAGGTGGAGTGTGCGTGTGGGTGAGGACTGACAGTCCTACCACACCCATTCCTAGACAATAACTGCCTCAACTGCCAGCAGATATTCTTAATGAAGGTGGTTGTAAATAAGACAAGGGAAGAGGACACATGGGTTTTCTCTGATTGGCCAAGGTTTTACAATTTCCCCACCCTTATCCTTGTGAAAATCATGCCCCTTTCTCATTTTAGCTGCCGTGATCGTAGCTGGTCGGGTTCATTTAATTAATTATAGATGCATATTTACATGATGACCAACATAATATATGCCGCATGCCCCGATATACCATCGGTGACAATTTAAATCCAAAACATAGCATAACTGATCAATGGTGGGGCCTTGGCCTTTAGCTCCACACCATGATCATTTACAATATATACATCATATGCATCTAATGTAACAAGGTCAAAACCGGGGCATTACATATTGCAATTATAGCTTTAGCCTACTTTTAGATTAACTTAAAGACAACCAACCTCCTTATAGAAATGGAAGAACTATGACAACTTTAACATTCACCAAATATATCAATACACATATTTTGTATGTTTTATGACACAACGCCAAGAACTTGAAGACATTGTAAGAGTGGAAAAACTTGTTAAGAGTTTTTATTTAGTGTTCATATAAAATTATAGCCAATGCTTAAAATATGAGTTCATTATAGTGCATGAAGAAAACAATGGTTTAGAAAATGTTCATTTACCTGTTTCTCTTCACAAGCCTGATGTCTACAAATTCCACCTATTGAATATGGTGATAAAAACCTACTTTCTCCATGAGGAAAGAGGGGAGACGATAACATCCTTGAGCCATGAGAAAAACAGGGTGATAAGAACCTATTCTCACCATGAGGAGGTATTAAGATTAAATATGCATGTCTATGTTCTCTTGATGGTTCAATATTTTTTGTTATATTTGTTGGAGAGGTAGAAGAAAAACAACCTAATCTAGGAGAGCCCAACTCGCTATCTCCAAAACCATCAAGTGGATTTGATAAAATTGCCTTATTTGACAACATTTTCTTCACTGCTAGATTGTAAGTGTCTTTAGAGGTATTAATTCCCTTCATAACATGTATTTGCAGAGGCTCTGCATCAAAATTGCACTCATCAGTTCTTTCAGATGAGCAGAATTCATAATTCTCAACCTTCCTAAACTCCATCGTTGTTCTGTTTCTCAGGTCAACATATAACTTAATCCCATTGTCACACTCAAGATAGTACTGAGAAGAATATTCATTAGACATGTTGATAAGCCCAATATCAGAGGAAAGTAAATATGTATTAACACTGGGAGTTATTTTCTTTTCAAACTTGTCACTAATACTGGCCAAGTTATTGGAAGTTCCTTCACCATGAACACCTTCGCTTACCATGACTCCAACAGGTTTCTTTATTGATAAATCATTTCTATATTTCTCATGCATAAAATCCTCTGTATTTTTGGTATTAACAAGAGAAACCTCATTTAACCATTCATAAGTTAATTCATTGCTGGATTTGACTGATGTATTAGATCCATGTCACCACTTCTCTGATTTATTGTTTCAACAGTAAGTTCTTTGTTAGTAATGACTTTATCTGAGTGATATGTGTTACTTTGCATTGCATAAATGAAACAAATAAGAACCTATCAATCTAAATAACCCAACAATATGGCAATCTGCTAAATAGATTCAAAGAGAGGAATGTGTTAATTTTATGCTAGGTCCCAAACATTCTATTTGTCTGTAAGCAATGACATTAAATTAAGATAGCAGTATGAATATAACCTGGTGAGAAGCATGACTTGTAAGCTCAAAAGCAACATCCAATGGGAAATTCCCTATACTCACATCATCTACCCAACCATCAGGTGATCCCTCTTGAAGACCGATGTATTCTTGACAATCTCTGTCATTTGATTTACTTTTTTTACAAATATCATCACTTTTTTTATCAACAAAATTCATTTCAACCCGTTGTGATGAAATTTCCTAGGCTCATTTAGTACAGTCATCAATTACAACCAACAAACAATCTTTCCCTATTACTTTTGTGTTTTCCATCTCAATGCTCGCATGTAACAAACAAGGTTCCTCCTCTTCATCATTGATGAGGAATTTTGTCACTGCCAAGATTCCATTTTCTTCTAACATCTCCATGTTAATAGATTTCTTGTTTCATCCTCTAACCTTGTTATTGGGTTATCCATACCAAAATAATCTCGTAGATCCAATCATCATTTTATATGGGCCATATTTGATACAGTAATCAAGCAGGTTCATTACTCTATTACACTGAAAATGATGACTGCTAATAGAATTTTGGTCATCTTTTGGAGCAAAAGCACATCCTACTGCTATTTGAACGCGATAATGTTAGAAATCCCTTCGTAGGAGGTTGTGGTTCAGAGGTGAAGAGAGTAGTACATCAGGCAACCTACCAAAATTTAATTTCCCTAGAGGCACAAATAAGTACTTGGGGTCAGATGCAAGTCCTAGGTAATTTTGACAGAAGAGCACCCCCATTTTCACTATAGTTCAGCTGAAAGAAAATGGTTGTTATTATTGATTCATCCTTTGAGGCCTCGCCCGTGAAAATGGGCTGCTTGTGGTGCTCAGGGTATTCATACCAATTGTAATGGCTTCTAGAGTTTAAACGAAGCACTTTATTAAAAAAAGAAGAAAATGAAAGTAATCAAATCCAATTTTTAGATAGACAAACCAATCATGGTGAAAAATTGTTGAAAATGCAAAGAAAAATGCAAAATACATCAAATGGACAACACAGACAACATGAAATATGAAAAATTTATGAAATTAATAAAAATCACCTGACAAACAAAATTTCATAGAACTGTTGAAGCATGGTCAAACATAATTTTATGCCCTAATGCTTCCTTGGTTTGATTGTTGTAGCCTACCAGGATTTCTCGCTAGTTCGATTGTTGTGGCAGACTTTAATTCTTCCTTGGAAGGGGGCCAACCCCCCCTTCCTAACCCCAAGGAAGAATATTTTTGCTCCATGGTATCTTCCCTTAGAAAATCTGCTCAGAAATCCCCTCCAAAATTTGTTAAATGCTTGGCGAACATCCTAGAGGTGGCCCTTCCAAATATTTCACCTCTACATATGGCTCTAGCTATGGTGGAGCAAAGCCTCATTAGGAAATTTACAGGGATCCATCCCTCACCGAGGTCCATGGACACCTGAATCCACAAAACCTGGCACATTCTCATCAAGGAAAAAATGTCGCATTTCTTCTATGGGAAGAGGTTTTACATTTTCTTATTTGAATCCAAATAAGACCGATACATGATATTCAAAAGCGGCCCTTATTTCTTCGAGGTAGACCCGGTTCCTAAACTAGAAACTAGGTGATAGCCAGACCCACATGGGCCACATGGAGGATCAGAATTCTATACAAAATTTTGACAACTTCACTACTCGCAAACTCAACTCTGCATCGTAGCATCCAGCTAACTCGCTCTCTCTGCTATACGTAAATTTCAAGTTAGTTCACAAGATGAAGTGCAGGCAGAGTGAACCATTATCATGTCTCTTTCTCCTCTACTTTAATATGACTATCAGGGGTCGAAGCAGATGGATTCCCTAGAGTTCCTCAAGTTCCACTATTATCATGGTGTAGGCCCAGACCCAGAACTTGTCCTATCTCAACCAATCTAGTACATATGAAAAGGTCCAGATGAGAAGCCTACCTACTAGAGGTAGTTTACCTCTCAAGCTTTAGTTCCAGTTGTTGATGCCAATGTCGTTGCCACTGTTGTTAATACTCACTGTTGCTCAATCGTTATTGAAAGAGCTATACTGGAACTAAAAATTACAAAACTAATATGGCCGAAAAAAACTGTTGGGATGAACACACTTTCTGGCTAGGCTCTCATGTGGTAAAAAAAATATCTCTCCTTGTGATGATGGTAGTGCTTGCCTAACTTGTTGGTTGGAGGTGTGATGCGAGACTGCCCAAGGTGTGATGCAGTTGCCCTAATCCCCTTTCCATTTCTCCCATCTATTTTCATAAAAGATGTAGAGGCCCTTCCATTTCTTGAACCTCCTCAACATCAACATTGGTAACTGATGCTTCTTCTTCCTGAACCTTCATGGGCTTCTCTAGTTGTCCCTCCTCATCAAGATTCTCCATGAGTGCTATGATCTGATTTCGTCTCTCCATATCCATCTCACCGAACAGTCTAATAGGTTCGTTTAGGGAATGACAAGCGCACAGGGAAGAGTCATTGGTTCGTACTTCCAATGCATAAGCATGCCTCCACAACAGAAGCTCCATAGCCTGTTCTATCCTCTCTGGGACCTCTTTGCTCTCTGTTCCACATGCAGTGGTTGGAATTTGGAAGGCGAAATCAAACCCCCCATACATGTGCAATAATTCATTTTCAAATTTTCAATGTAAAAAATTAAACATGCTAAATTTAAATTTGTGGTGCTAAAAAACCCTTATTCTATAAAGGTGTGGCTTTAAAAACACATATTTTTGTTTTTTTTTTAATGGTTTGTTATATGTGTGTGTGTATTTTTTTGTTTTAGTTTATATATATATATATA
>LPNX010664744.1:265010-321876 GCA_001517045.1 Pseudotsuga menziesii
CCCTCTAAAGTCCAATTTTTGGGAATTTTGAGGGGGGTTTTTAAGAACTGCCCCAAAAGACCTAAAAAAAAATTTGGGGGTGGTTTAGCAAAACCGGCGCAAGCCAAAACTGCCCCCAAAAGGGTATTTTTTTGTAGTGCTCTTCCTCTTCAAGAAGTGGCGAGACCGGATCTTGCCAATCCTCTGATTAATCCTGGAAAATGGTCTCTAGAGCCTTGGATGTGAGAATATATTATGTGGGAAACCACTATTTTTGGGGGTCTTCATGTGCCTGGATGTACACATAGTGAGTGCTAACTGAAAATTAACACAATGCTAAAATCTAGAGATGGTAGTTCCACTCAACCTTAACTTCTGTTTCACCAAATTTCTCAAGGATTCATTATGAAAAAAGAATCTAGTGTTGCTACTCAACTCTTGGTCTTCATCGAGAGAGAACCACAAGTTTTGGTATCGCACTCCTTGACATAGTACAGGTAAGTATACCTCTTGATAATCTACAGGCTTGGACCATACAATAAACGAAATCAGAATTATCAACCAAACATAGTGAAAAGGAGTACCTTCTTCCTGTGCTGAAGCAACATCCCGGAGCAACTCATTCAGCAAAAATTTGCATAAATTGAATTGCACTCCTTCTGCACAAAGTGCAGCCAGCATTATTATTCCTACAGTACATTGTTGTGGGCTCGACACACGCAGGATTTCATGTGTCAAAATTATGGCTTCCATACGAGTAGCAGGGTCCTCGATGGATGAAATTAGAAATTCTTCGCTAGGGCTGACCAGGCTATGTTTTTCCAGGGTCTGTGCAATATTATCTAGAAGCTCTCCTTCCCAAAAGGTCTCTTCATATTCATGCCCAACTCCCGGCAGTCCCATGATTGCTGAAATGAGATCAACATCAATTGAGTGTGGCATGTTTGGGCATAGGAATCCTGCATGAAAGACTACTGGTAATTTTTTTACATAGGTGTCCACTTCTCTGGTTCGTCCAAAATTAGGCATGAAGAGAAGTGATAGTAACCCTGAATGCTCTAGTCCACTTGCCCACTGCATTGGGACAAATCGGTTTGGAAATTTTGGGGAATCCTAGACTAGTTTCATATAATTATGCCTGTCTAATTCTCTGATTCTACTGGTGTCTGAGTCTTGAAAGGTGAGGTTATCCAACTGAGGCATGATATTATGCGGGACCTCCATGTATTTTGGGTTCTTAGGTGTTACCGGTGTAACATGGCCCGCTGCGGGCATGGTAACTGTGGCGCATTAGTCCTTCTCGGTGGTCGATAAGGTGGTAGTAAGTTCCTAGTTTCAAAGTCTTCTTGCTCCTCCTGGGTCGGTGGTGTTAGTGGGGCTTCCTCATTCCTTTGCTTCTTCATTGGATTCTTCTCTGTAGGTTCTCGGGGCGATTGGGACCCTTGCACTCTGCATTTTTCTAAGGACCAAGGCAGAACTTGGCCCGTAGCTGACCAGGGTTGCTTCCTTAGGGTTCTATGTCTTGTAGAACGCTGCATGGGTGTATTGGATAGAATTGTCACAGGGGAGTTAATAATGACTAGCATAATGGAGAGGAGTTGGTTTCATCTCATTGAGTTACCTGCAATACTTGTTGCTTCGGGTTCAGGATACATGGATTTGGGATATGGTAACAATGCGGATTGTGGAGCCGCATCTTTTTTACAGTTTCATGTCGCATGAGTTTTCAGTACTTAGAAGTTACTCCCTCTCTTGAATGTCCAGGGGTAGCAGCATGGGTATTTAAGGAAATTTTCTCGACATGTTGTCACTGAGCTATCTTTTAGAAAGGCGACCATTGTTATTTATGGTGGTTATCACTACAAAGTATATTTTCTAGTTCTACAGGGATTTATGAATTAATGACTGACAAATACGATGTCAGTACCTTTACTTAATTACTATTCCAATCATGGTACCAATTTATGATAGTGCAATTTTATTGGATTTTTTTTATTTTCCACCAAAGTTCCCCCCTCTTGCTGGCGCACTGTGTGTGACTTCGTCTTCTATTTTCCCCTTGTTACAGCTATATATAATTTTTTTAATGCCCTTTCTAACACGTTATCGTGTATTTTCACACGTGCGATTTCTTTCCACTTTGGACATTCTTTCTGACACATGGAGATTATGGCAGCTGGGCCACTATCCCTCGAATCCGTTGTGATATTATACCATGCTGCATAGATATGCGTAGTTATGATGCATTGATAGAGGTTTTTGTTCGCAACGGTTATCTCCACAAAGAATTTCTCCTTTATTACTTGTAGCATAGCATCAACTGTTGGATGTTCGCTTGTAAATTCAAATGTTTGGGTAAATTTTACAGTTAAAATTTCCCATTTGACGGTTCCTCGTTGCATCTCCTCTGAGGTGTAACAACCTCTTAGCACCATTTCTAAGGTGTAGGTGAATCGGTGAACCCATTCCTGTCATGGGTATTCATTCCAAGCCGTACGACAGTTCTCAATATGTTGTCCAAGACCAAACAATGCCGTGTTTTTTTATCAGCATAGCTGATCTCATCACCAAATCTGATCTCCATCTATCTTTTACATTGTGGCCATTTAGAAATAGAATGTTTATGTGTACCCCACCATCTAGCAGGCATAGCTTTCAACACATAGTCCAGAGTGGACAGTCGTTGTGATTTTGTGACCTTTTCTTCAAATTATTCCAAGAAGGATGCAAGGTTAGGAAATCCTTCATAAGTAGGAAACGCGCTTCCATTGAATCCTACCCTTCGAACAAATTTTGTAATTATCGTACATCTTCTCATGGAGACTTCATTCATCCTGTTTTACTAGTTTTCTTGGGCTTCGCCCGAGTCGGACGTGCACGAGCTTACACTACACCAACTCAAGTTTCCATCAGCTGTAGGGTTTATATAATATTCCTTTGAAGACATAATGTTATACAGTTGGTCCAGGTAATTATCTTACCCTTCGCTATGTACAGGATCCACGTATCGTTTCCCTTCAAGGGGATCAATGGGCGTAACCACTCTCATTTCGGAATATTCAAAAGACAATATCCTTTTCTTGAAGTTTATGAAAGTTTGGTTTTCTATTCACCAATCAATCCCTAGAAGCGTAGGGTATGGTTTTGTGTCATCAAAAATTTCAATGACCTTGAAGTCAGCATATGTTCTCAAGCCCTCGATGCCCATGAGTTCTTAGGACAGTCTGTTAATTGGTAGCACCTTCAACTAGTTTGCAAGCCTTAGCTGAATAGGAGACCAGTACAGTCACAGTCTCTTCATGATTTTCCATGTCTTTCTTGTCAATATATTGACATCTGAGCCAAGTCGAGTATGATATAGTCCATATCATAATATCCTATCTGTGCAATTATTCACAATTCTCGTCCTGTCTTCTATTTTATTCTGACATGATTGACTCTTCTTTCAGGGAGCAGATATGATGTGTTGTCTTCTATGAGTGTTGTCAACTCTATGATGGCATCTTTGTCATGGATTAGTGCTAAAAAAATTGAAAAAGTTCTTGATATTACTAACCTTTTTAGTGGGAGGCCTTCTGATTAGTTGTTCAAATATTTCAGGCATAGATCTCACTTGTCTCGATGTCGAAGGGCTATTGGTATCAACAAAGTACACCTCCAAGAAGACTTCCTTCTCCTACTGGACATATAGTGGAGCTTTCTTTTGTGCTGCAGGTCACACTTGCGAATGTCCTTGCGGTGTGTTTTCATATGCTCCTGTCGCAACACCTCCTTTTATGACTATAGCAAGGTTGGGTTTCCTTGGTTTGGAAGAAATCATTTGAATATTAGGATTGGGGTTTGGATTTTGATTTTGCACTAGGTTGGGGTTAACGAAAGTTCTAGCCTGTCATTTCGCAATTAGTTGTGGACACTATTCGATAGTATGATCAAATACTTTACAATATGTACAATTTTTCACAGGACCTTGACAATCTCGAGAAAAATTTCATGGTTTCCCACAATTATAGCATGAAACTTGGCCTCTTCCTAGAACAAATTCTCCTCCTGGATGTTGTCCTTGACCTCTAAAGTTCCCACCCCCCCTTTGCGTAGGGTATTGTTGTTGTTGAGGATACTGGTTTGGATGATATTGTGGTTGAGGATATTGTTGTTGTTGAAACTATGCAGGCTTCTACTGAGGTTGTGCTCGTTCAGCTTGCATCTGTTCCTCATTCTTCATTAGGTAGGTATCCATCGTTTTCTCTTACAGCAGCTGAATTGATCTGCAATCCTTTTCATCATGACCTATCGATCTACAAAATTTACAATACAGACTAGCAGGTGCACTTACAATATTCTACAAGTATAAACATTCCTCAGGCTTGTGACCTCTAGTCTGGTATACTCTACACCAATGCATTTCTTGGTTTTTTAACGGGTTCGGTGCACCAGCTACGACACAATTCATTAGCGCCAGAAAATTATGCTTATGGTGCCCATATGTTCTGCACCTGGTACACCATAGTTCCTCCTCAACCTCCTTTCCTCTTTTGATGTCCTGGAGATGCACCGTAAGATTGACCAGTTGCGACTAAATTTGCATCATGCCCAAGCCAGTGTCTCCAACTAGAGAGGCTTCTAACTTCATTGTTATCTCCAAATCCTCTATCTATGACACAAGTTTCTATTGCATCAATGGAATTCAGATGTGTGGCAAAAAGGAAACAATAAACCATTCCTTGTGTTGCACATCCGACATTTGGAAACTCACCTTGGCCATTAATGTCTTAAATCTCTAGTCAAAATCCCAAACAGATTCTGGTGGTAGCTTCTTGATCTCAGTGATGAATTGTGATTCACACTTCAATTTCTTAAAATCATCAATCAACCCAAGTCAAATATCATTGAGTGTCTTTGGGACCACTCCCACTGGTACTATGGAAAACTTCCTATATCAATCTAGCGCATGACCTCGTAGAGTCATGATCATCTGTGATTTATTGATGTTTTCATCCTAGATCTTTTGTACAACCCAGACGGTGTCACATAGAAACTAGTCCTGTTTGGGGTCTTCTAGCCCATTCCCATTGAATATTGGTAGCTTAATATCAGTTCCATCCATTGGATTGACCGGTACTGTATTAATTGTTGGTATAGTAGGAACAAAATGTGAACTAGTCGGACTTCCTTGTCTACTTTTTATAGCGTTAGTACTACCTGTATTTATAGAAATACTTGGAGATAGGTCTCGCAATATTACCTCTAGTATCGTAGGAGATTTGTGTACATGCTATTGTTCTGGAGCCTCAGTCAACTCCTCAGACTCATAGTCTAGGTATGATGTGAACTTGTATCCTTCTTATTCTTTCTATGTGTTGCTACTGCCTCACCCGAATAAAGTTTTTCATCTTTTGCCGGACCGGAATCTTCTTCCACTTCTCAAAAATATGGATTCTATTTCAATTCCATTTTCTTCTAGGAACATCTCACTCTAGGGTTCTGCTGATACATATCCACCCTTTTCTAATAAAACTATCAGTCGTAGAATGCTATTTTGACATATAATCATTTTTATCCACATCTTCCAAGATGAGAGATATCGATTGCGTGGTCCTTGAAAACACATTTCGCTCAGCCTCACTGTATGAGGTTACTGTATCGACAACAAACTCAGTGATATATCCTACTATGATATTGTCTACCTAGAATTACATTTCCCTTGATATAGGGTTGTTGATTCTTTTCAACCGCTCAATCAAGAACGAAGTCCACTCTGTCAGTTCTCTGCCTTGAAAGTTCCTTTTCTGGGTTTCCAAATTAGACAACCATTCATAAAAAATAGTGGGGAACTCGGCAAAGAAAATTTCATGAATATATGAATATATGTACCGTTCTAACCACTTCTTCAGCGTCCACTGAGATCCTTCAATTTCTTCTCGTGCAAAGTCTAGCTCTTTTGCGTCCACCTAGTTTTGGATCTTCGATTTCGTAGGATTCCAAAAAATATCCCTCACCACAACACTTTAGGGTCCCGACAACCATATGATGCACCCTTCTTTATGCATTGACATATCTCAGTTTTATCATCTGAATGAAGAGAACCTAGCACCTAGTTTTATCCACTAGGAATCTGTCGTGAAAAGAAATATGGCCCAACATATTTCCAAACGGTATACAAACAATACATTTCTTCATATTTAGAGATGTTGTAGTTTCTTCTCCCTATGACCCAGGTTCATCCCTCCTTTTTGGTCAGCTCAACAAATCCCAAGATATCGGCCCGACAAAGCAGAGCCCAACCAGCAGCACCTGTGACACATATTGCATCTCACCCGACATATCTCAGTTCTTATGAGTGACTTCCAGAACCACGTTTTCACAGTTTGTGTGGGGGGGGGTGGTTTAAGTCCTTGGCTCTACACCAAGGTTTCCAATGAAGACCGGGAAGTGGGTTGGTGGTTTGCACGTTCTCTGTCAACATGGGATATTCTGTGCCCTTATTTATGCAATCTTACGCAAATGCACAGTGAACAAACATTGTTGGAGTCATTATCCAACCCACACATATTTATTTGGTCAATTTGGCCTAATTATCCACTTATCCTAAGTTATTGACTCAAATTACTGACATCAGAATCAAAACCAGCACACTCCTTCAATCAAGGAGGCCAAATAAGCCTTCTCCTTTAATCAGGGAGGCTAACTAGGCTTCCTCCTTCAATCAAGGAGAAAATATGGGTTGATCTGCTTGTCATAAATGCACCAATCAGTTATCTAAAAGTTGTTTCACCTAACAATCAATTAAACTGAGTTGGAAAGGCGCCTTCCTCGTCTATTTGTCTATTTTGAGATGATTTGAGTTAAATGGAGCGTTTTAAGGCACCTCCAACAACTTTGGGTGTCTCAGTTTAGTTCAATTCACTTCATCAAAGCTGACTTGAGTTAGATATGCACCCCCACCTACTGATTGACATGCAGTTGAGTTCTATTTAGTTATACTCAAACATTATTGCCTCTGATTCAGTTAGGGATATGTTAGAGTTAATTATGGTTGTGATTAGTGGTTAACTGATGTGTCTAGTGTGGCTAACTGACAGCTAAGACATGCTCATGTTATGCAATTTGAATGACCTCCTTCATATTCGAATTGTCTTTCTATTCATGCAAGTGTATCACATTGTATCTCTACTTTCGATTATTGAATACATTCCTACAGCTGCAACTCCTAATTGCAGTTTGTTTCATGCCAAATTTCTATGCAATTGATTTTGAATCTTCTATGAGTTGTTCCTTGGTCCTTCATATTACTGTGACTCAATTTTCATATGGTATCAGAGCCATGGCGGGACAAGGATATTCTTCTTGAACAAATTCCTTGATGGATCTATGATAGAATTTGAGCAAAAATCTCAAAAATTCCAGCACTGCACCAAAAGCTGAAGGTTTACCACATAAATCTTAAGCAAAGGAATTGTTGATCAAGCTAGCTTGATTGACTAAGCTGGGTGTGATGAAAACCTAAAAAGTGTAGGCTATCCTACCTTATGGTGCCCTTTTTTTTATTTTTGCAGGTTTTTTGGTAGACTCATACTGCATTTGCTACAGTAGAAAATGGCCTCTTCTGTGGATCCTCTTACTCCTTTAAATTACCATCAATGGATGGGGGACACGGAGATTCAATTGTGTTCCAAAGGACTCTACAGAGTCACAATGGACAGTGATATAGAGCCAAACCATGTTGTAGACAAAGAAAGATACTGGAATAATATTGATGAAGCTTTCTAGTTTCTATGCCTTTCGATTTCCAAAAATCTTCACTTCCATATCTTTGGATTGAAGTATCTGAAGGAAATTTGGGATAAACTTGTTGATGTGTTTGATAAGCAAGATGACATGAGGATCTATTGGCTAGAGAATGAGCTGACTTCTCTTCACCCAGGAAACATCGAAACTCTAAATGATTTCATCACCAAGTTCAAGAACATGGTGCTCTAGTTGAAGTAGTGTGAAGTGGAGAAGGAGGATCATCAACTCATTATTTCCATTCTTTCCAAAATTCGATCAGATTACTCAGTCTTTGTTTACAAATTCCATACCAGGAAGCTAACAACCCCAAATTGGAAGATGTCAACGCGCAATTCCATCATTGAATCTCTCACAATAGAGCATGACAAGCTTGTGCATATGGGGATCATCCTTTCCTCAAAATGTCAAGCACTTCTTGCTGGAGGACCCAAAGCCATGAATGGTAAGGGAAATAAAAAGAATCAAAAGAATAAGTTTGATTCTCCCATGCTAAGGGAGAAGAACCAATAGCAAGATGAGCCTTCTGGATCAAAGAAGAACAAGAACAAGGGAACCAAGGCAAAGAAAAGGTCAAGTGTTCCTATTGCAGGAAGGGATTTCACCCTAAACATTCCTGCATGAAGTAAAATCTTGATAAAATGACTCTTCTCCTTGTGAGAGGAATAGTATCAATCTTCCCCAGACTATTAGGAAGAGAGATAATCATGATCAGGACATCCATCCAAAAAGAGGACATGCCCTCATGGAAACTATTTCGAAGCCTAGAGATCTCCTCATAGAATCTAGTGCTTCAAACCATATGCTGGAAAGCAAAGAATCATTTCCATTCCTAGACTCTGATAGCAGCATTCCCATCCACATGGGAGATGATTCTCGAATCATTTCGAAAGGCAAAGGTATTGTAAAACTTGAACATGGAAGCTTCTTTGATGTTCTGTATGTACCCTACTTAGACTCCAATATATTGAGTGCATATCAAATGACACACACAAGAGTTCCCAAGAGAGTTACTTTCATCCCAAATGGTGTTGAGATATCAAATATTGCATCTGGGGAACTCATTGCAACATTTCTCGCAAACCATCATGCTAAGACCTATGAGTTTTCCAAGTTTTTACCAGATGCAAAGCCCACCGCTCTTCTAACTCATCGGAATGAGGTCAATAGGATGTGGCATGAAATATTTGGACATTTGAACTTCAAGTACTTGCAGGAAATTCAAAAAATCTCCATGGTGGAAGGTATCCCAACCATCAAAACCTCTAGTGGAATTTGCAAAGGTTGCATTGTCGGCAAACACCCTGAGCACAAATTTGATCGGGGAAAGGAAAGTTGTGCAAAAATTAATTTGGTGCTGATCCACTCTGAAATCAGTGGACCCATTCCTACAAAATCCATGAGTGGTTCAAGGTATGTGCTCACCTTTATTGATGGCTTCTCCAGATTTACTTGGGTTTTCTTCCTAAATAAAAAATCTGAGGTTCTTGAAAGATTCACTAAATTCAAGGAATCTGTGGAGAATTCCTCTGGGAGGAAGATAAATTCTCTTAGATATGATAATGGAGGAGAGGATATAAATTCTTAAATTCTGCAAATATGTGGTAAATATGCGATCCAAATCCATCACTCCATTCCCTACACACCCCAGTATAATGGTCTAGCGGAAAGGAAAAACCGAGCCCTCAAAGAGATGACTACCTGCATGTTGGAAGCCAAAGGTTTGGATGAAAATATTTGGGATGAGGAAATGAATGTTTCTGATTACATTCAGAATATGGTACCTCACTCTTCCATTAAAGTAAAAACTCCTTTCAAATCATACTTTGGGCACAAACCAGATGTTTCCAATTTCGAAGTTTTCAGGTCCACTGCTTGGGCTCGAATTCAACTTGAAAAGAGTAAGGATTTGAAACCAAAGAGTATTGAGTGTGTGTTAATTGGGTATCTAGAGGAATATAATGGATACAAACTTCTGAATATCAGAACAAAATATATATTCATTGAGAGAAGTGTCCGCTTTGAAGAACCTCTCCAAGAGGTAGAACTAGTCAAGGAAGAAACTGCTGAAATTCCCTCATGTTCTGCTGATCATTCTAATGATGAAAATGGGAGAGAAGGCTCTGATATTTCAGATATTATATATGATATCAGTGAAAATAATATATGAGGTTCTAAATGAGATTCAAATTTTCCCACTCATCTCCCAAAATGGGCCAAAAACACACTCTCTTTCGTTGGGACAAACATTGGAAATCATGTTGATCCAAGAAGAACCCGATCATATTTTCAAAGAGAAGGTATTGATATTTATTGTCATGATTCCTTGTTATCCAATACCTATTATATTATTATTGGGTCTGATCCCAATTCCTACTACCATTCTTGGAAATATCCGAGATGGCAAGCTGCAATGGATGAAGAGTTCAACTCTCTCCGGAAAAATGTAACTTGGGAGCTAGTTTCCCTTCCACCTGGGAGGAAACTTGTTCAATGCAAGTCGGTATATCGGAAAAAGGTTTCTACATATGGATCAACCTGCAAGTACAAATCATGTATGATTTCAAAAGGGTTCTCCCAAGTCCAAGGAGTGGACTATCATGAGACCTTTGCACCGGTGGCAAAGATGGATTCCATAAGGCTAGTTTTGTCCATTGTCGCATCCAAGCACTGGGAGGTGCATCACATGGATGTCAAGAGTGAATTTATTAATAGATACCTGAAAGAAGAGATATGAATGAATCAAATTAAATGATAAACATCATATCCTTCCTTGGTTTGTAAGTTGCAGAAATCTTTATATGGGTTGAAACAGGCCCCAAGATCTTGGTATGCCAAAATGGATGCCTTTCTGCTCTCACAGAACTTCCAGAGATGAAAATATGATACAAATGTATATTTGAAGAAGTATTAAGGTAATTTTCTGATCATATTATTGTATTTGGATTTTCATTTGATAATAGGAAGCACACTTGCTTCGATTGCCTTTATAAAAACTGCTCTTCTTGATGCTTTTGAAATGAGCTTGGGCCTGCTGAGACAGTTTCTCGGGCTTGAAATCACTCAATACTATTATGGGATAATGGTGACTCAGTAAAAATATTTTTTAGATCTTTTAATTAATTTTAACATGGCTGATTGTAAGGCTGCATCATTTCCTTTCCTCTCGGGAATCAGTCTTGAAGAGGGAAAATCCACTCCACCCATGGATTCCATTATGTACCGCTAGTTGAACAGAAGCTTTCTATACTTGACACATTCAAGGCATGAAATTTGTTATTCCATGAATTTTGTATCAAGATATATTGAGCAGCATCATGATCTACATTGGAAAGCATCCAAGAGGATCCTTCAGTACATTCAGGCACTAGATCCTACGGCATTCACTATGTTGTAGATTATGAGCTAGAGTTGGTCGGTTTTAAAGATTCAGATTGGGTGGGGGGTACCATAGATCAGAATTCCACTTATGGGTATCTATTTATGTTTGGTGGTGGCCCCATTTTCTGGTCCAGCAAAAATCAGGTTTCCATTGCACTTTCTTCGGTAGAGACCGAGTACAGGGGAGCAGTAAATGCTTGCATCCAAGCAGTTTGGCTGCAAGGAATTTTGTTAGAGTTTCATATTGGTAGTGATTTATCCGTAGTCATATTTTGTGACAATAAAAGTGATATCAATATCTCAACGGATCTAGTTCAGCAGAAAAGGACCAAACATGTTTAGATGCACATGCACTACATCATGGAGTTGGTGCATGACATGACAATTGTTCTGCAATACTACCCTACAAATGAGCAGACTGCAGATATTTTCACCAAGAAATTGATTGAGAAAAAGTTCACTTACCTTCGTTCACTCTTGGGGGTGAGTTCATCATGTTGAATACAATTACTTCTTTAGATTTCAACTTGAGAGGGGGTTTTGTTCCCATAGGGTTTTCCTCTTTTCCTCACTTAGCATTTATTTGAGCATTTTAGAGTTACTTTTTGTATAGGGTTACCTATGGCCTTTGTAGTCGGGGGCCTAGCATTATTCTTTTTACTCCTCCACATGAGTATGTCTTAAGGGGGGGTGTTGGAGTCATTATCCAACCCACACATCTTTATTTGGTCAATTTGGCCTAATTATTCACTTATCCTAAGTTATTGACTCAAATCACTGACATCCTCATCATCACCAACACACTCCTTCAATCAGGGAGGCCAACTAGGCCTTCTCCTTCAATCAGGGAGGTTAAGTAGGATTCCTCCTTCAATCAGGCAACAAATATGGGTTGATCTTCTTGTCATAAATGCACCAATCAGTTAACTGAATGTTGTTTCACCTAAGAATCAGTTAAACTAAGTGGGAAAGGCACCTTCCTCATTTATTTGTCTATTTTGGGATGATTTGAGTTAATTGGAGTGATTTAAGGTGCCTCCAACAACTTCTGGTGACTTAGTTCAGTTCAGTTCACTTCACTTCATCGGAGCTAACTTGAGTTAGATATGTGCCCCCACCTACTGATTGACATGTAGTTGAGTTCTATTCAGTTAGACTTGGTCATTACTACCTCCGATTTAGTTAGGGCTCTATTAGAATCAATTATGGTTGTGATTAGAGGTTAACTGATGTGTCTAGTGTCGCTAACTAACAGCTAAGCCACTGTCATGTTATGAAATTTGAATGACCTCCTTGGGATTCGAATTGTCTTGCTATTCATGCAAGTGTATCACATTGTATCTGTACTTTTTATTATTGAATACATTCTTACAGCTGCAACTCCTGATTGTAGTGTGTTTCATGTCAAATTTATGTGCAATTGATTCTGAATCTTCTGTGAGTTGTTCCATGGTCCTACAGATTACTGTGTCTTGATTTTCATAGATATCACATACAAATTCATTACTCGAAATACAACATTACTCGAAATCAATCATTACTCGAAATCAATCATTAAACACAATAAATATGTACGTGTCTAAGCTACTCAACGTTCACACATATACACAACATGTAACGTGGAAACCCATCCGGGAAAAAACCATAAGGTGCTCTTCATCTAGCATTTTCATGAGGAAATAGATGCACCTTTTGTCTGTACATGAAGCTACAGACTCTGTTCAATATATTCTCTTTTATCTCTACAAACTTCTTCTCCCTATCATGCTCTATGTTATTCTCTCTCTTTATCACTCTACTCTACTCCTACTCAGTAATCCGCATAGCCTGGATCGACTCAACCTTCTCTATCTGCCTATGCACTCAGGTCTAGAACCACTGCTCTGATGCACACAGCGATCCAGAGCCAGTGACCAAAACTATCTACCTCTATTCTAGCTCCAGCGCCTCTCCTTGAGTCTATACACTTACTCAAAACTGTTGTATCGACTAATTAGCTCAAAATCGCCTAAACAAGAACTAGATAACGAGATAACTAGTTGTCTGGATAACCCATTTACATCTTGGGTTTATCCTTTTATATCCTTATTACAGACTCGATATACTCCCATACATGCTTGTTACAGGCTCAATAATGACTCGATACAGACTCTAATAGACTTAGCTTCAGTCACTATCCCAACAGACTTACTATCCTCAGCCCACAAGCTGTCTTTCCTATTCCTGAAATATATGACCAAAAACGCACTATCGACCTGACTTATAAAAATACCTTTACGTGTGTGGTTTCTTCCGGCTCCAGTCAATCTTGTACCCACAATTTCTAAGGGTTGTTGCTTCCTCAGTATCATGCCTTACTATCACTTTCTAGTCATTACCTTATTTGCACACCTGGTTCAGCTAATATTATTCCATGTCATCACATCTCTTTCTCTGTACTTTTGTCGTAGCTTACAAAACTGACACAGATTCCTCATCCTATTCCTTCTCTTTACCTTTCTCCTTATATTCCCTCTTATGTCACAGCATCCTTCTCTTCTTCTTTGATGTTGTTTCCTATGTCGCAGGTCCTTCCTCTTCTTCCTTATACTCTTCTTTCCTTGCTTAGGCATAATTCTATATGAATTTTTCCATTCTATCCCAGGCCCAACAGGAACCCAATGCTCACTTGTGGCTCGTCTCGAGCCACGTGAGCTACTGCTCCATAAACTGACTTGCGCTAGTTTTGTTCTAAAAATCCTCTACGATTTTCAGCGACTTCTCTTTTTCTACGCACACTTATTCTTTGACTTTTTGCATGTGCTCCACTAGGTCAAAACTAACGTGTTCTAGTATGTTTCTTTCTACTGAGTATGCTACGTCACGCACCTTCTGGTACACAGGATGAATTATCCCTGTGACCCTTTCTGCTTCTTCCTGTAACTCCTCTACCTTTTCATTGTGTTGTTGTTGATGTGCACGTAGCGCAATGATTTGTTGTTGTAGGATATGCATTTCTATGGTTTTGACCTTTTTCTACTCCAAGGGCAGCTACTTTATTTCATTTCATACCTCGTGATATTTGCTTCTAGCATAGTGAGGTCATTTCCAATATTCTATGATTTCTTATCATCCAACAGAGTCTCCCAAGTCTGGGAGACTTTGTCGACAACTTTAAGACATATCTACTATGTTTCCTATATCCTTTTTGTGGCCTGAGTGGTTGCATCACATCGGATTTCCAGCACTTCTAGTGGGGATCTAGGAATCTGTCGCGCTTCTGATTCGGTTACCTTCTTCTTAAGGTCAGAGGCTATCTTTCCTAGTCTAAGGACCTTGTCTTCTAATGGCACATCATGTGATATTTCCTCATCAGCTACATTTGAACAAACTGTATTAATGATGTGGGTGAGCTTTTACTTAATTTCTTCTTCTTTCTTTGCTTATGGGGTGGTCTTTTGCATTTTGGCCTTGAGTTTGTTGAGATCCTTTAGTAAGTGCTTTACCTCTTTGTCAAGAGTATTTCCTCGTATCTGAATCTCTGTAACCGTTGCTCTGTGTAAAGCATGTACATCTTTCAATTGTACCTTTGAAAAATCTAGGAAAACTAGGGAAGTATTATTGTGTACCTCACTGGGGTCTGAGGCTCCAAATTCCAACACTTATTTTCCTAACTATACCTTGTTGGGGTGGTCTTGTCTAGCATGCAAGGTTTCCTGCACTTCTGATGTTCTAGGGGCATCCTGCGACGGGGTTACCTGTGGCATGGGCTCTACTGCGAGTTTAATTGCTTCAATTGTTTTTCCAATGTCATTTAACCTATATGTAATGGCAGTAGTGCACTGGTTATGTTGTCTGCAAGAGTCATCGAACCATGCCTAGGTAGATTGTTGTAAGTCCTCTGTCAGGGCTTCGATTTCTTCCTCATCCATACCATAAGTATTGGCTTCTTTGTTATCCCTTCACTTTTTTTGTGACGACTCTGGTTGAACTTCTGCATTTTGAGCCTCCGTTTGTTGGTTTTGTAGTGGCGGATCATGATGGGGTTGGTCAATATGAGCATTTCCAATCATTGTTGCATTGTCTTGCTGGGTACTCTTCTCTTCAAGAGGTGTTGAGCCCGGATGTTTCCAATCCTATGGTTAATCCCGCAAAATGGTCTCTAGAGCCTTGGCTATGAGAATATATTATGTGGGAAACCACTATTTTTGGGGGTATCCACATGCCTGAATGTACACGTAGTGGGGTGCTAACTGAAAATTGATAGAATGTTGAAATATAGAGATGGTAGTTCCACTCATCCTTACCTTTTGTTTCACCAAATTTCTCAAAGCTTCATTATGAACAAAGAATTCAATGTTGCTACTCAGTTGTCGGTTTTCATCAGGAGAGAACCACAAGTTATGGTATCGCGGTCCTCGACATACTACAGGTAAGTCTAACTGCTGAAAATTTGCAAGCATGGATAATACAGTAAACGAGATCATAATTATCAACCAAGAATAGTGGAAAGGAGTACCTTCTTCCTGTGTTGAAGCAACATCCCATAGCAGCTCATTCAGCAAAAATTTGGATAAATTGAATTGCACTCCTTCTGCACAAAGTGCATCCAACATTATTATTCCTACAGTACATTGTTTTGGGATCGAGACACACAGGAGTTTATGTGTCAAAATTGTGGCTGCCATACGAGTGGCAGGGTCCTCGATGGATGAAATTATAAATTATTTTCTATAGCTGACAAGGCTATATTTTTCCCCGGTCTATGCAATCTTTTCTAGGATCTTGCCTTCCCAAAAGGTCTCTTCAGGGTCGTGCGCAACTCTCGGCAATTCCATGATTACTGAAATGAGATCAACATAAATTGAGTGCAGGTTTTCTAGCCATAGGAAGCCTACAAGCCTAGAAGACCAGTAACTATTTTACATAGGTATCCACTTCTTTGGTTCAGCCAAAATGCAGCATGAAAAGATGTGATAGTAACCCCGACTTCTCTAGTCCACTTTCCCATTGCATTGGTATGAACCGGTTTGGAAATTCTGGGGAATCTTGGACCAGTTTCATATAATTAAGCATGTCCAACTCTCTGATTCTACTAGTGTCTAAGTCTTGAAAGGTAAGGCTAGCCAACTAAGGCATGATATTGTGCAATACATCCATGTATTTTGGTTTCTTATGTGCTACCATTGTAACATGGCCCACAGTGGGGATGGTAACTGGTGGTGCATCAATCCTTCTCAGTGGTCGATAAGGTAGTAGTAAGTTTCTGGTTTCAAAGTCTTCTTGCTCCTCTTGGGCCGGTGGTGTTGCTGGGGATTCTTCATTGGTTGCTTCTCCTTAGGTTCTCAGGGTGATTGGGACCCCTGCACTCTGCATTTTTTTTACCATGCCAGAACTTGGCCCATAGCTGGTCGAGGTTGGTTCCTTGGGGTTCTACATCCTGTACCATGTTGCATGGAAATATTGTCTAGAATTATCATAGGGTAGTTAATACTGACTAGCGTAATGGAGAGGAATTGGTTTATGCTCGCTGAGTTACCTACAATACTTTTTGCTTCGGGTTCTAGATACACAAATTTGGGATATCGTAACAATGCGTATTATGGAGCCGTAGCTTTTTTACAGTTTCCCGTCGCACGCATTTTCAGTACTTAGAAGGTACTCCCTCTCTTGAATGGCCTAGGGCAACAATGTGAGTGTTTAAGGAAATTTTCTCGGCATGTCATCACTTAGCTAGATTTTAGAAAGGAGGCCATTGTTAATTATGGTGGTTATAACTACAAGGTATAGTGTCCAGTTCTGCGGGGATTTCCAAATTAATGACTGACAAATAAGTTGTCAGTACTTTTTCTTAATTACTGTGTCAATCATGGTACCAATTTATGATAGTGTGATTTTAGTGGATTTTTCTATTTTCCACTGAAGCTCCCCCCTCTTGCTGGCGCACTACGTGTGACTTCGTCTTCTCTTTTCCCCTTGTTATAGCTATATATAATTTTTTTTCTAACAAGGTGTCATGTATTTTCACACGTGAAATCTCTTTCCACTTCACACATTAATTGTGACACATGGATATTATGGTAGATGGGTCACTATCCCTCGAATACATCGTGATATTATACCATGCCACGTAGTTATGCATAATTATGCTGCATTGATGGACGTTTGTGTCAGCAACATTTATCTCCACAAATATTTTCTCCTTTAGTACATGTAGCACAGCTTCAACTGTTGGATGTTCACTTGTAATTTCAAATGTCTGGGTAAATTTTACAGTTAAAATTTCCCATTCAATGGTTCCTCGTCATAGCTCCTCTGAGGTGTACCAACCTCTTGGCACTATTTCAGAGGTGTGGATGAATCCATGAACCCATTCCTATTATGGGTATGCTTTCCAATCCGTGCGACAGTGCTCAATATGTTTTCCAGGATCGGACAATCCCGTGTATTGTTTTTCAGCATAGCTAATCTCATCTCCAAATCTGATCTCCATCAGTCTTTTACATTTTTTCCATTCCAAAATAAATTTTTTATGTGTACCCCACCATCTAGTAGGTGTAGATTTCAGCACATAGTCTAGAGCGGACAGTCACTGTGATTCTGTGATCTTTTCTTCAAATTCTTCCAAGAAGGATGCAAGGTTAGGCAATCCTTCATACGTAGGAAGCATGCTTGCATCGTCTCCTACCCTTCGAATGACTTTTTTAATTATTCCACATATTCTCATGGATACTTCATGCAACCTGTTCTACCAGTTTTCTAGGGCTTCACCCGATTCGAACATGCATGAGCTTACACTGCGCCAAATCAAGTTTCCATTAGTTGCAGGGTTAATATACTCTTCCTTTGAAGACATAATGTTATACAACTGGTCCAAATAATTCTCTTACCGTTCTCTATGCACATAATCCACATATCACTTCCCTTCAAGGGGATCAATGTGCACAACCACTCTCATTTCAGAATATTCGAAAGACAAGATCATTTTCTTGATGTTTCTGATAGTTTGGTTGTCTATTTACCAATCAATCCCTAGAAGTGCAGGATACGGGTTTGTGTCATCAACAATGTCAATGACCTCGAATTCAGCATATGTTCTCAAGCCTTCAACGTCCACAGGTACTTGGGATAGTCTACCAATTGGTAGTACCTTCATCTAGTTTGCAAGCCTTAGTTGAATAGGAGACCAGTTCATTCGTGGCATGTTCATGCTTTCCCATGTCTTTCTTTTCAATATATTGGCATCTGATCCCAAGTCGAGTATGATATAGTCCATATCATAATCTCCTATCTACATAGTCATTCGTGATTCTCGGCCTGTCTTTCATTTTCTTCCAACTTGATTGAATCTTCTTTCAGGGCGCATACACATTGTGTTGTCTTCTATGAGTGTTGTCAACTCTGTGATAGCATCTTTGTCATGGATTAGTGTTAAAAAACTTTTGACAAATTCCTTGAGCTTACTAACCTTTTTAGTGAGTGGCCTTCTGATTAGTTGTTCAAATCTTTCAGGCATAGCTCTCACTTGTCCCGATGTCAACAGATGATTGATATCAACAAAGTATTTCCATGCCTCGAAGAATACTTCCTTCTCCTATTGGAAATATAGTAGAGCTTTATTTTGTGTCGAAGGTCACACCTACGGATGTCCTTGCGGTGTGTTTTGGTCTGCTCCTATCGCGACACCTCCTCTTGTGACTACAACAAGGTTGCGTTGTCTTAGTTTGGCAAAAATCAAGTTTCAATATTCATATTGGAGTTTGGATTATGATTATGCACTGGGTTGGGGTTAACGATAGTTCTATACTATCATTTTGCATTAATATGCGGACACTGCTCAACAGTGTGATCAAATGCTTTACAATATGTACAATTTTTTGTAGGACTTTGACAATCTTGGGAAAAATGTCTTGGCTTCCCACAATTGTAGCATGAAACTTGGCCTCTTCCTCGACCAAATCCTCCTCCTGACTATTGTCCTTGACCTCTAAAGTCCCACCCCCCCTTTGTGTAGGGTATTGTTGTTGTTGAGGATACTGGTTTGGATGATATTATGGTTGAGGATATTGTTTTTGTTGAAACTGAGCAGGTTGATACTGAGGTTGTGCTCATTTAGCTTGCATTTGTTCCTCATTCTTCATTAGGTAGGTATCGATCATTTTCCTTAGGAGCAGCTGAAGTGATCTACAGTCCTTTTCATCATGAACTGTCAACCTACAAAATTTACAATACATACTAGTAGGTGCACTTACAATCTTTTGCAAGTACAAACATTCCTTAGACTTGTGACCTCTAGTCTGGCATACTATGCACCAAGGAATTCCTTGGGTGTTTAATGGGTTCGGTGCACCTGTTGCGACATAATTCATTAGCGTCGGGCATATATCCTTATGGTGCCCATATTTTTTGCACTGGGTACACCATAGTTCGTCCTAAACCTCCTTGTCTCTTTTGATGTCCTAAGGCTGCACTGTAAGACTGGACAGCTACGACTGAATTTGCATCATGCTCGAGCCAGTGTCTCCAACTGGCGAGGATTCTAACGTCATTGTTATCTCCATATCCTCTATTTGTGACACAAATTTCTGTTGCATCAACGACATTCGGATGTGTGGAAACAAGGCAGCAATGAACCATTCCTTGTGTTGCACAAATGACATTTGGAAACTCACCTTGGCCATTAATGTTTTAAATCTATTGTCAAAATACCAAACAGATTATGTCGATAACTGCTTGATCTCCTTGATCTCAGTGATGCATTGTGATTCAGCCTTTGGTTTCTTAAATTCATCAATCAACCCGAATCGAATCTCATTGAGTGTATTTGGGACCACTCCCACTGGTACTATGGAAAACTTCATATACCAATCTAGCGCACAACCTCCTAGAGTTGTGATCATCTGTTCTTTCTTGATTTTTTCATATTGGATCTGTTGTACAGTAAAGAAGGCATCACATAGAAACCAATCATGTTCAGGGTCTTCCAACCCATTCCCATTAAATATTGGGAGCTTAATGTCAGTTCTAGCCATTGGATTGACCGGTACTGTATTAACTGTTGGTACAGTAGGAACAAAATGTGAATTAGTCGGACTTCTTTGTCTGCTATTTATAGCGTTAGTACTACTTGTATTTACAGAAATACTTGGAGACGGGTCTCACAATCTTACCTATAGTACTGTAGGCGAGTTGTGTACATGCTCTTATTTTGGAGCTTCAGTCAAATCCTCAGACTCTTCATCTCCTTCTGAGATTGGGTGATACTCCTCTTCCTCGTCACACGATCCTTCATCTAGGTACGATGTGAACTCATAGCCTTCTTCTTCTTTCTCTGTGATGCTACTACCTCGTCCAAATAGAGTTTTTTGTCTTTTGTCAGACCAGAATCTTCTTCCGCTTCTCAAAAATTTTGATTCTAGTTCAGTTCCACTTTCCCCTCGAAACATATCACTCTATGGTTTTTCTAAGACATAACCACCCTTTTCTATTCAATATATCATTCATAGAATGCCCTTTTCTCATATAATCATTTTGATCCACGTCTTCCAATATGATAGATATCAATTGTGCGGTCCTTGAAAACAAATTTTGCTTGGCCTCACTATATGAGGTTATTGTATCGACAATGAACTCAATGATATATCCTTATATGATATTGTCTACCCAGAATTCCACAGCCCTTGATATAGGGTTGTTGATTCTTTTCAGTCGCTCAATCAAGAACGGAGTCCACTTTGTCATTTCTCCACCTTGAAAGTTCCTTTTTTGGGTTGCCAACTTAGAAAACCATTCATACAACACAATGGGGAACTCAAAAAATAAAATCTCTTGAATATCTAAATATATGTACCATTCTAAGAATTTCATCGGCATCCACCAAGATCCTTCACTTTCTTCTCGTGAAAACTCTATCTCTTTTGCATCCACCTAGTTTTGGATCTTTGGTTTCATAGGATGCCAAAACATATCCCTCACCACAGCACTTTAGGGTCTCGAAAACAGAACCAATTGTTGTCTTTTCTTCTCCCTACAACATAGGTTCAGCACTCCTTTTTTTCAGCTCAACAAGGCCTAAGATATTGGCTCGATAGAGTACAACCCAGATGGCATCACTTGCGACACAAATGTCGTCTCACCTGAGATATCTCAGGTCTTATGGGTAAATTCCAGAATCACATTTCTACAGTTTGTGCAGGGGGGTGTTTTAAGTCCTTGTCTTTGCACCAATGTTTCCAATGAAGACATGGAAGTGGGTTGGTGGTTTGCACGTTCTCTATCATCAAAGGATATGATGTTCCATTATTTATGCAATCGTATACAAATTCGCAATGAACAAACATCACATACATATTCATTACTCGAAATACATCATTCATACAGTCATCCCTTTAAAGCACAATAACCAATCAATTATTAAACACACTACATATGCACTTGTCTAAGCTAGTCAACATTCACACATATACATAGCATGTAATGTGGAAACCCATCCGGGGAAAAACCACAAGGTGCTCTTCATCTGGCATTGGCATGAGTAAATAGATGCACCTTTTGTCTATACATAAAGGTATAGACTCTGTTCAATATACTCTCTTCTATCTCAACATTATTTTCCTCACTCTCATTCTCTTTGTTCTTCTCTCTCTTTATCACTCTACTCTACTCCTACTTAGTGATCCACACACAGCCTGGATCGATTCAACCTCCTCTATCTGTATGTGCAATTAGCATCAGAACCACTAATCGGATGCACAAAGCGATCCAGAGTCAGTGACCAAAACTATCTACCTCTATTGTAGCTCCAGCACCTCTCCCAGAGTCTAGACACTTACTCAAAACTGTTGTATCGACTAATCATCTCAAAATCATCTAAACAAGAACTAGCTAATGGGATAACTAGTTTACCATCTAACCCATTTACCTCTTGGGTTTCTCCTTTTATATCCTTATTACAGACTCGATATTATCCCATACATGCTTGTTACAAACTCAATAATGACTCGATACAGACTCTAACAGATTCAGCTTCAATCTCTATCCCGGTCGAGTTTCTATCCTCAGCCCACAGGCTATCTTTCCTATTCTAGCAATATATGACCAAAAAGGAACTATCAATCTGACTTACAAAAATTCCTTTACATGTTTGGTTTCCGCCAGCTCCACCCGAGCTCGTACCCACAATTTCTAAGGGTTGTTGCTTACTCAGGATCATTCCTTACTCTCACTTTCTGATCGTTACCTTATTTGCACACCTGCTTTCGCAAATATTCTAGCATGTCATCACATCTCTTTCTCTGTACTTCCATCGTAGCTTACAAAACTAGCGCAAATTCCTCCTCCTATGCCTTCTCTTTACCTTTCTCCTTATCTTCCCTCTTCTGTCACAACATGCTTCTCTTCTTCTTTGATGTTGTTTCCTATGTCACGGGTCCTTTCTCTTCTTCCTTATACTCTTCTTTTTTTACTTAGGAAGAATTCAATATGAATCCAACCTTCTATCCTGGGCCCAACAAGAGATATCTTCAACTAGAGACAATGTTCCAACATCAATTGCAACAATGCAATATGATTCTTCAACATGCTATACATGGTCCAATCATGTAGATACACTTATATAAACTTATGAATAAAATCCTTAAACGTCGCTATCATAATGAGTGAGAACACAACATATGCATTTTTTATTCATGAAGAGGAAACGTATAATCATCTCATTCTCACACATTTTGTACTTAGAGTGAGGAGGAAAAGGAGTGGATTTATTTTTTCACATGTAAGTAATTTGAAGAAACATGAGAAGGAGCACTTGCCACACATTATAAATTTTACTAAGGAGGATAAGGAGCATGGGAAATTACTCACATTTTTGTAATTTGAGCGAGGAGGAGAAAGAGAACTATCCCATTCTAGCTCTATTTTAATTAAAGTTATGACGAGGAGAAGGAGGAATAGCCCTTTATCACAATTTTTCATTCAAATGATGAGGGAAGAGATAATGGTATCATTCTAACACATTTTTCAATTATAGTGAGTAGGAAAAGGAATGGATTTATATTTTTACATGTTAGTAATCTGAAGAAATGTGAGGAGCACTAACCCTTTCTCCCTCTTTTATGGTGAGAAGGAGAACTGTACACACATTATAAATTTGACTAAGGAGGAGAAAGAGCATGGTCCCTTTCTCACACTTTTATAATTTGAGTGAGTAGTAGAAGAGTCATTATCCAGTTCTCACACTTTTTTAATCAAAATGATGAGGAGGAGAAGGAGCACTAGGCTTTCTCATAGTTTTATCATATGAATGAAGAAGGAAAGGATAATGGGCTCATCTTCACGCATTTATACTTAGAGTGAGGAGGAAAAGGAGTGGCTTTATTTTTTCACATTTTAGTAATTTGAAGAAACATGAGGAGCATTAGCACTTTCTCACACTTTTATCATTTAATTGAGGAGGATCATTACTTTCTCACTCTTTTATGATTTAATTGAGGAGGAGCATTAGCACTTTCTCACTCTGTTATGATTTAATTGAGAAGCATTAGTACTTTCTCACACTTCTATCATTTACCTTAAGAGGAGAATGAGCACTAGAATTTTCTCATACTTTTGTAATTAGATTGATGAGGAGAAGAAGAAATAGCATTGGATCCTTCATTGTCCATTTCTCAGTCTTCATTGTCCATCCTCTCTGGCACTGGAATACCTTCCTTCCAACTTATTTCCAGCTGAAACTCGCCATCCCTTCAGCAAAAACGTCACACTTGTTTGATTCAGCCATCCGAGGGTATTGCAGCAGAAACAAGGTTATTTCTTCACCAGCTCAACTCATCTCGTATGTGTATTCTCTCTAGAGCACATTCAGTCGGTTTATCAGTGGTAAGTGTTAATTCTATACTACAAACCCTAACCCTAATTTCAGCTATAAAATAGGCAAATTTTGCATGGCAGTTTGCATGCCCGACTATTTCAGTAAAATTGCATAGAAATAGAAAATATCAGTGTTTGGGATATTACATGGGTGGTCCTGCATTCATTTACGAATAGGGTCCTGCATTCATTTACAAACAGGTTCCTACATTCATTTACGGACAGGGTCCTACATTCATTACGGATGATGATGGTCCTACATTCATTTGCAGACGATGATGTTCCATAATTTTTCATGATGTGGGTAGTCCTAAATTCATTTGCAGACATGGTTTTGCATTCATTTGCGGACAGGGTCCTACATTCATTTGTGGACGATGATGGTCCTGCATTCATTTGTGGATGATGATGTTCCAACATTTTTCATGTTGTGGGTGTTCCTACATTCATTTGCGGATGGGGTCCTACATTCATTTGCAGATGATGATGGTCCTGCATTCATTTGAGTAAGGAGGAGAGGGAGCACTATCCCATACTTACAATTTTTTATTGCTAGTGTTAATGATGAGAAGGAGCACTATACCTTTCTCAAAATTTTGTCATTATAATGAAGAGGGAAATGATAATGGGCTCATTCTCACACATTTTGTACTTAGAGTGAGGAGGAAAAGGAGTAGATTTATTTTTTCGCATGTTAGTATTTAAAGAAACATGAGAAGGAGCACATGCACTTTCTCACTCTTTTGTGATTTAATTGAGGATGAGAATGAGAACTATCCTTTTCTCATACTTTTTAATTTAAGTGATGAGGAGAAGGAGCATTGGCACTTTGTCACGCTTCCATTAATACCTTATCAATAAGAAGATAAGGAGAAATATCCCTTTCTCATTGTCATGCTATTTATATGCTTGTTAAATCCTATAACATTTAACTATCAACCATAGTTTGTAAAATTGTGAAATGAAAGCACTCTTTGTGCAGGAGTAATATTATTGATGGTTTCATAAGATTCTTTTTTTTTGCGTTGCTGCTAGGGCTCTCTGCTGATGTGGTCGTGCTGCCTGCTCCCATCTTCCATGGAACCGCCAAACCCTGTGCTGGATAATCGGCGTGCTGGACTTATGGATGGATTTTTAAGAATCGTAGCCTCCCAACCTCCTTTCAAACCCCCTTTAGGAGACTCCCTCTTCGTCAAAAGAGTTGAAGTGTTAGACGTGACTCTTTCCTCCCTGGTGTCGAAGTACAAAGTGATTGTACTCCATGAAATAGGTTTGGTAGGTCATTTTACGGGGCTCTAGCCTTCCACTCTCTCTATTGAAATTTGGTTGAATAAAAAATGGACACCTCTAATACAGGGAGAAGTACAACAAAATTTTTGTGGGAGAGTATTCTTTGTCTTTCTCTTTGAAAAAAAGAAGATAGAGACTTAATCTTTAGAAATTGCCTGTATTTCATGGGACCAAGAGGCATGTATCTCAACAAGTGGGACTTATCCTTTGATCTGGAAAAGGATAGCCCCTCCTTATTTATAGTATGGGTCAATTTTTCGCACATTCCACTTCATTGTTGGAATGAAAAATACCTCAAATCCATCGGGAATATGCTAGGAAAATACATAGACAAATCTGAGCCAAAACCCCCAATTTTCTCCTCCGCAAGAATTCGTGTAGAAGTAGATCTGGAAAAAGGTCTTTCGAAAGCAATCAATCTTAACATGCAAGGTTCGAGTCACCTTCAAACTATTTACCATGATAAAATCCCCTTTAAGTGCAAGGTCTGTCATGAATACGGTCACTTCGTAAAATCTTGTCAAAAGAAAGTTCAACTAGAAGAAGGAGAGATCCTAAGAGAAGAATGGAATGAGGTTAGACGGAGAAAAGGAAATAAAGCAATAAAAATCCAGGATAACTCTCCAACAAAAAAGAAGAAAACTCCATAGAATAGATTTCAAGTGTTGGCTACAGAATTCCCGGAATAAGCTGAAGTAACAATAGTGGAAAAGGAAGACACCTATCAGGAAAACAAGGAAAATGAACCAATTTTGGAATAAATAGGCAAGAGGCAAGTTATGAGCCTACTCTTCCATTGCAAATCTATGTTGAGGTAAGGACAAAGTCTTCTCAAGTGAGAGATCCTTTTGGGGAAATATTAGAGGATATAATGTCAATTTGGAGACTTGCTAACATCAAACCTAAGAGAGTAAAATATAAATGGACCAATAAGTCATCGAACCAGGGTGCATTGCTGCGAGGTTGGAAAGAATTTTGGTAAGATCCTCTTTCCTAGACAATCCCCTTCTATTGGTTTCCATACTCTTAGCATGAGTTGTTTCATATCGCATGCCTATTTTGTTTTCCCTCGAGCATATTGGCAACTTGGGTCCTCTCCCTTTAAAATTTTCTCCAATTTGGATCTCAGAACTAGGTTTTTTCAATTTAGTCTCCCAATCGTGGAAATTTTTTTATCAGGGATCCCCTGGCTACATTTGGGAACAAAGTGAGCAAATGTGAAAAGGGAGCTCAAATCCTGGCTATCAAATCGGTGCTAGAATCTTGGGAAGGAAAAAACTTCCTTAATCAAAACCTTAGAAGAAATTCAGGAGAAAATGGAGCAGAATGAAGTAACCAAAGAAGTGTTGTTGAAAGATAAAGAAGTTGATAAAAAAAATCTCGCCATCTAACAAAATGAAGAAGTGGAACTCTGACTAAAATCTAGATGTTTATGGCTGAAAGCTGGAGATCAGAACTCCAAGTTCTTCCACTATCAATGGAAAGAGCACAATAGGAAAAATACTATAAACAATATTTCAAAAGAAAATGGAGAAAAAATAACTGACCCTGAGCAAATAAAAAGGGAGATAAAAGAGCATTTTGAAGATCTGTATTCTAGTGAGGATATTGTCTCCCATGATGAATTTCTAACTCTCAGCAATGAAATTCCTTTGCTAATAAAGGATGATCTTGACTCTCTTACTCAACCTATCTCCTTTGAAGAGGTCCGCAATGCAGTCTGGTCCATGCATCCAGACAGGGCTCTGGGACCAGATGGATTCTCCATAAGTTTTTATAGAATCTATTGGCACATAATCAAAAAATATTTAGTAAGAATGGTTATCTGGACCCAATTGAAAGATAGGATTGGAGGTGCCACAACCTCCACCTTCCTTTCTCTTATCCCTAAGGAGAATAATCTGGCTACCATTAAAAGACATAGTCTTATCTCCTTGTGCAAATCCTCCTACAAAATACTTTTCAAAGTCATAACAAATAGAATCAAGAAGGTTATACCGCTGCTCGTATCATAAAACCAAGGAGGTTTTATAGCTGGAAGGCATATTTATGACAATGTTTTGTTGGTTCGGGAAGCTATTCATTCAAGCTAGAGTCGCAAAGAAGCAAGTATGGCTATCAAATTAGATCTTGCAAACGCTTTTGATAGAATAAGACACTCTTATATATTTCAATTTATGGAAAATTATGGATTCCCTGCTAATTTTATAAGATGGGTCAAATCTTGTATAAGTCAGCCTTGGATTGCTCCCCTTATAAATGGTCAATCGGCCTCTTT
This sequence comes from Pseudotsuga menziesii, assembly GCA_001517045.1. Classification (NCBI taxonomy): domain Eukaryota; kingdom Viridiplantae; phylum Streptophyta; class Pinopsida; order Pinales; family Pinaceae; genus Pseudotsuga; species Pseudotsuga menziesii. The sequence goes on from LPNX010664744.1 coordinate 292,570, forward strand.
CTTCCAATATCAAAGAGGAATCCTACAAGGGTTCCCAGTGACCCCCTTCCTCTACATCCTTGTATTAGAATCACTCAGTAGAAGACTCAATAGATTGAATAATGACTGGAATATTCTGAGAATCATCTTTGTTAGAGGCATTCAACCAATCAACCATGCCCAATTCACCGATGATACTATCCTTTTGGGTAGTGCCTCGACTCAAATTTCCAGGCGTTTCAAAATTACTTTGGACCTCTTCTTAAAATTCTATGGAAGTCAAGGAAATGCCAACAAGTCTTGGATGTATGGCTGGAAAAAAAATCCTAGCACTCTTCGAGAAATAACCAACATCTTGGGAATAAAGGTCAATCTCCAATGGACCTCGTTCATATATCTAGGGGTCCCTATCATCAACAGGAAGTGTACTATCTCGGTCTATAGTTCTCTGATACAAAAATTGAAAAATAAAATCTAAGATTGGATTAATATGTGGCTCAATTTTGCAAGCAAAGTAGTTCTCATTAAATCCATCCTTTCCTCCTATCCAATATTCTCTTGCATGATTTTCTTGGCACCTAAATCTGTAATCAACATTTTTAGCATTGAGATAAGGAATTTTTTATGGCAAGGTGGGAAGACTCATGGGAGAAAATTCAACTTGGTAAACTAGGAAACAATCATGGAGTAAAAACACAATGGAGGGCTAGGAATAAGGGACCCTGCAAAAATGAACAGTGCACCAGGATAAAAAATGGTGTGGAGGATGGTCATTGGAGAAAAGGAATGGTGGAAGGAGGTTATAAGGAAAAAATACATAAAAAAAAGATCTAAATGTTTAGATCTCCCTTGGACAGGTAAAGGGACCTCCATATGGAGTCTCTACAAAAACTTTGTTGGCCTAATTAAAGACAATATGTATTGGATTCTTGGGAATGGCAACAAAATCGACATCTGGTCTGATCCTATCCTAGGATGACCTCCCTTAGATTCTAATGATAACCTCCTTATTATTAAAAGGTGGATGCAATGTCAAGGCTTCAAAAAATTCAAAGATCTATCTAAATGGGGATCAAGAGGTGATTGGAATGGTTGGAAAAATCTAAAAGCCCCACCCCACCTTCGCAAGGATTAAAAAAATTTAGCTTCTCTTCTCCATGGCATCACCCCTCTTAATTCTAGAGACATGGATATAATAGGTTGGGGAAAAACTAGGATTTTTACAGTCAAACAAGGTTATCATGTTTTGAAGCATTGTGGAGATAGACATTAGCAAAGAATATGGGGGAAGGTCTGGAGCTCAAACAATAACCCGAATATTAACATTTTATTTTGGCTCTTGGAAAAAAGTAAGCTCCTAACTGTAGAAAAAATAAGAAAACGTGGATAAGTGGGCCCTGAAGATGTACTCTATGTCTTGAATAGGAAGAAACCTCTCACCATCTATTTCTCAAGTGCCCTTTATGATTCAAGTTTGGAATCTCCTCCTAGGTTCTATAGGTAGGAACTTCTCTCTTCCAGAAAATCTCTCCATTCTGGCCACAAACTGGAAAATTTGCTATCCGAGGAGAATTGGGAAGAAGAAGACTCTTTGCCGAATATGGAATACAGTCCATAAAAATGTTTGCTAGAAAATTTGGTTTGCCAAAACAGACTCCTTTTTTATAACAAAATGGAAGAACCAAAACGAGCCTCCTTCAAATCCATGAACATGATCAATGAAAAATTGAATTAAAAAAGGGTCTCTTTTCCCCAAACCAAGAATATTAGCCTAGAAGAACTTATGTGGTGCCATGAAATTCTGTCTCAGAACTCTCTTCAAACCAAAGCTCCCACCGAGATTCACTCTTGGGAAATCATGAAAAATCCAAAATAACTTTCTCTTTGGCGGTTGAGTCAAAAAATTAGAGAGAAAGATCAAAAAATCCTGGTGGCTGAGTTTTGACTCAACCGCCAAAGAGAAAGTTATGATCCCTCCCGCACCTGCCTCCACAGGGTTGCCTCGCTTAGAGTTCAACCGATTAGAGTTCAACCTCAAAAGGCAACCCTGTGGAGGCAGGTGTGGGTGGGATCATCTTTGATCCTGGAGGGAATATAGTATCAACTTATGCATGGGGTCTCGGTCGAAAAAAAAAATAATGAAGTTGAGTGGCTCATGTTCTTCTTTGGTTTGGATCTGGCTAAGCAACTCAAGATCTCCAAAATAATTGTCTTAGGAGACTCCAAGCAAGTTATCCACAAAATGATTAATGGATACAATAAAGAAATAGTCAAAATTCGAAGAATCTATGAGAAAATTTGACAATCCTTTGTAAATGTTCAAACCACATTTTATCACATTCTCAGAGAAAACAACATCGAAGCAGATAACTTAGCAAACCAAGGAGGCAAGCTAAAAATCGTAATGTCTGAGGTTAATGGTAACTCAAAAAACAAAATTTATGTCCCCTAAGATCATTTTCAAGGAAGGAGGGGCTCAAGGGTGGCCTAAGTATGGCGCTTGGCATTTCCATAATGTCTCTTTTATAAAATAAAATAATTTTTTTTTTTTTGGGGGGGGGGGGGGGGGAGTCCCCACTTCCCGGCGATCCAACAACTGGTAGGCTGCATGGCCTCCAATGTCCAGCTATCCCTCTTGCTCCAATGCATCCCATGTGATTGGGATTTAAGGAAACTCCTGGCTCGCTTAGAAATATTAGAGTTCCCACACGAGCCATGGAAGACGCCTTCAAGAAGACTCCTCCAGCTCCATTTGTTCATTACACTTCTGCTCCCGGTGCAACGACTAATTTTTGTCGTGCAGTAAAATATTTTATAGGTGCATCAAATGTTAATCCCGTTCCAAAGAATGTATGTGCAGATAATTTTAATCATGTTCCAGAGAATGTATGTGCAACGAATGTTAATATCGGTCCAGAGAATGTATGTGCAGCAACTAGTTTTTGTGGTTAACCTGGTGCAATGAAATTTATTCTCAATACAGAGAAGGTTTGCGTAGTGCATGCTTCTCCTGTAGAGTCACTGCATTCATTCTCCTTGGTCTCCCTTGGCATTGGAGATAAGGATTGGTCTCCAGGATCTCAAGCGACATGCTCAGCTCACATTGCGCACTTAGATTTTCGTCTTTCTCAGGAAGCTATGGAATGCAATGATGTTACTTTGAATGATCTTCAGGAATCCTTAAAACATATCAAGAATCACATTCGATGGATCTATGACATCATGAATCGTGGGGTTACATAAGGGAGTTCAACCGTTGAATAGGTCAAATGGATGGCACGACAAATGGGAAATCATGATACTCAAATTGAAGACAACCAAAAATATTTGCATGAGCTAATGGGCATAATTGGTTACATGAAGGAGGACTTGTAGAAGTCAGTAAACATGAATCAAAGTAGCCACTTTCAAGACTCACCTGTCAGAGATCAACCAATGGAGGAAACCTTAGTAGTCTACCATAGTCAAAGATCCAAAGGGAAAGCAGTAGGAGTAGTACAAGTTCTTATGGTATTTTATGTTTTTTTTTTCATTTTGGTTTTAGGTGTCTATGTCTGTATATACCCTTCGAAGGGTGATAGGAGTCTTTTTTGGAACAGTTACAGGTTTAAGTCAATAGTAACTAGCACAAACAATTCGATATTTTTGGGCAAAAACAGTATGAATTTCAGGTCTCTGGCCTCTCATTTTGTATGCTTGGTTGTTAACAACCTTTTTATATAAATGCAATATCTCCTGGTTTGTGTTAAAAAAAATTATTGATGGTTTCTTCTCTGGGAAGAGATTACTACTACAAGAAACTCTTAATGATATAGAAATAAACTCACAAGGGAAACCAAGCATAAATGAAGACTAAACTACACCACGAAGATATATCCAAGTACTGACTTGATATATACTAGAATGCAATTATGACAACCATAGGTTATAGTATTTCATTCATTTCAATTGACGAGAATGTTCCTTGAACAATATTGAAGTGTTTCCTTCAATGATAACTATGAATGGATATTTCATGTAGCTTGTAATCACACGCACACTAATCTAAATCAACTCAATTATTCTTGAGTTAGTGATTTTGAGTTGGTAATCACTACAACCCACACTAGTAAAAATGCAGGACATAAACATATTATATAATCATTGACTATGATAGGGTACTATGTTCTAATCGTTTAGATTACAATTCAATGGAGTAATGATTTTAATGTAGATCAAAACTCTGTAGTGAAATTTTAAAAAAAATCAATCATAAAGAGTTATCTAAACGCAAAAATAATTGTAATAGGAACACTCTAAATACTAATGAAAGATACAGGAAATGAATGCGATAATACTCCATAAAAGGGGGCCCTCCTCTTCCAGAGATATGCCACAGGAACTAACTTAGAACTTAGAGATTTAATAGAACACAAAGCTTATTGAAGCATATCTTTCATTAAAGGAAGAAGATTACAAAATAGTCCAAGCTCTAACTTACGTTATTTTCTAATGCTCCCCTTTATATTATGATATTTCCTTCATTTATAATAGTGCAGATGGATTTCAAAAGGGATCAAATCAAATCATATCCCACCACTTACAAATACATCATATTGCATATATGTTATTTAAAGTGCATTTGAAAAATATGACATAGAACAACTAACACATCCATGCACACATTCAACAAGGAACAACTTAATGTGCTCAATGATTTCATGACACTTGTCCATGAAATTGTGGCCTTCATGAACCTAGAACTTTGTTGCTACCCAATCTTGGAGCTTCGTTGTTGCTCGTTAACACCCTGCATTGACCTGCACACTGACCAGGATCCCCCTACCGCCTTTGATGGATATCGTTATAATTCAAAAGATACCTCGGAATATTTGGAACATGTTGTACAACCTCCAAGTGGCCAAATATGGATAAACTCCTTAATGCTAGAAATACCAATGGCAACTATAGAAATTGGAAATTCTTGCAACAGGAAAATTAATTATCAATGTTTGAAGGATGATTTTAACATTACTAAGGAAAAAATATTAGTGAATGATGATGTAAAACAACCTTATTACTTGAAATTTTCTAAATTAACATTGTCCTGCAAGATTCGAATGAATTTGGAAAAAAGAGAGATGATAGGGTTAAAAAGGAAAGGAAATATATGCAAGAAGAACTTAACCTCTAGTAAAAATAAGGGAAAAAGAGAGACACCAACATCTCCCTCATGTTGAAGATGTTGCATGTCCCCATGCAATTGTTTTAAGATTCTTCTAGAATTCTAAGATGCAAATTTTTCCAAGTGAAAAATAGATGACCTAAATTGGATTATGTGTAATATCCCAAGCTTCTAAAGTTTTATCTACCTCCTACCAAGCTCAAAATTCCTCATGCTCATTCCAAATAGAGACAACTTTGTAATTTTGGTTGGAACACTAGATTAACGGGGAATGAAACAGAAGACCAACCCATTTATCTCCATTTACTCTCAAAGAATTAGTCTAAAGGTGTTTTCTTGTTAAATCTATCTGAATCATTAGAATTCCATGTGGTCTCATTATTGTAACTCTAGGGGAAATAATTGCCACCTTTCATAAGATAATGCCAAAGCAGTCAGAGCACACTCATCCTCAATTGTCACAAACATTTAGATGGCTAACCTTTGATTCAATTATAGTAGTTCAAGCTTGCTAGAATGAGCTAAAAGGTTTTTATGGTCATTAATGATTAATTCGTGAATTGGATACCCACTATGAACAATCATCCTTGTATTATTTTTACAATTCCCAAAGAATTCCAGGTCCTCCTTTATTTGACTTGAATTTGGAAAATGAAGAAAATTCTATGAGTTGTACATCACAAGCCATGAGGTTGGGATTTCATATAAAAAGAAATTAAACTAATATAATTCATATAAGATATTTCTTTATTTCTAAATAGGTGGAGTACATCTTCACAAAGTCAGAAATAATACTAATTTCTTATTGTTATCGTGCTACTAACATGATAAGTCTCAGCTTCATCCATTGTTCATGTAGATATAAAGAATACACTCTTGGTGGGCATCTGCAAGAAAGAGATTCGAAAGCGATCCTGTGTGCACATTGGGCTTGAAATTTCTTAATTTTCAATTGTTGTTTAACAACTTCAAGTTTGTATTTCTAGATTTGCGATGCATTAACATATTGGTCCATCCATTTTTCCTACATACTTAGAATTTCATGTCTATATTGGTCCTTATAGATAATACTCATGTCATGCAAGTGTTCCTTTCCATTCTGTTGAGATAAATTAAGTTTAAAAAATATTAAGGCAAGAGTGTTCATGATTATATCATCAAGAATCTCATTAACAACTTGATGATATTGTTTGATGTTATCATTATCAATATTGAAATTAGATCCAAATGAATATTCAATTTAAATTGATGCTATCAAATCATCTAGACTGGGATGACGTTTGATATTTATTTGATGTTGTTTTAACTTAACTTATGAATATTTATTATAGACTTTGGGCCTCTTATTGTGGCATGTCCCATTTATGTGTTGGCTTTCTCAAAACCTTGAAGCATGTCTTCAAGTCCTTATATTTTTCTTTGAGCTTCTTAATCTATGATTTAAGCATCTTGTTTTCACTCCTTACATGTTTATCCATATCTTTAAGCTTCTTTATATGCTTCTTCAATCACCTAATTTTCTTATCTTTCAACACTAACATGGAAGTGAATGTTGATTTATTAAACATTACCTCTTATTTGGAGCTCATTGCTACCTTCTCAGGGTAAGACACTTCTTCTTCATGAGAATGTTTCTCAAAAGTGTCAAAAGATGTTTCTTTCAACATGTGAAGGATCCGTGGAGCCCAATTTAGTACTTGAAAAGTATGCTTCATGTATACCCTTGTTTTGAAATTCATGTCCCACACTACCTTTGACTTCTTTGTAAGTCACTTCTTCTTCATGAGAATATTGCTCAAAAGTGTCCAATGATGTTGCTTTTAAATGTGAAGGCTCTATGGATCCCAATTTAGTACTTGAAAAGTATGCTTCATGTATACCCCTGTTTTGAAATTCCTATCCCACACTACCTTCGGCTTCTCCTGGTTTTGTTATCATATATCTAGTGAGGCATATTTTAGTTACTAGATATTTGGAAGAGGATGGAATTGATCATTTTCATTGTACTTCATAACTTCATTCATAATTGAAACCTTCAACAAAGTCACATATACAAGTCTTAGACTTTCCTATAATGAGTTCAGATTGAAGTCTTCTCTTAACTAAATACTTATCCCATAAAAATTGATTTTTTTAGAACTCATCCATGATAATTAACTTAATTATCATGTCCATGATGATACAAGTTATTTGTAGCACTTTTTGGATGTTTTTGAACATCAAAAAACATTTTTATAGGATTTTCCACAAGAAGTATGGGAGACTCAACAAACAACATTCTTTTAAGTGTAACAATAGCCTAATATGATACAGAAATGTGAGGCTATACCTTCCCTCACAAGTTATGTATTTTTTAACAAAGACGATTACATTCTCCCATAGCTCAATCAACCATCTTCATGGAAGTCCTTTTCTCCAATCTGGATGTGGAGTATATTTGCACATAAACTTATCGCAAATCCCTTCCTATAATCTCGTGTTTTTCAACCTCCTTTATCCTATCCATGGATGGTCAGTGATGTCTACAATAGACGCCTCTGATACTAGTACTGATAATCCATCGATATTGACACAAGCGCCATCAAATCCTCTTGAAAAAACCATATTCAATTTCTCATTATGTCCTTAAAATTTTGAAAAACACCCAATCCACCTCTTGACTCCCAAAATACTTATTTATATAATAGAATCAGGTTCAAATCACTTCATCGTTCTTTAACGAAGTGAAGAATGCCAACCTCTTCAATTCACCTTACCAGTTGTAGTTAAAATTCCTTAAGCACAGAGGGTTTAAATGTGGAAGATGAAGTTTAGGAAGCACTATAATGGGAAAAATAAAGGCTCAATCGATCAATTGTAGTCATTATTTGGAATAAGGTTGTTATGCATGGGTAATTGAAATAGGATATATGCCTCGAAAATGGCAAGTAATGTTGGCCACCTGCATTGAGTCAGTCTTTCATTAGCTTGAATTTATGGATTATGATGATGTAAATGGTAGTGGGTGTTGATTATATTGAATTGATGGATTATGGCCAGTGATGAAACGAGGTATGAGATTAGGTGGTTAAAGTACAAAATGGATAGGAAATTCTATGTAGAAGTATGAAATGGATATGGGATCATTCTCACATGAAAAATCCTAGAATCTATCTTACTTGACGGGATATTCATTGGTATCTTTGGATTCTTGACGAAATTTTCCATCTTCCAGTGAATCTTTGATCCTATCCTCAACAGGAAAGTGATGGCCCAAAGAGAGAATGGTTGGGATAGTCTAATGTGGATTCAAGTAAATAAATATAAACCATTGGCATAAGGGGTTTCCCCCTTATATCCCGCTCTTATATTTTAGAAAAAACCAACCACGATTGAAAGCTATAAAGTTGCTTGATGCATCTAGGCCATTCATGTGTGTGCTTCTCCTTTTATCTCACATGTTGGTGTGCCAACACAAATGAGTGGTATTTAATGTTAATAGCATGCACACTCAATTTGGGTCATTAGCACATGCCTCCCTTTTTAATCCCTCATGCTAGTGCACTAGCGCGAACGGGTGCAATTTAATGTTGACAACATGCCCAATCAAATTGTTCCATTTGTAGGCACCTATTCAGACCTAGGTGGATCCCAGTGTGTGCACTATGGATTGAACCAATTGTCTTTGGGTGAGAGGATTTATATTCATGGAGTAAGTGGTTTTGGAAAACCTTCTATTGTGAGGTGATACCACTCAAGTGTCACCACTTGTAAACGATGGTTTCATTGTTTTGCATCATCCACTCGGGACTAAAATGGGAACAACTCATGGATGTGAAATGCACTACCAACTATTGATCTGGTTCGAGACCCTGATCTGAATATTTAGCACATGATTTGGTCATTTAGTCACTCGATATATTTCCTAGTGATGGGTTTCTCCCTTTCTTCACTGAGTTAGGCACCCAGGTGTTAATTTGAATAAGTATTGAGACACACTCTAGCGCTCAAGAACTAGCTCTATTTCAGTTATGGATTCCACTAGCTTTTGGACCATGATCCCTTTTAGGTGACCACAGTGACCATTTCCAATCCCTTATCAGTTTGGCGTATGAGGAAAGTGAGAATTTTACCTTTCACATGGTTTTTTCATTCGATAGAAGAGGGAAATAAGGATGGGCTCATTCTAACACTTTTGTAATTATAGTGAGGAGTAAATGATGTGGCTTCATTTTCTCACCCATTAGTATTTTGTGGAAATATGAGAAGGAGCACTAGCTCTTTCTCACACTTCTTTCATTTAGTTGAGGAGGAAAATGAGCACTTTCCCCTTTCTTATGCTTTTGTAGTTAGAGTGATGAGGATGCTTGAGTAGTAGGAGGAGGGGAAGGGTTATGGATAATTTCTCACACTTTTGTAATAAGAGTGAGGAGGAGAAATAACACTTTCATATTCTCATAGTTCAGTAATTATGGGAGAAAGGAGCACTTGCAATTTCTCTTATTTTTTTCATTCACGTTAGAAGGAGAAGGACCATTGACCATTTCTAACTCCTTTGTGAGGATCGCCTTTAATTTTTCACATGTTAGTAATTTATGGAGGAGGAAAATGAGAACCAACCATTTCTCACTTTTTTTAATTTCAGAGAGGCGAAGAAGTAGCAAAATTATGTTTCTCACACTTTTGTAATTCTAGGGAAGTGGGGAAGGATATATATCCCTTTCTCATACCTATGTAATTAGAGTGAGGATAAGTACTACCTTCATTTTCCAACAGGTTAGTAATTTGAGGGAAACTATGATATCATGAATGAAAACTATGATATGGATGGTTTTAACTATGGTTTGAGCCTTTGTATTCCTAATATCATAACTTCATGTAGTTTGTGTCTTAAATCATTTTTTCTTTAGAGTCTTCCATGTAATTTGTTGTATTTATTTGGTTGTGTATCATTATATATTTACCATTTTATACTTGTACTAAGGCACTCATAACATAAATTTCCATGTAGGAGATACAATGGAACACTTAGAATCATCTTATACATGTGTACCCATGCTTAATGTCTCTCCCAAAAATGTTTGTAATGGTACATATCTCAACTGGTTTCTAGAGGTTGTTGAGCCAGAGAATGGTTACCAAGACTAATACATTCACACTTACATAATGGATAATGTGAATTCCAAAGGAATTATTCTGAACTCAATAGTTGTGAATGAACATGATATTTTCATTCAATTTGAAGCAATTGTAAAAACTAAAGTAACTAAGTCTGATGTTAGAGACTACATTGTAAAACGATGCACCTTTAAGGAAATATTATATCAAAAACATCTTATGAAAGATTCAACAGAAAAGAAATATGTGTTTTCATACAAGTACGGATGGATGTTGGGTAACTATAGTGAGAATTCAAACATAATATTTGCTCATACAATACATAATGGGATCCAAACTATTTTGAAAGGTGTATCCTTAGAAAAACAAACATCGTTTGTTGTTCACTACATGAATATGAAAAAAGATCTCAATCAACATTATGGTGTAAACCGAACATACTAGAGGTGTAGGTGTGCACACAATTTGGATAAGGATATGAGAAAGTCTCATTTCAAATCCTTGAAATACAGTCCAATTGAGGTCAAAATGGAAACAGTAGAATTTTTTTTTATAAAAGTTGGGGATGAAAACAAAAAAATTGCATCTACTTTCTTATTTGATGGAAAAGTTTTTAAAATTGATATCCATTGATGTTATGAGGCTCCTAAAGAGTATTAGTATCAATCAATCAATAAGAATTGGGTTCCTAAATTGATACATTTTATGGTAGCAAACCCGAACATAATGCATCGAGATGGGTTACCTATTCCTTTCATAAAAGGGCATACCAAGAAATCATTCCACCTTGCAGAATTGGAAACAAATGATGGTGTTTCAAGTGAAGATGTAAATATTTTTTGTTCTTGATTAAAAAAACGCACAAAAGAAGCTTGTAAAGAAATATTAAAAAATAAAGTATCTAGTGATCTTCATTGTCAGAGAGAAGATGGCTCGACTTGTAGACCCTGCCACACCTATGACTACAATCATAAATCTTTGCGAACAAAATGAGGCAAACAAAACATGGGTACAAACAAAGTTTAATGCACAAATTTTGAAAGCTAGATACCATTGGGACAATTTTGGTGTTCCAAAGCATCTTGGGAAGGGGAACAAACATTTTCTAAATGGATGATAAGTTTTGACACTTGAATTGTTTTGCTTTCAGACATTAGTTAAAATATTATTTTCACAATTATATTTTACCTTATAGGATTTTGTGCAAAAGTGTAAGAACATCTTCGAAAAAAGAAAGACTAGAAGGCTCAAAGATAATTTTACCTTAATTTGTCTTCCTTGTGAAATATAGAGTAAATGGGTCAACATTTTTTACCTTAATACGAATGGTGGCCTGTCATGTTCCCCTAAAAAGGCACTACAAGAAGAATATTTCAGTCCCAATAGTACATCTAAATACACCGCAAGTTTTTTAAGGTGTACAAGGGGGATGGAAGATATAGATATATACATGTATTAAGAGATAGAAAAATAGTTGGTCATTAATGGATAAGTAATTCAGTTAAGGAAGAGATGATAGGAAAGGAATTATATGGATAATACGAGAGGATTAAAGCAAATATACATGTTTGCAAACTTGCATCACTGGTTACATGGAAACTGATGATGGTGACAACCGTAAATCATTAAAAGTAGACACAAACAATGTAATAAAAGTATGATATGAAAATCTACCACACCATTAAACTTGGTGATATCCTTAGTGAAATGCATGAGATAGAGGATTATGAAGAACTTGATAAACAAAAAAAGAAACAAAAAAAAGAGGAAGATTGACAATTCTCAAAATGTTCTTGAACCAACTAAAGAAATATTAGATATGTACACATCACAAAAGAGAATGGAGTATGAGGATCACTTTCAAATTCTTATCATTTTTCATGTGTTTCATCTTATCCAAATTCATTGCACCTTGCATTGGAAGGGATACGATCAAACATGATGTCGTTGGAAATTGATATATTGGCTCTCGATCTATACAATGTGGTTATTAATTGGATCCGTAACGATTTGAAAGAGTTGTTTAGCATATTAGGAAACGATCAAGGTAAATGTGTTTGTGTTTTTCTTGGTGATCCAATAAAGTGCGACATTGTTGTTGAGACTATAAAAATATGCTTCGAAAAAACAAACAAAGAGTTTACTTATAAAGATGGTGATTTTAGAATATTCAAAGATAAATGCATATATGACAATGTTTATACCATCAATATGTTGCATGGGATATAACACCAAGATAGAGATGAAGAAATTGATACAGTTCAAACCATGTAAATGATAGTATGGCCAGAATGAAGGTGAAGAGAAAAAGGATTGGTTTCCTTCTTTTGAGGAAGTTAGTGTTTCGAGGATAAATAAACATCCATTTAAAAATGAAAGAAAGACTTCGTTTTGGAATAATATTCTTGAAAGTTTTGTAGAGGAAGGTGGAATTGTTCTCTCTTTATGTTGGAAGCTGACTTATTCAATGTATAATGCATGATCAAAAGTGGAGACTGGGTTGTGTTGTTGAGAACATAGAACAAGAAGAATATGTCAAGGGGTATTATCAAAGACTTCTCAACACTCCAAGTTGGTAAAATATATAATGTTTATAAACCTATACAATAATTGTATTGTTTATTTGCATTATTCTAGGTTTAGGATAATTATAACTTAAAATGACTAATTTTATGATATTGTCATTTATCATGAATATGCTCAACCTGTGAATATATCATTTATGGATGTTGAAGAAAATCATTGTTTATTGTATTATAAAAATACATTAGTTCTCTATATTTATGCACATAATTTAAACTATAGTTTTTGTCCCATTTTTTACTCCTCGCATATTATTTAAATAACATATACACTTTCACTATTTAAATAACTTCTACTACTTCCTTGTTGAATTGTTGCTTTTGTATAGTCAATTGTTTTTCATAGCATCTTTCTTGTGACAATGTTTCTACCATGACTAGTTTGGGTTTCTTAGCCAAAACATAGCTAAACTCCATGGTTTGACCATTCTCTCCACATATTGAAGGATGGAACATGATTGTGGTATTAATCCTAGCATTGATCCTAACCTCAAACGAAGTTTAGTGGTATTAGATCTCATGCACTCTTTCTAACTAGCTTGATTTATCATCTATTGGTACCTTTTACAATTAGTTCAACCAAATATGGAGGACAATAGCTCCGCTAGGGCCATGGGTCCTAAAGCTATAAGAACTATGCAATCTATGATTGAAGAAGCACTTAATAGAGTGTGAAGAAATTCTTAACTAATTTACTCCGAAAACTTGTATCCCAAATCCCATCAACCACATTTATGTAGCTTGGATTAGCATTTTTTGGTGTTAGGAATCCATTCAAGGTGAAGATTGACCCTCACATCCATTTGTTTGAATGAATGATTTTGAACCACTTGATGAGTTGTTTATAGGCATATTTTAATGCAAGCAACTTTATCAATGCATATAATATTCAACTTCATGTCCTTGACTACCAAGTTCAAGTGGGAAGCACATAGTTTATGGTGTGAAGAATGTGATGACCCCATCACTACATGGGGGTGTCTTCATGCAAGGAAGATCATCATATGAATTGGGAATAAATATGTCATCACCATGATTAGTTATTTGATGATTACATGAACGAGATTAATTCATTCATGGATTGATTGGAAATTAAGAATATAGAAACTTCATTGAAGTGGGATACACTAATACATAAATTAGAAGCTAGGAGTCTTGTTTGGGGATGAACATGGGGTTTGTCAATTACCATGATAAGCATTCAAAGAAGAAACAAGCTAACTACAACATTACAATGCCAATTATTGTGACACGCATTCAAAAAAGTACACTAACTACATTTAGGACAATATTACACATATTAACAAAAAAAACATGTCCAAGATAAATAGGTCACATAAATTAACACCAACATCAACAAGACATTAACACCAACATCAACAAGACATTCATTGGTAAGTGGTTTAACATTCTTAACACATCCAATCATGATAAATCTGAATATTGTGTGCCGAAGGTTCTTGTGTCAACAACACTAGAATCTCATTCTGTGTCATAGCCTAAGCCTAAGGTCATTGATTATGAGATACCTATAAAAATCCCATATGGGAATCTTCAATTTACAACTTCAGCCTACGGTCATGAGATACCTATAAAAGTCTCATATAGGAGTCTTCAATTTACAACTTCAGATTCTACATATCTGGACAAAGAGAAAGAATGCCTCTTCCATTCACAAATATGGGTTGGAGACCAAACTCTTCTCCTCATCATTGATAATACTAATCAAAATAATTTGACCACATCAAACATGGTCAAATTCCTCAACTTCATACCAGTCCAGAAGCCCACTACCATACCCATCCAGAACCCTATTGACCATTGATTGTCTACAAGAGTGAAAACTCTTGGACATTACACACCAATGCAGGATTTAGCATGCAATCAACTCAATCTAAGATAGAGTGCTTTGGGACATAGTACCACCAGATATTTGGTGATTTGATCTCCAGTCCATCACACCGACTTTAAGGGGATCCTCAACAGATTCCACATAAATTTTACAGCAATTACCCAACTTGTATAAACACAGATTCCACGTCAATCTAACAGCCAATGCAGCCCATGCAAAATGAGCTGTCAGTATCAACAATTATCCATTTGGATTAAAAGAATAGATGGATGTGCTCTGACAACAACATTGTTTCAAGGTCAGAGATCAAAAAGGTGGTTGATGTAGGGGTACGAGAGTAAAATACTATGCATCCATTGATTTGATCTCCAGTCCATCACAGAAAACTTTGAGGGGGCTCCTCAACAGAGTCTACATCAATCTTACAGCAATTACGGATCACTTACTCGATAGAGACACAGCTTACTTAAATAATGGTGCTTCTAAATTTTCTCAATCATTTCCGAAATCTTCAGGGGACTTCGCAGGCAATTGAAGTGCAATGAATTCATTTTATTACGTGCATTCTTCAGCGAGATTGGCAGGCAATTGAAGTGCCATGAATTCAGTTTATTACATGCATAGCGTACTGCTTATGGGAAATACAATATTCATTGATATTCTAGAGACCAATCAAGTATTTATTTGCGACCGATTTATATGAAATTTTATCCGACTGTAACTTGGGGCTCTTAAGATTGAAACAAAAATCAATAGGCCCTCCTTTGTAATATGGGCGAAAATGGATCTCTGAAATGTCTCCTAATGGCTTCAAATACAATGTATGAAATAAAGTTCCATGAAGAATATCACCTCATGAAGCAGATCAATGTAATCATCGTATTAGATTGCTAACAGAAATATTATCAATCGGATTTAAAACATGATAAGTTGCTAAAGCAAAACATACACGGGTGTCAATAAAAAAAATCATGTAACAAGCCTAAAAAAAATCATGTAACAAGCCTCACGATGTAAACTAGTTGGTAATAAGGTGTACTGTTAACAAGCCTCACGATGTAACATCTAGTTGGTAATAAGGTGTACTGTTAACAAGCCTCACGATGTAGACTAGTTGACAATAAGGTGTACTGTTAAGGTGTGAGTTCAAATATGATAAATACAATTTAATATCATCTATGTTGAAAAATATAAATTTGTATATTATTTAATGTTAAGTATGTACAAATCACCTACACGTTTAAATATAAAAGTTATAGCTTTTCCTAAACTATTTCATGTGGGTTATCCATAAATACATTCTTTGAGCTGGAGTTGGTTTGAATCTCCTGAGATGCTTAAACAGGTTTTGCTTGTCCACTGAAAACATTCTCCTACCTATTTATCTGGAAGAGATCCCAACATGATCTTAATCAGCTTCCTTCCATGATATATCCAATTATGGTAAAATACGTAAATAAGTTAAACTATTTTTGAGATACTCAATGCATTGGAAATTGTGTCATGTAAAGAGTACATATAAAGGAGAAAATGTTAAATGCATGCCTATCAAAACCAAGCAGCCAAAAGAGATCTGCATGAAGATATGCCAGTTATATTCCTGATATGGAATCAAATATCTGAAAACAACCCTTTCTTAGGTTGGACCTTGCCATGTTATTCAGAAGAATCTTAACAAGTGCACTCCGTTATCCCTTTCATAATGAGACAGACACTATTCAAAGTGTAGATGGAGTTTAGCTAAATAAATCCTTACAAGCAAGACAAAATAACATTCAAAAGATGACTAGCACTGCCAACTCTGTTCTATGACCGGATAAATTTAATAGTTATGCATGTCTCTACAGAGCATGAAGGAATTAAATTAACTGGTTAGAATTACGTGGATTGCTCCTCGAGATAATTATATCATTGCCTCTCAAGATAATTACAAAATAAGAGTAATCATTAAAAAAAAATGCCAAAAAGACACCCACTGCTTATGAAGCTCTCGACAATCTCCAGCAGTTCAATACCAAACCAAATATATTCAAATCTGATTGGATCACCCATCATATAGTAATTAATCAAAAAGAAAAGCTGAACCCACGTCAGTTCCTAAGGGAAAACAAATATCAAATCTTAAACCAGGAACTCGTCTTTGTATAATCCATTGCAAAGTTCATAACAGCTAACCTGAGTCATAGGCAAGTAAACAAGTTACAAGACTCCCTGAAAAAGCCAACAGTTTGAATAGTTTTCAATCCCCTGGAATTGCAAGGTCTAGAATTTTATTAATTCAAGAACATACTCATAGATTGAGATGTACATTTACATTAATTCAAAATTTGTGACACCATTTCCTTACTTTCCTGTAGTCTGAAATCCAAATACTCTGTTCCCACATAATAGACCATGCTTAGCACCTTCCAAGAGAAAAATATCAACATAATGCTGATGTGAACCCAAAAAGCTTCAGGACACTGTAGTTCTCTGAACCAATGTTTCAGTTACAGCCTATAAAAAGTACAAACAGCCTATAAAAAGTACAAACAGATGATCCCAGAAATTGATTTCTAGTTTTGTCACCATTAGCAATCACATTTCATTGAAAAAAATTCCATCCAGCTGTTTCGGGTTGATCAGCACTTGTGATGAATTCATCAGAAGAATCATCAAAAAGACAAGGAAAAGATGAAATTCGAGGAATATTCACTAGCAAATCTGATACTGAATCTTGCCTGGGAATCCCTGTAGATTGTTTACCATGTATGTAACCATCTTCCATTTCATTCACTTGAGAGTTAATTTTGTCATCCCTATTTAAAACTGCTTCCATCATACCATCATTTCTCTCACAAACTTGTCCATCATCTTCTCCTTTTGCCAGCCTCCCAAGACCATAACCAACCCGTGAATTTTCTAGACTTTTAGTATTCCCACTGGATGAATGTGCTGCAGAAACATCATTCTCAATCACAGAATACAATGATTTGTCACGTGCAATAACCTTTTGCTCATCACATGCAGCTGATGAGGGCGAATCAATTAGAAAATGGTGTGCAATATCATCAAGTGTCCGTTCATTTTCCTGCCAGCTCTCTTCAGCAGTTGGAACTGAATTGTGAGAGAATTTCTTCTCTGATAAGCGAGAAACTGTATGGTTAAATAAATTATCCATGGATTTCACTGATAGTAAATCAGAGCTTTGATTTCCAAAACGACCATTGAGTTCTGCAAATATCATTTGGTCATGCGTAGCATTCATATTCACATGAAGGTCATCAGCATCACTGATTCCACTTTCTTCAGTAGCCCGTGAGTCCATCACTGAATTATCAAAATGCCACTACTTTTAAGCTTATCTTATAGATACAATAATGTAATGAAATATACATTCTTACAAAGCCATAGATTCTATAAAATATTTTGAATACACTAGAGTAGTTTGAAAGCAGACCTAAGAAGCCCATTAAAGAATGAAAGTAAAACAAAAGAATTCATAAGTACCTGAGCAGGGTGAAGGTGTGTCCTGTGGTGTGGCATACAAAACCCTGCCATCCAATTCAAGAGGTTCAATTTCTGGGACCAGCTGTGAAACCCTAGGGATTCCTGTACCTGAAAAACTCGAGAAAGGGGGCAGATACCTAACTTTCAGATGATCCAACTGCGGAAACAAATCAGATTTACGCTTATCTGCTGCACCATGACAATTCTGTTCATTCTGATCTTGAAATATTGCACGAGTACTAGAATCAAAATATGAGGAATCCCCACCCATGATGCCTTTCTTACTTAGCAAATTTAACCGATCGTCACATCGTAAAAGTTTCTCATAATGTCTCTCAAGTATTCCTTCAGCAAACTGCAACAAATGTCTTCTGCAAAACATAAAAAATGCAGTTGCATTTGGCTTAATATAAAACAGAACCTACAGAATCAGCTTTCATCCAACGAAATTGTAAAGAGGTTATGACAATTCACCCCCTTTGCTTGAAAAAATCATAGAAATTGTGATGACAATCATGACTAACAATGCTGAACAGATTCTTATTGCATATGTTTTGCAGCATCCAAGAGACACATTATCCTATGATCAATTTGCTGGGATTCTGCGTCACACAGTTTTAAACTTTTAATCTATAATTACATGTGTAAAATTCATACTAGAAAAGATAACAATGTACTCTGTACAGTTAATATAGGTTTAGGTGTTAATCAAATTGGCAAATGGCACATATCCCATAGTCAGTTGAGGATCAGTACATCCCGCCAAGCCATAGCTTGTAGGAATAATTAAGCAGAAGAAGGGATGCCAGTCTAGCATGTAAGAGAAGTTAGATATGTCTAATGTTGAATTTCAACAGATCTGCGTGAGGAAATTCAACTACCTTTGTGGTAGATTGGCATTTTATGCAGATGGGATTTACATTCCGAGCATTGAATAATGAATAGCTGATTTCCCAATTTCAGAGGTTGTGTAACAATTAAGCTCTCAACAATGCTATTTTCTGGTTGCAACTTGCAAGTATTAGTAACATATATCTATGCAAGCTTGATGTTGAGCTTGTAAATATACGTCATATTTAAATGCTAGCTAGCTCCTCAAACAAAAAGGCTCTCGATTCTAGCTGCATTTCATCCTTAAAGATGCTGCAAAGGTGGAACTCTATCATTTCAATGCAAGGAAACGACATGGAATTCTCATTTGACAAAACATGATGAGCATTCCATCAAAGAAATGTCTACAATGGTTAAACCCATGGGAAATGAATGCCTTGTGGAATCAACATATCTCATCATTTTAAATCAAGAAATTAAATGCACGGTTGTTAGTAATGTTAAATGCACGGTTGTGAATGTATTCAATGCCAGGGTTTTGTGTCAATGTGCTAACAAGACCACGACTACCATGAAACATGCTTCTACATAGGGCTGTCATTTTACATTATGTTCAACAAGTGAAATTCTGTAAATCAAATAAATGAAGCCCAGAACGTCACTCGAATTACTGACCTGCGTGTAGATGCTTGCCCTCCTGTAAACTCATTAGTAACGTGCCAAACAGTGTGCTTTCTTGGCTGAGGATCTGTCTCCCTAAAGAAAAGTGGAGGCCTGGATACCTGTATGGGACAGAAGAAAAGATACTACTTTAGAAAGATAAAAAAGACGTGCACTCTAGCACCCCATCACTTCATACACGAAAAAGAAAAAACCTCAGATACTTACTTCAATCTCGAGGGTGGCACGTTCATTGTCCGGAAAACTGGCATTCAAAGAGGTTA
The DNA here is from genome assembly GCA_001517045.1 of Pseudotsuga menziesii. Lineage (NCBI taxonomy): Eukaryota > Viridiplantae > Streptophyta > Pinopsida > Pinales > Pinaceae > Pseudotsuga > Pseudotsuga menziesii. The sequence goes on from LPNX010664744.1 coordinate 312,508, forward strand.
TATCTGACCACTGAATCTCCATCTTGCTCTTCAGACCACTCTCCAAGACTTCCCAAACAAGCTTACGCTTTGCAAAATAGCATTTTGCCACCAAGTCACCTTCATATCTTGAAATGCACTGGAATAGTAAGCATCTTTATGTTAATGCAAAGTCGTTAATCTGAGTTACGTAATACCACTTCGCGAATTTCCATATGTGGCTATCAAAAACTTGTTCAATGAACGAAAAGTCTGTAAGTCCTGAAAATACTGATGAATTTATGTATAATCTTGATTGTTAATTCTAGTGCATTACCTCCCAAGAACCAATTCTCAAAACCAAGGCTGGAAAATTTGAGGCCTTGTGCTTGTCAGCAACAACTCTTCTTGCTGCACACTTTGAATCGTTCTTTCTTCCCACCTCCAGGCTTGAATTTTTGACGACTGGGGGAACTGCCGAGTCTCCTTGAGAAAGAGTCATTTGAATAAGTTCTATGAAGGAAGGGGTTTTCTTCAGCGTTAAACCCAATGGGCTAGGCTCCTCCAATGAATGTAAAGAAAGACCTTCAGAGAATGTCGTGCTTGTTACAGGGCTCCCCTGCTAATCAACCCAACATGAAATAGAAACATCAATACCCAAGAGAACAATTGGTAGTTACAAGAATACTCTGAGGAAATACACACCATGCAAAGCCTCAACAAAATTTTGCAGAAAAAACACAACTTTCAGACCTCCCTGAGCAATGTCAATAACACACAGGCATATATAAGAATTTGTAGTTATTGGTACCTTAAAAGACAATCAAGATTCCTAAAGACCTACAAAATTTATTAATAACCAGCAAGGTTTTAAAGAAAACTACCGGAGGTTGTACAAAAATCCAAAGGGCCAAATATAGGGCACACATTGTATTATTGACAATACATAATCTAGTGTTATCAAAAGATGTTTTATTTGATTTTGAGCTGAAGTTCAAGGCTCAAACATATCTCCATCCTTCATGTAGCCCTGGGAGTTCCACTCTTGTTGTTCATTCTGAAAAGAGTTCAAAAATGAAAGTGGATTGAATGGTAAAAGTTCATTAATCCACCTATAGAAATGTTTTATTTGATTTTAAGCTTCCAAAATTCAAACATAAACATAAATCCAAGTTACTAAATTCTAGCTATGGCTTTGAAAATCTGCACCAACTTAATATAAATCTTTACTTCATGCATTGCAATCATAATGATCTAGGTCACTCTCCAAATCAGTACTTTCAATACCTTCAAAAAAATATCAAGAAAAGCTAATTAATCAACTTCTGCATTCTCTGAAAAGAGACCAAATCAACATGCTCATTATATGGATACCTCATATAGATAACTCTCTGGGCTCTTTTTCTTGTACAGACCAACCATGATCCATATTTTTAAAAAATAGAGGCTCGGCAGAAACAAACTACACTAACATAAACATGCAACAACAATGAATTCCTCATTTCACAAACCTAGGATTAAACTCTATTTATTGGTTTGTTTCAACTAAATTTATGTAACCATACACTACGTAATCTGTTTTGCGATTCATAAAACAAAAGATAACCAAACTAGACATAACCAATGATGGGTATCTTCATGCAGACCAAATTTGGGAAACAAAACGAGTTAAAAATCAAATAAAGGAAAAGAAAGAAAAAGCAATCAGCATTGTCCATCAGTCAAAATTACCATCTGATCATTCTTGATACGCTTGTGTCTCTGATCATTCTTGATACGCTTGTCTCTCAGAGGATGTTCTTCAGTAGCAGCTTCACCCACTTTCGTTTTTACAGCGCCGCCATGATTTCTACTCATAGGATCACCACCCACCATTGGTAGAAAAGTTTCCTCCTTAAACCCAGTTCGAATTCCTTCAAGGTTAATTCCCGGCCCAAAATTGGCCTCAGTTTTATTGTTACTGTCAACATATAAAAATCTCTTAAACCCCCCATTAAATCCACCTTGAACCATGATATGATAAAAACAGAAATAGAAATATATAAAAGCCAAGTCCCCAACTGTGCTTCTCCTGCTTAGCAGAAAAAAATAAAAAAAATCATCAGATGGACAATCTATATATCTACTTATTCTTCTTTCAATAACCAAATAAGATATTTTTTCTCCATATTGAAGCCTTCAAAGCTCCATTTTACTGAGGCACATTCCTGCAGAGCAGAAAGCAGATTAGATAAACTTGACCCAGGCCGAAAAAAGTTGGGAAAAGACGGGGCGCCCTATCGGGGAATGACAATAGCTTTATAATCAATTTGTCGTCGTTTGAGAAAGTTTCAAGAAAAATTCGAAATATCTCAATCATTCCTCGACGAGTGAACCAAACAAAACATTCAGTCTCGAGGTACACAAAATCTGTTCGACCGACCTGTGCATTATTTTTTTTCAATTTCGCTCTTCGCCCTTTTATATTTTCTGCAGGGTACTTCTGATTTTTTTTTCATTCTTACTAGGATTATACGTGCATGTTTGCTGACGTCATCATATCAGGAGAGGGCAAAACAGCATGCGTCTTCATATAAACCATCGACCTGTATTGGGCCATACATTTTTATGGTGGTGGTTCATTGAGAGCTAGCAGTGTAACATTAAATGCAATACATAAATGTGTTTGAAAAAAAATTTATAATTTATTAATCATATTATAGTATGATGAGGATGATTACATTATAATAGTGTGTATCTATGTATATTTAATATGAGTTATATTAATTGTATTTAAAGATGTAATATAAAATGTTAGCATTAAATGTAGTAAATAGTTAGACAATATAGTGTGTATGTATGTGTATGTAATATGAGTTATATTAATCAGTATTTAATGAGATGTAGAACAGTTAGTGGTCCAATATGGTTAAGACGCCTCTAAGCAGAAAGGTGGTAGGTTAGTGGTAACATAGCCAATGGAAAACCTGCAAGTCAAGGGGTTCCACCACTTTGCAACAACAACAAAAAACTATTCAGTTTTAAATGCAATAAGTAGTTAGCCGTGTAGCATTAAATGTAGTAAATAGCTAGACAATATATTTCCTATTTAAGTTGTTTTTTTCTTAAATAATGAGACTTATCTTCATCTATCAATGAGTATCCAAGACTGCAACATTAAATACAATGATGGAAATATTACACTTAATGATATCCTGCTCAGTTTACAATATTTGTCATTATTTTTTATGTGTTTTTTTTATAAATAATTAAAATTATTTTTAAATAATGTGAAGAGGGTAATTTTCATTTGGAAATATTACATTTAATGATATCCTGCTCAGTTTACAATGCTTGTCATTATTTTCTACGTGTTTTTTTTTATAAATAATTTGAATTTATTTTTAAATAATGTGAAGAGGGTATTTTTCATTCTCATTAGAAGCAAGAAAAAATAAATGCAATAAATATCTAGACAATATATTTCCGATTTGTGTGGTTATTTCAAAATCGTCTAATAGTTAGACAACTCCTTTGATGATGTAGTGTTGAGTATATAATGCTTGTCATTTTTTTCTACCCGTTTTTTTTAGATAATGTGATTTATCTTCATCGATTAATGAGCATCCAACAATGCAACATTAAATACAATGATGGAAATGTTACATTTAGTGCTCAATTTACAATGTTTATCCTTATTTTCATTATTTTTTTATGTATATGTTTTTATAAATAATTTGAATTTATTTTTAAATAATGTCAAGAGGTTATTTTTCATTTAGCAATATTACATTTAACGATATCGTGTTCATTATTTTCTGTGTGTTTTTTTATAAATAATTTGAATTTATTTTCAAATAATATGAAAATGGTATTTTTCATTCTCTTTAAAAGCAAGAAAAAGAAAATACAGTAAATAGTTAGACAATATATTTCTGATTTGTGTGAATATATTTCAAAATCGTCTAATAGTTAGACAACTCGTGTTGAGTATATAATGCTTGTCATTTTTTCTACACATTATCTTTTCTTAAATAATGTGATTTATCTTGATCGGTCAATAAGCATCCAACACTGCAATGATATCGTGCTCAATTTATATTAATTATCATATTTTTTATGTGTTTTTTTATAAATAATTTGAATTTATTCTAAATAATGTGAAAAAGGTATTTTTCATTTGGAGACATTACCTTTAATCATATCGTGCTCACTTTACAATGCTTGTCATTATTTTCTCTGTGTTTTTTTTATAAATAATTTGAATTTATTTTAAAATAATGTGAAGGGTGTATAAATCTTTCCTCTTTGAATACTTCTTATTGGTATTCGGTAGCTGATTTAGACCTCTGTAATGAGTGGAAATTACATTGGGAACATTATATACGGTGTTTGGAATATGGAAGAATTATTTTATCAAACCAAAATGATTCTTTGCTCTGGTCTTATTCAAATTATGTTGGAACCTTATCAGCAGCTAAAGGATATGAATGCGTCTCCCAAAGCTGTTTTGATCCTTCAGAACTTTCGTTGGATTATATCTGGCAGCAACGTATTCCTCTGAAAATTATATGTTTTTCTTGGCTTTTGATAAGAGAACGTATATTAACTTGGGATCAGCTCCAGCGAAGAGGATTTCAAGGACCTAGTAGATGTATCTTGTGTAAAAGTTTCTCTGAAGATATTCATCATCTGTTCATTTCTTGTCCTATCAGCTTAAGAGTCTTCTCATACTTTGCTGAGAATTTGGGTTTGTATTCCCTCCTCATGATTCTGTAGCGTCCTTACTATCTCAGTGGTTTAATTCCCCGTTCTGCAAAGCTGCTTATAGATATTTGCCCTTCTTCATTTATTGGAATATCTGGATTCTCCGCAACAAATGCATCTTTGAAAATTGGGAACCTGCTCTTCCAACTCTTATATTTAGAATTGAAGGTCTTCTTTCTACTTATCCTGCTCCCTCTAAATCCTTTAAAATCCGGATTATTGGCCCCAAACCTGTTCTGAGCTTCCCTTGCAGTTTTTTTGATGGGGCTTCAGCACAAAATATAAGCGGCTCGGGACTTGTTATCCATATTAATGATCACCACTATTTTTGTTTCTCCATTGGTGGCGGTCATGGTACTAATACTAGAGCTGAATTGTTGGCTTCTTGGGCTATCCTTAGAATCAGCCAGATGATGGATATCCCAATTCAGTTAATTTATGGAGACTCCTTGATAGTTATTTCATGGCTCAATCGATTGTCGGCACTTGATGTTCCTGCTCTGATGCATTGGTGCAAAGATATAAGATATTTGATCCACATGGCCCCTCAGGTGATCTTCAAGCACGTTTTTCGAGAGCATAATTCTCTAGCAGATGGACTTTCTAAGAAGGCCCTGAATTTGGATTTGGGCCATGGTTATTTCTCTGAGTTTTTGGATGGCAAGGCCATTAATGAGGGCCACTTTGTTCTATTTTAGATGTTGAGTTTCTCAGCTTTTGTGCCATCAGCTTTATGTGTTTTTTCTCATAATTTGGTTAGGCTCGAGTCCTTCTGTTAGCAAGTTTTGCTCCTAGATCACTTGATTGTTGATCACCACAGATTTTCATCAGCATATCTGACCTACTAAATGCGGGAATGATGAGTAAAGTCTGCAAGATCAGACTTTAATTCTATCTTGGATGTTGCAGATTGTTCTGTTTTTTTTTCTATCTTTTCTGCTATTATTGTGTTGATCTGGCTGTTGCCTGCTGATTGCTGAATGCACAGTCTCGGATGCTATGTAAAAGATGTCTTTTGATTCTAATGGAATAACAAAGACGGGTATTTTTTCTTCTGAAAAAAGAAAAAAAAGAAAAGAAATGTGTAATGAATTATTCTAGACGACAATGTTAACTTATGAAAAGATGATATCACCTCAACCATAAAATTTTGTATATATTATTTAGTACTTCCCTTTTCCTTATCGTAATAGTTAGTGGAAATGTGTAATAAATTATTCTCGATGACAATGTTTAACTTATGAAAAGATGATATCACGTCAACCATAAAATTTTGTATATATTATATATATTATTTAGTACTTTCCTTATCGTAATAGTTAGTGGTGTCCCACATTATATGTTTAAAAATTTTCTTTCTTTGAAATAGTTTTGATTTTGTTTTTATTGAATATATAAATTTGGTTTAGTTGTTTGATATTTTGTTAAATATAATAAAAAATTACAATATTGATAAAATATTGAAATAAACTTTTGATTTTTTTTGAAAATAAAATAGTTTTGATTTTGTTTTTATTATAATCTCATGTCTTTATTAGTAGAGCGTTGTTTTTAAAGAGACTTTGTAAATATTCATTTTTTTTTTCGTTGAATATAAGTTAGTTTGGTGGTTTAATATGTTGTTAAATATAATAATAAAAAATTTATAATATTGATAAAAAAATTGTAAAATAAAAAAGATTTAAAAAATTTAATTTTTTAATTTTTATTAATTTTAAAATATATCTTATAATATTTATCATAATAATAATTTATTATTGATATTACATATGAATCAATATCAAATTACTATGTAATGTCTTTTATTTTGTGAAAAAACACTTTTTTCTATATAATGATTTGACAATAACTAATTTTCTATATATTATATTTTAAACTATATAATAAGATTTCATTTCACCTTAAGTTTTAATCATTCCATATAATTGTTTATTTAGAGCACAAGTGCAATGTTATGGAAAACAAAATAACAAAATGATGTTATAGAAAGTAACAAAAGATATTATTTAGATTCCAACCATTTTAAATGATATCGTAATCATACCTATGTGAAAGTGATTGTTTTTAATTGTGAGGTATTTGATTTTAGGTGTAATTTTGTTGTTTAATAAATTGTTTGGTAATTGTAATAGAAATTTTAATAAATCAGAGATCTATTTATAATTCTAAGTATTTACTTTGAATTTGTTGTTTATATTCATGTGGAATATGGTAGAATATGAAGACTTTGAGTTACAAATAAGTTTGATTTTTCAAGGTGAATTGTAAAATTATTTTTAAAGGAACTCTACACATTAGAATATGAGGGTTTTGGGTTACAAATAAGTTTGACTCTTTAAGGTGAATTTTGAAAAGAAATTTAAAGTAAACACGTGACTCAGTGGGTAATTATTTTAATGTTTACCCATGACTTGTGGGTGACTATTTCAATGAAAACATTAACTATCATGTGTTAGCAGAAACTTCCAATTCTAAACAAATGTGGAATAAAACTCTGAAACAAAATCGAAATAGAAATGCTGAATAGATCATACCTCCAACCATTGATGCTACTTGTCTTGCTGTAGAATTGTTCCCTGTTCCACTCCTTTTAGCTTCCTGTATGGTACTTCCAAGCTCTGCTTTCTCTTTCTTGATGGTGTAAAACTGAAGGGGATTGAGATAGTGAGCTTGGGGACCAAACAGGGGTTTAATAGCCAAGCTTCCATCAAGCTTCTGTTGGCTATGTGTCAACTGTTCCACAAATCTAGGTAGAGAACCCTAGATGGACCACTCCAAAAGCTCCCAGCAAGAAAACGGTTGCCAAACTAGAAATCAGTTTGATAACCAAAAGAACTGTCGGCAGTTTTAAGGAGCCGCTGAATGGATGCAGATGCGAGAGCTTACATTCTCCCACTTGGTCCATACTTCCAAACTTAATGTCTCATCTTAAAACCTATTGACAATCTGTATTAAGTAATAGATACAAGAATCATGGCGATAAGTCCTCTTATGACAAGTATTACCTTCCATGTATTACTATGTATTTATTGCTATTTTAATTTATGTGGCAACAATTTCTTAATGAATAAACCTTATGTTTATTCTTGGTCCTCACAGGTGAATTTTCTCAAATTAAATTAAGGTGCACATATGTATGAGAAAAAACAACACAATAATTAAGACTTTCATTAAAGATAACATTGTCCATACAATGAGAAACTACATAATGAAACCAAGTTCCATATTCATTACATGATCCTTGAATTTAAATGGTGGCATGCCCTTAGTCAAGGGATCAGCGATCATCAACTCAGTGTTGACGTGCTCAATGACCACTTTCTTTTCTTTAACACGTTCTCTTATGGCTAAATACTTAATGTCGATGTGTTTATTTCGACTCCCACTTTTGTTGTTTTTAGCCATAAAAACAGCAGCTAAATTGTCGCAATACATTCTCAATGGCTTAGAGATAGAATCCATAATTCTAAGCCCAGAAATGAAACTCTTAAGCCATACACCATGTAAAGTAGCCTCAAATCAGGAGACGAACTCGGCTTCCATAGTGGAAGTGCGTGAATCAACACATCCAGCAAAGTCAGAATCTGAGTAGCCAATTACTTCCAAATTGTTCGTCCGTCTATACATAAGCATGTAGTCTTTAGTTCCTTGAAGATACCTCATTACTTTCTTTGCAGCTCTCCAGTGATCTATACCTGGATTACTTTGATATCATCCCAACATTCCCACAACAAATGCAATGTCAGGTCTTGTGCAGAACTGAGCATACATTAGGCTTCCAACAGCATAAGCATATGGAATGTTCTTCATTTGTTCCCTTTCAAGGTCGTTCTTCGGGCATTGGTTCAAATTGAACCTATCGCCCTTCACAATGGGAGCTATACTTGATGAACAATCCTTCATCCGAAATCTCTCTAAAATTTCATTAATATAGGTTTCCTGAGACAAACCCAAGAGGCCTCGAAATCTGTCTCTATGGATCTTAATGCCAATGACATAAGATGCCTCACCCATATCCTTCATATCGAAATTTTTAGAGAGGAATTGTTTCACTTTATGTAGCATACCCTTATCATTGGTTGCTAGAAAAATGTCATCCACATATAAAACAAGAAAACAAATTTTACTCCCACTAACTTTTAGATATATACATTCATCCATAATGTTTTCTTCAAAACCAAAAGAAGAAATTACATTATGGAATTTCAAATACCATTGGCGGGATGCTTGTTTTAAACCGTATAAGGATTTCTTGAGCTTGCAAACCAATTGCTCACCATCATTAATAACACATCTTTTAGTGCCAGTGTGAACATGCATTGAATCATAAGTGACATTGTTTTGTAAATTAATACGGTAAAGACCATCAGAAAAAATACCATTCCCAACACAATCAAATTTATAAAATAAACTGATGGATGTTTTTGAAAAGTTAAAGGAATATCCAAAAGGTACAAGTCTTGAAACTGAAATCAAGTTTCTAGACAAACTTGGAACATAAAAGATCTTTTCTAATTCTAAAACAAAGCCACTACTTAAAGTTAAATAGCATGTCCCTATAGCTTCCACATGCGAGCCCATCTTGTTTCCTAATAAGATGCTTTGCTCACTTCCCACTGGCTTCCTTAGGTTTTGCAAACCCTACAAGGAATTCGAAATGTGAAT
>LPNX010664744.1:322079-383934 GCA_001517045.1 Pseudotsuga menziesii
AGTGAGCCTTATGGATGAGAACTTCATGATTAGGGTGCTTGCTAGTGCCTTGTCTGAAGTGATGAATTGATCATCAATAGCTTTTAGCAAATCTCTGACCCTTTCATGCTGATCAACTGAGCCACGAATACCAGCTGAAATTTTAGTCTTAATGAACATCATGCTTAAACGATTAGATCGTTCCCATCGCTCATAAAGTGTGATGTCCGCTGCAGTGCTGGTATTGGTGAGTGTTGGTGGTTCATCTTTCCTAATAGCATAATCTATGTCCATCCATCCCAAATGAAGGAGAATTCTCTCCTTCCAGACTTTATAGTTATCTCCCTTAAGTTTAGGGATATCAAGACGAATTTCAGAGAAATTTGCAGGTTGTACAACTGCATAAAAATAAAGATTACATGCTTACGTTAAAATTGAGACCAAATAAAATTTCATGTTTTACCAATGTAAATTCATGCTTTACGATTGAATCTAATGACATAAAAATTGCCTGTGGGCTAAATTTTTAATTCAAGCAGATTCAAATATTCTTCATGATAAAACTATTAATTCATAATTCCTGCGGGTAAGTTATGAATAATTCAATATTTTATCCTAATTAATTACATAAATATAATAAAAATTCCTGTGGGATAAAATTTATTATATTTAGTATAATTAATTACAATTAATGCCTAAACTTTCTTTATGTGATCTTAAACAAAAACATATATATATATATATATATATATATATAGATATATATATATATATATATATATAATATTAATTAATTAGAGATGCTGTGGCTATTCTCTAATTAAATATCATATAGATCACTAGACATTATTGTTGTTCAGTGTAACAAAACAAGCTTCAAATGAACAGATCTGAATGAGGACAAGCTAAGAAATCTAAACTTCACTGACAGTTCTAGAATTTAAAATGGCTCAATATTTATATGTCTGTCTATAAGCCCATATATTTCAAGAAAACGTTCACCAAAATGCTACTTGATAAATACAGAACTTAGAGACTGGTAGCTTCAACAATGTACAATGTAGCTTCAACAATAGATATGGTAGAGTTGGACAAATACAGACCTCAAAGGGTTAACCAAACAGTCCAGAAATAATAATGGAAACTTCAAACCCTTGTTACAATAAAAGACAGTCTTTAGGACAGTCCAGCAACACCTTTCAAAATGCAGAAGCAGTCTTAACCCAGACTCCAGCACCCTCAAAATGTGGCACACTTTCGTACAGCAGTAGCAGCTGCAAGAAGGCTGTAAAGAGGCAAAGGAACCCTCTAAACAGGTACAGCCTGCTACAGCAGGCTAAACAAGGACCACACGGCCCAAACAAGATATGATAACACTCCAGCCAGCAACAAGGAAGACTTACCATTTACAATTGGGAAGAGTTCGAGTAAGTAGTAGGGTGTGAACATGAGTTGAAATCCATTATAAGATCCTTACATAAAAACTAGGTCATAAAGTTAACAAGTGTATTGTTGAATTCCACGAGTACACGATTCGTGACAGTGTATTACAATAAAGGTAAATGATAGAAACCGTAATATCTTTGCACTTGCAAAGACAAAGATGAACAATATAACCCCCAATTTCTTTGCACTTGCAAAAACCAAGATGAACACCAATTTGCGTGGGCAGATGAATTAGCAATAAGCAACAAAGCCATGAACTTAATCTGGAAACATCTTATTCACAAGAAACTTGCTCATAGATACACACTACGAATGCAGATATTTTCGTTTAATTCTGCATTATCATAATGATTAGCGGCTACTGATGATCTCAAGCAATTGAACAGATGTATGCAGAATTCCAAGTATCGTCTCCACTAGTGCCTACTAGAGAAAATTACTTCGTAAGATACTGCAAACAACATTCAGATGGAATATGGGCCATGGTGGATGTCTCGCTGGACAATTTGCGTGGGAACTCGCAACACTCCTTCCACTTTAAGATGCCGACGACGACCATTCAGTTGCCTCATCCAGGAGATGCCCAATGGCTATTCTAAGGTATGCCTATATTATTCATATTAATGGTCTATGCCTATCAATGTTCTCTGCATAACATATATAATATCTCTCATCATTTTATACGATTACAGGTTACGTGGGTTTAACATGTAGAAGTCGATGATATGGCACTTTCATCGCTTCTCTCACCATACGTTAATGAATGCCCAAAGAAAGAAAAGCAATCAAACCATCTTTTCAGCACTACGATTAGGAATTCTCTCCGGTCTTTTATTTTTATTGCTATTTTTAATTTCTAGCAGGTTTAAAATCCCTAGTGCAGGTTCAACCCCAAATAAACAATGCCAGACACACAAAGAAAATCCTACAGTGGAAACTACATACAAAACACCAAGGCAGAGATAACTGCTCTGATACCAACTGTTAGCAAAAACTTCCGATTCTGAACAAATGCGGAATAAAACTCTGAAACAGAATCAAAATAGAAATGCTGAATAGATCATACCTCCAGCCATTGATGCTACTTGTCTTGATGTAGAATTTTTCCCTGTTCCACTCCTTTTAGCTTCCTGTACGGTACTTCCAAGCCCTGCTTTCTCTTTCTTGATGGTGTAAAACTGAAGGGGATTGAGATAGTGAGCTTGGGGACCAAACAGGGGTTTAATAGCCAAGCTTCCATCAAGCTTCTGTTGGCTATGTGTCAACTGTTCCACAAATCTAGGTAGAGAACCCTAGATGGACCACTCCAAAAGCTCTCAGCAAGAAAACGGTTGCCAAACTAGAAATCAGTTTGATAACCAAAAGAACCGTCAGCATTTTTGAGGAGCCGCTGAATGGATGCGGATGCGGGAGCTTACATCATGAGCATGCTAGGAATGTATTAACTTCAATTTCAATGAGTCTTTATATGCTTTTAAGTTTTAACTTCTTCTTATAGTGGTTCAATACTTAATTGTCACATCTCTTTCTCAATCTAATATCTAGGTTATTTAATTCTACAAATTGAATTTGTTATTTCGATTCAACCTTATGGTTTTTATTCGATGTAATTGGCTTAGCTTAGTAATAAATTATATAACTCCTTGCATTATCATATTTCACCCAGACATCGAATCTCGAATATCTAACCTCAAGTGCATTGCATCTTTGATTGATACTATACACACCTTACGTACTCTATTTAGGAACAAAACGAGTGTGCGATAAACCTCCTAGCGCATGTATCGACACAATGCATGGCTACTCTTTATCTAAAGGATCATTAAGGATACATTACCAAAATATATTATTAATTCTTGGGATATTGTACTAATAATAGAGAAAAATGTGAAGCTTTGATTTGGGTTAGGGAGCCTTTTTCACTAAACATGAAAATAATGGATTTTGAAGGAAATTCAAAATTGCTAATTGACCTTCTAAATGGAGGATGAAAAAATCACTTCAACTTGAAAATCACTCGTCATGATGTAGGGAAGTAGTTCAAGCATTCAAACAATCCATATTTTTCATTATACAAAAATTGAAAAATCAAGAGGTTGGTAGGTTGATTAACTTTACGACATCTTCAAAATGTGGTCAGCTTGTTTCTATTAGAAACATCCTTTAGAGGAGAAATACGGGTGGAAGGTTAACTTTTCTAGGTGCTTAGACATCCATGAACCCCCCACCTACACAATGGAGATACCAATCAAGCTAAGGGAAAGAGATTATCATGACACTTTTCTCAGTTTTCATTTTATATTTGATGGGGTTGGGTTTTATTCATACATGTAAGATAAATCTATTATTGCTTTTGTACCTTCTTTTCCATTTTATGATTCCTAGTCTAGTACAAGGCTCTGGAATACGAGTCTAAGCCAAATGAGAGAATCAACAACAACAACAAAAACCTATTTTAGTGATCACTTTGAGTTAAAGTAATGGTTCATGCCACTATGGCATAATTTGTTAAAGAATTGTAACTGCAAAAGATATTCTATTTTGTACTTTTATTGTTATTCCTCTTTTCGGAGATGTTGTTCCTATGATCGAGGATGTCATTGATGTAATTGGTCATGTAAATTCTATAGGTAAAACCTTCATTGTAAGTTGAATCAATAGTACCCACAAAATTATTATTAAAAAGTTGTTTTGATTCTTCCAAGGAAAGTCATCCCTAGTTGAGAGGAGGAGTCGGCCTTGTTGGGTTATTAGGATTCTCAACTGATTAGTATAAATAGGTGAGGCACCTCCCTCATTTGGAGCAAGCAAGAACTCAAGCAAGTTCACTTGAGAGAGAAGGAGTAGTCCATCTGAGAGAGAGGAAGCAACTAGTCTTAATTGTAAGGACTTACACTATACTTGGTTGAAGTCTATATCAAGGAAGTTTTGTTGAATTTTCTCCCCCACAAGGGTTTCCTAGGATAAATATTTTTGTTCTCTTTATGCTATTGTGCTTGTCATTCTTTCAGTTATCCTTTTTTTTTGGCATAACAACTCTTAAAATATTAACATGATATCAAATCCAACCTGAAAGAAGACATTGTGCAACAACTTATTCAGTAGTTAAACAAGTTAGGGCTCACTATTCCGGACAAGTCCCTCCATGGATCAGTCGAAAAAGAAGGACCATTCAACTCATCTTAGGAGGGCGCATCTTTCAGTCCAAATAGTTTTTAGTTCTAAGGATTTTCATTTTTGACCCACCACTTTTGTCGGGGGAAACTAGGGCATCACATTTTTCCAAGTTTTGTCCATAGATTCGAGAAAAGGAAGTCATTGACCAACTCACCTTGGGGAGGCACATATTTTCCTCCAAACATATTTTCAAGTAACCATAATTGGAAAATTAGGGTTTTCCTATCAAACCCTAGGTCATCCTTAAGCAGGTTCCAGAAGTAGTCCTCAAATTGGTAAGTTCTACCTCTTATATTTCCATTTGAGGTTCTCATTCTTTAAAAATGATAAACATTACCAAGCTTGATGAAAAGCTTGAAGGGGATGAGAATTTCATAACATGGAAGTATAAAGTCATGCTCATCCTTGAAGAACATGACCTAAAAGGCTACATCAAAGATAAAGTCAAGGAACCATAAGGATATGAAGAAAATGACAAGCACAAGAAAGGTGTGATCAAAGATAAGAGGATCATATATGATTCTATCAAGGATCATTTGATCCCTCAAGTATCTTCAAAGAATACTCCAAAGGAAATGTTCGATGCACTGACCAGCCTATTTGAAGGAAAGAATATCAATAGAAGAATTACCTTGAGAAATCAAATCAATGGTGTAAATGACGCAGGAGCATCGTGGCATGCCAGCAATGTGATGAGTTGTTCACATGTTGTGGCATATTTTTGTTTGTTTTGTTGAGTCATATTTTGTTAGCGCAAATAGGATTGATTTTTGTTCATGACTCCCTGTGAGGAGATCAAGCCGCAAGTGGTTTATTGTGATAGGGACGTTTCATCATACTTTGTAGTTGTTTATTTTCGGCTGCAGGACAACTCAGTGTATGAGGTTACAGTTTAGCTTAAATAGGCTTATTAGAGAAGGGAGAATGGTTCTGCTCTTCAGCATTAGAATTCTGAATTTGCAGAGAGACAGACAGACCTGCATCTGGTTCCGCTTGTAAATATTTTGAATAAACTGAATAAGATATCTGATCTATGTGTTTGTGTGTTTTATTAATAGGAAGAGTAGATGTGTGTTTTCACTATTATTAGACTTGATGCATTTACTATTTGAACTGTGAATCTGTGAATAGCCGACTTCAACAGTTTTCTGAACATCTGTGTATTTCTGTGAATTTATCGATTCAAGTGTCAAACTGTTGCCTGAATGGATGAAATAGGTTGTAAATGCATGTATATAAGTCTTAGGCTAAGGAATTTTAGATATTGCAAGCTGGATTGATTGATTCTCTGATCAATCAGTGCAGCATGCAGATTTTCTGCCTTAACAAGTGTTTTACAGAGAATGAATGGCAAGGATTGAGTCCGCAAACGAAGATCTGACGGTCCAGGAGAGATCCGCAACAAAAGTTGTGAGGAAGATAACGGATCTACAAAGATCTGTGAGATCCACATCAAAGAATATATCAACGATCGTGGACAAGTTCGCAAATATTTGACGACTGAGAAGATTGTAGAAGAAAAGTTGTGAAAGGAAATTTGTGAGGGAGCAACTTTGGAAAGTTGACATCCCGCATCCAGGGTAATTTTTAGTGGCAAAATTTCGCCAATTGGCTAATTTTTGGGTTTTTTTCAAGAAATAAATTTGCTATTTGGTGTCTAATATCACCGATATTTACATAAAAATATGTTTTTTATCATAATATTCGTCAAACTTTATACATTTCAGTGTTAATTTTATGTTTCATATTTAATATTCGCCTACCTATCTATAAACAAGTTTTTTCAATACTGAACAATCTCCTAGAATACTATACATTACTATAATTTTAGAATCCCTAAAAAATATCCTACCCGCATCCCGCATCCCGCAACCTGCTTGTGGAAAGCCTGTTGCAGAAATAGAGTTGCGGGAAGGCATGTTGTGAAAACTCTGTTGCGAAAACAGAGTTGCGAAAAGGCGGTTGTGAAAGCAAAAGTGCGGGGAGGTAATTTTAGAGCACAATTTGGACAAGGGCTAAATTTTTTCATCCTGCTAAGTGTAGGAGCCACCAGATCCTGGAGGTGCTGGTTGGGTTGGTTGTGGTTAATCCTAGACCGACACCAATTTTGGTATCAGAGCAAGGAGAATCTCGTGTGAGAGAGAAGTGTAGCAGTAGAAGCCTAGAAAGAGAAAAGAAGAGTGCTCAAGAGGTTCTATATAGAGGACTAGTGTTACCAAAAGAACAAGTACAAAGAAGGGGCTTGGTGAGGTAAGTTGTAGCAGTGTGAAAGAGAACTGTTATTACAGAGGCTTAATGCATGAGGATGGTTGCACACATGGGAAGAGCAAGAGGTCGTGACAGAGGTCGACCAGCAATGAATGCAAAAGTTATGGAGGAAATGAGGGAGCTACGAGCACGTCTGGAAGTGATGGAGATAGACAGATGAAGAGACCCATAAGCAGGGGATGTAAGTGAACCTGTGGATGAAGAGATAAGAGAAGAAGCTGCACCTATGCAGGAGACATTGGATCTAAGGTATTTCAGATCAATTCTAGGAGCAACTTCAAGGCCAAAACCTGAGTTGCCTACCTATGATGGAAGTCTCATTGACTGAATCAGTGAGTTGGATAAGTACTTTGAGTACGATGAGATTGAAGAAGACAAGAGAGCCAAATTGGTTGTGACAAGGTTGAAAGGGGATGCATCCTTGTGGTGGGATAGTGTGCAAGTAGAAAGGAGGAGGAATAATAAGTCATTGATAAAGAGCTGGGATAGGATGGTAGCAAAGATGAGGGATAAGTTATTGCCCAAAGATAACCAGTTAACTCTGTATAGACATGTACAGAACCTTAGACAAGGATTGTTAATAGTGAGAGAGTACACTAAAGAGTTCTACAAAGTAAACCTAAGGGAAGGATATGTGGAAGAGTCAGCAGAAAAGTCTGTTAGATATGTCAATTGTCTAAGGATGGATATCCAAGAAGAGATCAACATGATATCACCTAGAACAATGGAGGTGGCATATCAATGTGCCTTGAGGGCAGAAGAACAGATAGCAAGGAACCAGAGCTTCAACTAGAGGAAGAGGACAAGCAGCTGGAAGAGGAAGATTTGGAGCATAGAGGGGAGAGTCCAGTAACTCTAACCAGCAAGAGAAGCACATTAGAGGAGGTGACTCTAGCAGAAGAGGACCTTACATAGGAGGTATAGGTAGAGAAAGAGGCAAAGGAGCTTCCTATAGGTGCTACAAATGCAACTAGTTGGGGTATAAATCATTTGAATGTACAGGGGAGGAAGACATAGGACATAGAGGATCCTATGTAGCTCAGAATGAGCAAAAGCAAGAAGAGTAAACAGTGGTGGAAGTTTTTCCAAAAACAAGAGAGTCATTGATGATGAATAAAGTCTTGTTGAATCCTGAGAAGGAGCAAGTAGAGCCTGCTTAAAGAAAATATTTATTCAGGACCACGTGTAAAGTCCAAGGGAAGTGTTGTAAGATGGTGATTGATAGTGGGAGCACTGACAATATTGTTTCCACAAAGATGGTGGAGAAGCTGAGTTTAAAGAGGACAAGCATCATGTTCCATACAAGGTATCTTGGTTACATAAAGGACATCAAATCCTGTAAGTGAGCAATGTGAAGTTGATTTCCAAATAGGTCCATATAAGGACAAGATTCCATGTGATGTTATGCCCATGGATGTTTGTCATATACTGTTAGGGAGACCGTGGAAATTTGAGAAGAAAGTGATTCATGATGTTAGGAGTAATTGTCATAGTTTTGAGAAGAATGGGATAAGACATGTACTTCACCCTTTACAAGAAGGTGGTACAACAGGATAATCAGCACCCCAATTCCTGATGTTGTCAGGAAAAGAATATTTGCAATAGATTGAGAAGGAAGAGTTGAACTACTCTATGGTATGATAACCGAGAGCGGTGACAATGAAGACTAACATGACAGATCTACCAGAGGAGGTTCAGGAGATGCTGAGTGAGTTTAGTGACATCGTGGTGGATGATTTTCCCAATGAGTTGCCACCAAGGAGGGATATAAGCCATCAAATTGATTTTATTCCAGGATCTAGTTTACCAAACAAGGTAGCGTATAGTTTGACACCTAAAGGGAATGAAGAAGTGAGGAGAGAAGTCCTAGGATTGTTGGACAAAGGATTGGTCAAGAAGACTCTGAGTCCATGTGCAGTACCAGCAGTACTGAAACCAAAGAAGGATGGTGAGTGGAGGATGTGTACTGAATCTAGAGCAATTAAGAAGATTACTATTAGATATAGGTTTCCATTACCAAGGATGGATGACATGATGGATTTCCTAAGTGGGGCAACATGCTTTTCAAAACTGGAATTGAACAGTAGATATCATCGTATCAAAATCAGAGAAGGAGATGAGTGGAAAACATCCTTCCAGACAAATGATGGGTTGTATGAGCATTGAGTGGTTGGTCATGCCATTTGGATTGTCCAACGCACCAAGCACTTTTATGAGATTGATGAATCAAGTCTTGATAGATTTCATAGGTAAGTTTGTGATAGTTAACCTTGATGACATTTTGGTTTTCAGACAAACAGAAGAAGAGCATCTGAGATATGTTTTAGAGAGGTTGCAACAAGAAAAGTTGCTGGTAAATGTGAAGAAGTGTACATTTATGAAGCCAGAGCTAGTATATTTAGGTTTTGTTATCTCAAGAGATGGGTTGAAGATGGATCTAGAAAAGGTGCAATCAATCATTGATTGGCCTTCACCTAGGAACATATTTGAGGTAAGAAGTTTCCATGGATTGGCGAGTTTTTATAGGAAATTTATAAAGAATTTCAGTGGTATTTTTGCATATATTGTCGAGACAATTAAAAAAGAAAAGACAACCATTTCAATGGATAGCAGAGGCTGAAAGGAGTTTTTAGTTCTTGAAGAAGAATATCACGGAGCAACCAGTATTGAAGTTACCAGAATTCAAACACCCTTTCCAAGTAAAGTGTGATGCCAATGGAGTAGCAATCAGAGCTGTACTCAGTCAGGAGGACAAGCCTATAGCATATTTCAATGAGAAGCTGAATGATGCAAAGCAGAAGTATTCATCTTATGACAAGGATTTTTATGCTATTATTCAAGCAATGAAGCATTATAGACATTATTTGATGCCTAGATCATTTTTGTTATATTCTAATAACCATGCCTTGCAGTACATTATGCAGCAACCTAAGTTGAACCTGAAACATGTCAAGTAGGTTGAGTTCTTATAGAGCTTTACCTTTGTGTTGAAACACATAATTGGACAGTCAAATAGAGTAGTTGATGCCTTAAGTAGGAGACTGCTAATTGTGCAAGAGAATCAGATCCAAGTCTTCGGATTTGAGCAGTTAAGGGATTTGTATGAGATTGACATTGATTTCTAGGAAGCTTACAGGGCTTGTAAGAATCTAATGGAGGTGGACAGAGAACCATGGATGGAGTATACACTACAAGATGGTTTACTCTTTAGAAACAACAAACTCTGTATACCAAAGTGTTCCATGAGAGAGAACTTCATACAGGAAAAACATAATGGAGGTATGGTAGGTCACTTTGGAAGTAATAAAACCTTTGGACAGTTAGGTCATTTCTCTTTTTGGCCAAGGATGAGGTCTGAAGTTGAGAAGTTTGTAAGTAGATGCAGAGTATGCCATCATGCTAAAGGAAGAAGCCAGAACACATGGTTGTATAGACCATTGTCTATTCCAACTAAGCCTTGGGATTCTGTGAGTATGGATTTCATTCTGGGTTTACCAAGAACTTGGAGAGGACATGATTCTATCTTTGTAGTTGTTGATAGATTCACTAAGATGACACATTTCATCCCATGCTACAAGACTAGTGATGCTACACACATTGCTAACTTGTTTTTCATTGAAGTTGTGAAACTACATGGTTTACCTAGAAGCATTAAATCAGACAGAGATGTGAAGTTCACAAGTCATTTCTGGAGGACCTTGTGGAAGAAGTAGGGTACCAAACTGAACTTCAGCTCAACATATCACCCACAGTTTGATGGACAGACAAAAGTAGTTAATAGGAGTTTGGGGAACATGTTGAGAAGTCTGGTTGGAGAGAGTCCAAAGCAGTGGGACATAGTATTAGCTCAAGCTGAGTTTGCCTATAATGATTCACCAAACATAAGTACAGGGATGAGTCCATTTCAAATTCTGTATGGAATTCATCCAAGAGGAGTGTGTGAACTTCGTGACTTAGATTAATTGGAGAAAAGGAGTGCTGATGGAGAAGAGTTTGCAATGAGGATCAGTGAATTACGGGAGCAAGTGAAAGCAAGGTTACAGCAGAGTAACACTAGTTATAAGGCTAGAGAAGATTCCAAAAGGAGAGAGAAGAACTATGAAGTAGGATATTTTGTCTGAGCATATCTAAAGAGAGACAGATTTCCAAAGGGAGAGTATAACAAGCTAAAGATGAAGAAGATTGGACCCTGTAGGATACTCATAAAAATTTTAGCAAATCCTTATGAGTTAGAGATTCCTACTAGAGTGGGTATTTCACCAATATTTAATGTTGCATATCTATATCCTTATGTATCAAGTGATACTGGAACCTTTGCAGAAGGTGAAGATCCTACTGAAGACTTACAATGGGTGGCGCATATGCCTATGGTACAACCATTGGAAGTTGAGGCCATTCTGGACACTAAATTGGTAAAGAGTACAAGGAAGAAGGACTATGTAGAGTATTTGGTCAAATGGAAGAAGTGACCAACAGAGGATTCTACTTGGATGAGCGCTATAGAGTTGGAAGCCAAGGGTTTCACTATAGTTGATCTAATGAATAGGGGTTCATAATTGTTCACCCTTGTGAGTCTGATGCAGGAGCATCATAGCATCTCAGCAATGTGATGAGTTGGTCACGTGATGTGGCATATTTTTGTTTGTTTTGCTGAGTCATAGTTTGTTAGCACAAGTAGGAATTATTGTCGATCATGACTCCCTGCGAGGAGATCAAGCCGCAAGTGGTTTATTGTTATAGGGACGTTTCATCATGCTTTGTAGTTGTTTATTTTTAGTTGCAGGACCACTCAGTGTATGAGGTTACAGTTTAGCTTAAATAGGCATATTAGAGAAGGGAGAAGGGTTCTTCTCTTCAGCATTAGAATTCCGAATTTGGAGAGAGACGGACAGACCTGCATCTAGTTCCACTTGTAAATATTTTGAATAGACTGAAGAAGAGATCTGAGCTGTGCATTTTTGTGTTTGCTTAATAGGAAGAGTAGTCGTGTGTTTGCAGTGTTATTAGCCTTGATGCATTTACTATTTGAACTGTGAATATGTGAATAGCCGACTTCGGCGCTGTTTTGAATATCTGTGTATTTCTGTGAATTTATTGATTCAAGTGTTGAATTGTTGCTTGAATGGATGAAATAGGTTGTAAATGCATGTATAGAAGTCTTGGGCTAAGGAATATTAGAGATTGCAGGCTGGATTGATTGATTCTCTGATCAATTGGCGTAGCACACAGATTTTCTACCTTAACAAGTTTTTTGCAAATAATGAACGGCGGGGATTGAGTCTGCAGATGAAGATCTGATGGTCCAGGAGAGATCTACAACATAAGTTGCGAGGGCGATACAGATCTACAAAGATCTGTGAGATCCACATCAAAGAATAGATCGACGGTCATGGGGAAGGCAACAAATGTCTGACGGCTTAGAAGATTGCGAAAGGAAAGTTGTGGGGGAGCAACTTTTGAAAGTTGACATCCCACATCCTGCTTATGGAAAGCCTGTTGCGAAAACAGAGTTCTGGGAAGACCTATTGCGGAAACAGATTTGCGGAAAGGTGGTTGCGGAAGCAAAAGTGCAGGGAGGTAATTTTAGAGCAGAATTTGGCCGAGGGATAAATTTGGTCATCCTGCTAAGTGTAGGAGCCACCAGATCCTAGAGGTGCTGGTTAGGTTGGCTATGGTTGATCCTGGACCTTCACCAATAAAGATGCAAAAGGAAGAAACTATGTAGTCATACTTCTCAAGAGTATCTTAGATCAAAGAACAATTAGAAACCATTGGTGACATGGTGGAAGAAGTGGAAGTTGTAATGACCACCTTGAATGGTCTTCCAAGGGAATGAGATTCCTTCATCATAGGAATATGTGCTAGAAGAAAGTTGACTAAGTTCATCAAACTATGGGAAGAATGTGTACAAGAAGAAGGAAGGATAGAAAATAGAGAAGAGAAGATAAATGATAATGAAGATCAAGCTCTAGTAGCTCATGCAAAGAATAAAAGAAACAAAAGAAAGGGTCAAGGATCACCTCCTAGAAGGTCTCAAGAATTCAAAAGAGGCTACAAAGACTCTCTAATCTCATGTCTTACCTAGAAATACTCTCCACACAAAGTGAAGCTTGGAGATGATTATCAATATCCCATCAAAGGAATGGGAGAATCCACTTACAAGCTAAAAAATGGAAAGCCATGAAGATGAAAGAAGTCTTATATGTTCAAGGTCTAAAGAAGAATATCCTCTCTATCCGAGCTTTAGATAAGAAAGGTTTTAGAGTTTCTTTTGTAGATGGTGAAGTCCTCATGTGGTTAAAAGGAAAGACAATATATGATGCAGCTATAATTGAAATTGAAGAAGGAGGAATCTACAAATTGAAGGGGCACACAAATTCAACTTTTACATCCAATACCTTTAGTCCATGTGAACAATGGCATAGAATACTTGCTTATGTGAACTACAAAGCATTTCCAATTGTGAGAAAGGTAGTAACAAGTTTACTAGAGATCTGAATTAATCAAGAAGGAGTATGCAAAGAATGTGCTCAAGGGAAGAATAACAAAACCCCAATTCCAAATAGTAACAATATAGAAAAGGGGATCTTGGTAATTGTTCACTCATATGTGTGTGAACCAATGTCAGCTCATTCCTTAAGCGGGTATGTTTATTATGTCTCTTTTATTGATGACTTTTATTGTAAGACTTGGATTTACTTCTTGAAGAGTAAAGATGATGTTTTTGAAAATCTTAAAGAGTTAAAGGCCCTTGTCGAGAATATCTCTGAAAACAAGATCAATACCTTGATATCAGATAATGGAGGTGAATTCACTTCAAATGAATTCAAGGACTTTTGTAAAGAATTTGGGATTAAGAGGAAGCTTACTACACCCTATAATCCGCAATAGAATGGAGTAGCAGAAAGGAAGAATATATCCATCATGGAAGCAATCAAATCCATGAAGCAGCAAGGACCAAGGTTTATGTACAAAACATAATATCCCATAGTTCTCTTGGGAACAAAACTCCAGAAGAAATGTTTATTTTTTAGAAGCCCAAATTCAGCCACCTAAACTTACATTTGGTTGTCCTGTCTACTTACATGTTCCCAAGGAGAAAAGATAAAATTTGGACCCTTCAAGAAAGAAGGGAATATTTGTTGGTTACAGTGACCAATAAAAAGCTTACATAATCTACATCCCAGGTTTTCGTCATATTGAGATCAAAAAAAATGCTACGTTTGATGAAGATGCATCTTTTAGAAAACCCAGAAAGAACTATGTAAATGAAGAAGAGTAAGAGTCTCCTAGAATTGCAAAACCCAAAAGACCATTAGTCAGAGATGTTGAAGAAGAACTCATACAAGAATATCATGACATGGAAAAACCCCAAATACCCATAAAGACACCCCATGAGATGATTTCAACAAAGATAAGACCAACTTGGGATCATGATATAATTTGAGAAGCATAAAGATATGGCACACCAGAAGGAAGAAAGAGACCAAGACTCTACTCCAACTATGTGGCCTTGATGTGAAACCTTGTTGATGAAAAACCTACCTATATTGAAGAAGCATTAAAGAAGAAGGACTAGATAGATGTCATGATCGAAGAATATCAATCTATATTAAAGAATGATGTTTGGGATGTGGTGCCAAGAATGAAGGATATATCAATGGTCTTTTCCAAATGGATTTTCAAGACAAAGCATTTAGTAGATGGCAGTATTGAAATATTTAAGGAAAGATTTGTTGCACAAGGATCCTCTTAGAAGGAAGGGATTGATTATGAATGGACGTTTTCCCCTACAACAAGACACACTTCAATCAGAACTATCCTTTCCTCAACAAACAAAATGAAATGGAATCTACACCAAATGGACGTAAAGACAACTTTCCTAAATGGTGTGATAGAAGAGGAAGTGTACATAGAACAACCACTAGGTTTTGAAACACGTGATAATAAGACACATGTATGCAAATTTAAGAAGACACTATATGGGTTGAAGCAAGCACCCAGAGCATGGTATGGAAGAATTGATGGTTTTTTTATGAGATTAGGATTTACCCAAAGTAATGCAGATTTCAACGTTTACTATAAGGTTGTAGATGATGAGATCATGATATTATTGTTGTATGTGGATTATATTATTGTTGTATGTGGATTATATATTTTTAACATGAGAAGAGAAGATCATAAGTGAATGTAAGAATAAGTTTGTGGTATAATTTGAAATGAATGACCTTGGCATGATGCATTACTTCCTAGGTCTCGAAGTATTGCATTTCCCATATGATATTTTCCTAAATCAAGGAAAATATGCAGTCGAGATCCTAAAGATATTTGGGATGTTGGATTGCAAGGAAATGAACACTCCAATGGTGATAAGCCTAAAGCTCATGAATGATGGCGCTTCAAAAAGAGCAGGTGTCACACTATACAGACATATTATTGGCTCACTAATGTATTTGACAAATACAAAACTAGATATATGTTTTACTGTAAACAACTTTAGTCAGTATATGGCGGACCCCTGACATGTTCACTTAGTTGCAACAAAACATGTGACTAGGTACCTAAAGGGTACATTATATTGTGTCCTCGGATATGCATCCAATATTGAGTTCAGATTGTATGGCTATACTGATTTAGATTGGGCATGAAGTGCTAAAGACAAAAAGATTAATTCAGGATGTTGTTTTAGTTTGGGATTAGGAGTGATCTCGTGGCTTACTAGAAAGAGTAGGTGTCACACTATACAGACATATTATTGGCTCACTAATGTATTTGACAAATACAAGACTATATATATGTTTTACTGTAAACACCTTGAGTCATTATATGGTGGACCCTCGACATGTTCATTTAGTTGCAACAAAAAATGTGATGAGGTACCTAAAGGGTACATTAGATTGTGGCCTCAGATATGCATCCAACAGTGAGTTCAGATTGTATGGCTATAATGATTTAGATTGGGAAGGAAGTGCTAAAGACAGAAATATCACTTAAGGGTGTTGTTTCAGTTTGGGATCAGGAGTGATATCGTGGCTTACTAGAAAGCATGCCAGTGTTGCTATCAGTACAGGCGAGGCTAAATGCATTGCAGCATGTTCATCCTGTAGCACAACAATATGGCTTCACAAGTTGTTGGCAGGGTTGTTTGATGCCAAGATGGATGCAACTGATATTTATTGTTATAACCAAAGTTGCATCAAGATGACATGGAACCCGATGTTTTATGATAAGTCAAAACATATAGAGATAAAGTACCACTACATTCGGGATATGGTGCAGAGAGGAGTTGTGAAGCTCTAGTATGTTCCTACAGAGAAATAAGTTGTTGATGTATTGACTAAGCCTCTGTCTCATATAAAGTTTGAATTTTTTCGAGACAATCTTCGTGTATTCCAAAAAGGACCTCCCTGCAAAGAGGAAGTGATGCTAATATTGTTGTTGATGATGTGATTTCCTATAGAGAGTGGTATGGAAAACCAGTCAAGTAGTGGTATGTCAGTGCAGAAAAGGTCGGTTGGGTTTATTAGAGTTCCTACATAAGAGTTCGTACAAATGTCTACAGTGTCATAGCATCCTTATGTTGAGGATGGTCTTGCATTCATTTGTGGATGATGATGTTCCAACATTTTCATGATGTGGGTTGTAATGTCCTCATTTGATTAGGCATTGAGGACCCAAACCGCTAACCTATGTGATTCCTGTGGATTCGAGCGGTCACTGACAGTTAGGGAATCAACTAAAGACTGATGCCATCTACAGAAAATCTAGGGCATCAATATGTTATCACCATTAGGTCAAAGAGGGACACCGGGGCCAAAGGCCACCGTCATGCATGACATTTAAGCATTATTTAATGATGCATGCACCCATTTAAGTCTCCATGCGCATGCATGCAAGTCAACTACAAATTAGAAATTAAAGTGACCTAATTAGGTCAAAAGTTAGGGTTTTCATAGTTGAAAGTTATAAAAGGAAGATAAAGTGAAAGGAGACTTACTTTTGGATTATTATTATTTTGGAGCTCTTGAGAAGTAGCATAGCGTGCGGCCATAGTAGTTGGGGTTGGAGACGCCATCTTCAGCTAACGGGATTTCGGCAGTGAGACATCTGCCCTAGTCTCCTTCAGGATAAAACATCAAGGTTTGTCACTGTATCTATTGCATTCATCATTATCCAGTATTCCAGTATAAGTCTAAAGGTTATTGCAGATTCATCCATACAACTGGGGGGCATTTAGCTGGGAAAACCCTAGTCATTCACCAAGACTCTGGATCACTATATTTCTTCTACATGCGGCTTGCATCCTCACTAATAGGATCACTCTACTGCATTGAGTGATTATCAGCTATCAAATTTTCCATTCGAGGCAACTAGCAGCAATTTACAGGGTTGTGGGGGTGTGAGCAGCAAACTAGGAGATCAATTCGCTAGGGCAATTGGGAGGCCAAAAACCTTGCATGCTCCAGCCATCCTCTTCGGCACTGGCATACCTTCCTTCTGACTTATTTCCAGCTGAAACTAACCATCCCTTCAGCAAAAATGTCACACTTGTTTGATTCAGCCATCCGGGGGTATTGCAGCAGAAACAAGGTATTGCAGCAGAAACAAGGTATTGCAGTAGAAACAAGGTTATTTCTTCACCAGCTCAGCTCATCTTGCATGCGTATTCTCTCTAAAGCACATTCAATCGTCTTATCAGTGGTAAGTGTTCATTCTATCCTGCAAACCCTAACCCTAATTTCAGCTATAAAACAGGGAAATTTTGCATGGCAGTTTGCATGCCTGGCTATTTCAGTAAAATTGCATATAAATAGAAAATATCAGTATTTGGGATATTACAGTGGTATCAGAGCTATATTCTTACCCAGCTGTGGGTTTGAGAAATGAGAAATAGATGAATATAGAAGGAGACCCTTTCATAACCTATAGGAAAAGAAGGAGTAGATACACAATGGATTTTGAGGATATCCAACTAGAGGATATCAGCTCAGACATGGAATAAACAGGTATACACTCTGACAAGGGAAAGGGAACGGGAGAAGAGGAGGACAGGATGGAGTTTCGCAGCTTAGTATTTGAATTGCAAGACTTAGCCAAAGGGAAAAAAGATGTACTCAATGCAATCAACAGATTATCTTCGAAACCATAAATAGGTAACAATAGTACACCTCCCTCATCAATAGATCGAGGACCTACAAGCAGTAGTGGAAAGGTTGCGTACATTAATATACAGAAGACACCGCACATATATAGCAGACCTTCCAATAGGCCTACTATGCTTCACTTCTTGGAAGATGCAGTAGGTGGTCTAGTCATGCAGGTAGAGCCTAGTGAACCTTTTGGGGATTATTTGTAGGAATACAGGGACTCAGGGGATGAGTTTCATGCTACCATGTCTTTCTTGGATTTTTGCAACATGAAGAGTAGGAAGAGACCTAGGAATTTCAACAAGGGATTCAATCACAACTATGAGTTGCAGAAGACCTTGGGCAGGTTGACCATCCCAAACTTTGATGGGACTCATGGAGGTTCAGCGAGGATGTGGGTTCAAAAGTTGGATACCTATTTCCAACTCAATCCCATGACAGAGACAGATGCCATTAAATTGGCTACACTCCACCTGGATGGAGAGGCTCATGAGTGGTGGTACCATGGATTGGTGACATTGGGTCGCAACACCATACACTCCTACGGTGAGTTCACCCAAAATCTCATGGAGCAGTTTGACTGGAAGGATCAAGAGATACATTTCAGGGAGTTGGCTCAACTCAAACAGACAGGTAATGCAGAAGCCTTCATCTCAGAATTCCAGAGGATAGCAATCATGGTTACAGATGTGTCAGAGAGTAGGTTGACTATGTTATTCACTGGGGCCCTAACAGAGACACAATGGGGATGGGTGAAAGCCTACAAACCCCCCACTCTATAGGATTCCATTAGAAGAGCCAGAGATCTACAGGATTCAGTCCCAAAGAATAGGTTCCCGCTCAAAACCAACTTTCCTATTAGGGACAAGGAAAAGAAACCTTTCCAGCAGGATGTTCCCAAGAAAACATGGTTAGACAAGGACACTAGAAAATACTTGAGGAGGAAGAAACTATGTTTCACTTGTCAGGAACCATGGGTGCCAGGGCACAGGTGTGCAACGAAGGCGAAGGCTCACTACATCGAATTATATTCAGACAGTGATGAGGAGGGCTATGAGCAGGAAGCCATAGAAGAACTATGGGAAGCTGAGGAAGAATCACACCAGGGTGATACACCAAAGGGAGTCATTGCTACATTATCTAGAGTACCAAGATTCCATACTCTTAGGGTCAGAGAAGTAGTACAAGGTCACAGAGTAGGAGTATTGATTGATGGGGTAGCAACCCACAATTTCATTGACTCCGCTTGGGTAGCCAAGAGAGGTACTCAGACCGAGAAGTTCAAAGGATTCACTATAGTAGTAGCCGGGAACTCCAGCATGGAGTGCAACTACTGGATTCCAAAATTGAATGTCACATTAGGTAAGGATCAGATGATAGATTCATTCTATGTAGTAGATGTATTAGATACCCATGTAGTATTGGGTGTTTAGTGGCTTTATTCAATAGGGAAATACACTACCGACTACTGGGCAATGGAAATGGAATTCTAGGGGCCAAATGGCAAATGGGTAGTTTTGAGGGGCATGAACACTTATCCCCCAAAACCGGTCTCGTCATAAAGAATGAAGGAAATACTTAGATAGGATGATATAGAATGGGCTACAAAATGTTTTGTCACCTTTAGGAAACCCCCAAAAACCAGCACACAACACCCAAGTGACATTCAGGCCTTGTTACAGAAGCACGAAAAGGTATTTTGGGACCTTCCATCAAGTAGACCGCCAGACCGAGGCTTTGAACACATTATTGAGCTAGAGGAGGGGACACAGGCAGTCATCACCACTCCTTATCGGCATCCCAAAAGATACAAGGATGAGACCGAGAAAATGATCAAAGAATTAATGGAGCTTGGATACATTCGACCCAGTTCTAGCCCCTTCGCATCTTCAGTAGTCTTGGTCAAGAAGAAGGATGGTACACTGCGAATGTGAATCGAATATCGAGCACTCAACAAAAATACCATTAATAACAGGTATCCCATCGCTAGAATTGATGAACTCATGGACGAACTATGAGGTGCCAAATACTTTTCCAAGGTTGATCTTCGCTCGGGGTACCATCAGATCAGAGTAAGGGACCAAGACATCTCCAAAACAGCTTTTCGTTGTCACTATGGTCACTATGAGTTTTTGGTCATGCATTTTATACTTACCAATGTTCCAACCACTTTTCAGCCGTGCATGAACCATACTGAAGGTATGTTAAGGGATTCTCCCAATTTGCAGCACCCCTCACAGATCTCACAAAGAAGGGAGCATTCACCTGGATAGAAATAGCACAAAAAACTTTCGGGGAGATGAAATTCATTATGAGTTCTTGTCCAGTTTTAGCATTACCGGACCTCTCACAACCATTTGTAGTATAATGTGATTCCTCAGGGGAAGGGCTAGGAGCAGTATTGATGCAAAATCATCACCCTATTGCATTTGAGATCCTTAAACTGAAGAACTACAAGCGCCACTACTCCATATATGACAAAGAAATGCTAGCCATCTTACATGCTCTCACGAATTTCATACAATACCTGGTCGGTAGTAAGTTCAAAATCAAAACAAATCATAACAACCTCAAGTATTTCTTGGAGCAGAAGGAACTGAATGAATGCCAATAGAAATGGGTCAGGAAAGTACAAGCCTACGATTTCAAGATCGAGTATGTACAAGGTAAGAATAATGTAGTAGTTGATGCATTATCCAAGCGAACCGCCTCACTATCTCTCATGAGTATATGCACAGATTGGAGGGCACTTCTCTTAGTAGAATACTCCAAAAATAAATTATTGGATGGACAAATTCAGGAAGACAGGTACAGGATTGTCGCTGACATCATCTATTACAAGAACAGGATATACCTCGTCCCATAATCCACGTTGAGGAAAAAGATCATACAGGTAGCACATGACTCTCCATTATTAGGACATCAGGGTTTCTTGAAGACCCGGCAGACATATCCGAGAGAGGTTCTCTTGGAAGGGCCTCAAAGGGGAAGTTATGTAGCACGTATGAGAATGTAGCATATGTCAACAAAACAAGATTGAGAACATCCATCCAGCAGGGTTGCTTCAGCCACTACCAATTCTAGAACAAAAGTGGGAAAGTGTCTCCATGGACTTCATTACACGATTGCCCAAGGTCCAAGGGCGGGATTGTTTATATGTTGTAGTTGATAGACTAACCAAGTTTGCACATTTCTTTTCTATATCATCTGATTACTCTGCAGCTCAAGTAGCTGAGTTATTCTTCAGGGAAGTCTTCAAGTTACACGGGGTACCCAAGACCATTGTTAGTGATTGGGATAGTAGATTCACAGGTGCCTTTTGGCAGGAACTATTCAAATTAGTGGGGATCGAACTGGCTACCAGCACGAGTTATCATCCCCAGAGAAATGGAAAAACTGAAATTGTCAATAAGTGGATTGAAGGATATCTGAGGAACTACAGAATAGGGCAGCAACGAACCTGGATTAAATGGCTACACTTAGGGAAGTACTGCTATAATACTACATATCACATGTCTATTAGGATGACACCTTTTAAGGCATTATATGTTTATGAGGCCTTGTACTATGCAGATTTAGAATTCGGAGACAGTAGGGCTCCTAAGGCAAAGGATTGGATACAGGACAGTCAGGATATTCTTAAAATTTTGAAGGAAAACTTACAAACAACCCATAATTAGCAGAAGTTATATGCAGACAAACACAGGGTTGAGCGGAGCTTTGAGGTAGGGGATTTGGTATACTTAAGGCTCCAACCTTACAAACATTCTTCGCTTAAGAAGAAAGGATCAGAAAAGTTAAAACCTCGCTTCTATGGACCCTGCAAAATAATCAGGAAGGTGGGAGAGGTGGCATATGAACTAGAACTACCATAGGAAAGTAAAATTCACAATGTATTCCATGTGTCCAACCTGAAAAAGACCCTTGGGCAACACATTGCTCCATCAACAGAATTACCTCCTTTAGATGATGAAGGACTACTGATATTGATTCCTGAACGGATTAGGAACAAGGTAATTAGGGAATACTTGGTTCAATGGTAAGAACTACCACCAGAGGATGCCACATGGGAAGGTGAACAGGTATTGCAGCATCCCAGTTTGCAGTTGCTTGAGGACAAGCAATCTCAAGCGGGGAGGACTGTAATGTCCTCATCTGATTAGGCATTGAGGACCCAAATCGCTAACCTATGTGATTCATGTGGGTTCGAGCGGTTACTGACAGTTAGGGAATCAACTAAAGATTGATGCCATCTACAGAAAATCTAGGGCATCAATATGTTATCACCATTAGGTCAAATAGGGCCACCGAGGCCAAAGGCCACCATCGTGCATGACATCTAAGCATTATTTAATGATGCATGCACCCATTTAAGTCTCCATGCGCATCCATGCAAGTCAACTGCAAATTAGAAATTAAAGTGACCTAATTAGGTCAAAAGTTAGGGTTTTCACAGTTGAAAGTTATAAAAGGAAGATAAAGTGAAAGGAGACTTACTTTTTGATTATTATTATTTTGGAGCTCTTGAGAAGCAGCACAGCGTGCGGACACAACAGTTGGGGTTGGAGATGGCGTCTTCAGCTAATGGGATTTCGGTAGTGAGACATCTGCCCTAGTCTCCTTCAGGATAAACCATCCAGGTTTGTCACTGTATCTATTGCATTCATCATTATCCAATATTCCAGTATAAGTCCGAAGGTTATTACAGATTCATCCGTACAACTAGGGGGCATTTAGCTGGGAAAACCCTAGTCATTCACTAGAACTCTGGATCACTATATTTCTTCTGCATGCGACCTGCATCCTCACTGATAGGATCACTCTACTACATTGGGTGATTATCAGCTATCAGATTGTCCATTCGGGACAACTAGCAGCAATTTACAGGGTTGTGGGGGTGTGAGAAGCAGACTGGGAGATCAATTCGCTAGGGCATCTAGGAGGTCAAAACCCTTGCATGCTCTGGCTATCCTCTAAGGGTATTGCAGGAGAAACAAGGTTATTTCTTCACCAGCTCAGCTCATCGTGTATGTGTATTCTCTCTGGAGCACATTCAACCTGCTTATCAGTGGTAATTGTGCATTCTATCCTACAAACCCTAACCCTAATTTCAGCTATAAAATAGGTAAATTTTGCATGGCAGTTTGCATGCCCGGCTATTTCAGTAAAATTGCATAGAAATAGAAAATATCAGTATTTGGGATATTACATGGGTGGTCCTGCATTCATTTACGGATAGGGTCCTGCATTCATTACGGATGATGATGGTCCTGCATTCATTTGCAGATGATGATGTTCCATAATTTTTCATGATGTGGGTAGTCCTACATTCATTTGCAGACATGGGCCTACATTCATTTGCGAACAGGGTCCTACATTCATTTGTGGACGATGATGGTCCTACATTCATTTGTGGATGATGATGTTCCAACATTTTTCATGTTGTGGGTGGTCCTACATTCATTTGTGGATGGGGTCCTACATTCATTTGCAGATGATGATGGTCCTGTATTCATTTGCAGGCAGGGTTTTGCATTCATTTGTAGACAGGGTCTTGCATTCATTTGTGGACGATGGTGTTCCGACAGTTCTCATGTTGTGGGTGATTCAATATTCAGTTGTGTATGTTGTTCTAGTATTTGTATATTGATGATGTTGCAGGTGATATTCCATGATGATGATGATGATGATACTCATGATGATGTTCCACGATAATGATGATGATGATGTTCATGATGATGTTCCACAATGATGATGATGATGATGATGATGATGTTCCACGATGATGATGATGGTGTTCCACGATGATGATGATGATGATGATGATGGTGCTCATGATAATGATGCTCGTGATGATGTTCCACAATGATGATGATGATGATGATGATGCTCGTGATGATGTTCCACGATGATGATGCTTGTGATGATGTTCCACAATGATGATGATGATGTTCCACGATGATGATTCTCTGTGATGATGGTGTTTATATAGTTGTTGAAAACTTCCTATGACATATAAACTCACTAGTCATTTGTACAGTTGTGGTTGTTCTTGTTGTTGTTATAGAATACCTTCTTTGTTAATAGGGAGTGTTAAAGAAATGTAACTATGGAAGATATTCTATTTTTTACTTTTATTGTTATTCCTCTTTTTGTAGATGTTGTTCCTTCGATCGAGGATGTCATTGATGTTATTGGACATGTAAAGTCTTGAGGTAAAACCTCCTTGTAAGTCGGGTCAATAGTACCTGCAAAAGTATTATTAAAATGTTGTTTTGAGTCTCCCAAGGCAAGTCAACCCTAGTTGAGAGGAGAAGTCAACCCTATTGGGTTATTAGGATTCTCAACTAATTAGTATAAATAGGTGAGGTGCCTCTCTCATTTGGAGTAAGCAAGCACTCAAGCAAGTTCACTAGAGAGAGAAGGAGCAGTCCATCTGAGAGAGAGGAAGCATCTAGTATTATTTATGGGGTCTTATAATGTACTTGATTGAAGTCTATATCGAGAAATTTTTACTGGGTTTTCTCCCCCACGACGGTTTCTCAAGATAAATATTTTTGTTCACTTTATGATACTATACTTGTCATTCTTTTAGTGATCCTTTTGTTTTGGCATAACAACTCTTAAAATATTAACATATATAAGGGTTACTCTTCCAATTTCTCTTAAAAATTGGCATACTTTATGTGGATATCCTATACAATGCTTATTTTGGAAAGACAATTTGAGATATAGGTAAAATGTATACTTCCAACATAAGAAAAATTTGATGAGAAAATTGTGGTCTAACTTAACATAGTTTTATAATGATCAAATTTGTGAACAAAGATATCTAGGAGGATGAGACCCTCAAGCAAAACATTCACAATTTTCAAGAGTACATAGTGGATTTCATGGTAAAGCACAAGGCTTTATCTTTGTCCCATAAAAATAGACCCTTTAAGAAAATAGAGTTTTGCATCACTCTATGGCATCCACATTAAAAGAAAAATGTTTGGGACACCTTACT
The DNA here is from genome assembly GCA_001517045.1 of Pseudotsuga menziesii. Classification (NCBI taxonomy): domain Eukaryota; kingdom Viridiplantae; phylum Streptophyta; class Pinopsida; order Pinales; family Pinaceae; genus Pseudotsuga; species Pseudotsuga menziesii. The sequence goes on from LPNX010664744.1 coordinate 347,106, forward strand.
TCATGAATGTGTGGGTTCCCCTCTTAATGACTAAACAATATAGTCATTAAGAACCAAATTCTTGGCCTTGGAATCTCTTGTTGAAATTTTGTTTTAAAATATTTGGAAGCAAATGGGAATAATCTATTGATTTGATTTGGTCCTATGAATAATAATAATAAATATACATTGAAACAAAATGGGTCGATTACAATATGGTCTACATAGCACATGACACGCTATGCAATAGAAACAACATGCATGCATGCTTGACAGCGACAATAGCATGCCACACCACATGTCATGTTGTCATTAGACAATGACATGGTAGGTTGCGAGCTCTAACATGAGGACTTCACAAAATAAACAGAGTAGTCTAAAGATGCGACTTTTTTACCACCGTTTTTTCCTTTTCCTAACCATTTTTTACTGAATCTAATCTGGCAATAGATTTTGGAAATTCTAGATAACACATGACAAACTTGTATAATTTGGATGCCTTGGGAGTTTCCGAAAATGATGAATCTATTTCCACACTGAAAAAAATGATTTAAATTATAGAAAAACTCGAATTCAAAGAAGAAGAAAAAAAAATCCCCAAATTCCAACCAAAAACCTTCAATTAAAAAAAAAATTGCACCTTTAACCTCCTCCTAAATAAACCAATCCCACCATGTCATTCATGATAAGCATAGACATACATCCCATTAGGCCTTGACTTAACATCCAAGTCATCTCATTTTCTCCAAATAAATAAAAACAATTAATGAATTGTTTGATAGTTAATAAAAAACAATGGACTTGCAATCGATGGGACCAATAATGCCATGTAGCTAACAACTTTAATAAACACAAATTCCCAAATGTTGTTGTTGAGTGTCAATTGTCTATATCTCAATTCTCACAAAAATAACATCATTTGCTATGACAATCACATTAAATGTTTGGATGTCTTTGGATAAGACAATAATTTTTTTTTTTTTTTTCTATGTTTTCCCCAAAATGTTTCGTAGTGTTTTCAATATAAACGCGTACAAAGGTGTAACTTTTCTCCTATTATTTAGCTTTTTAAAGACATGAATTTATGGTATAAAACAAGGTTGTCAAATCATTTCACTTATGTATTAAGTGTCAACATCCACCTTGTGAATTTGGTTTTTTTTCTTTTCTTTTTATTATTCCCTTTTTAAGAATCATACAAAGGTTTCGAATCATTTCCTTCTGTCTCGGTATCCATAACCACCGTATCAAGTTCAACCGCGATAGTTAATAACCAAGTCCATATACAAATTACTATTTGTATGTAAAAATCAATAACTTATTTGTATAGTAAATATGTTTTTTTAATGATTTGTTTTTAACAATTTAGTTGATTTTTAAAAAAAATCTCAAATACAGATGGTAAAAAGTGCATATCAAAGTTTTAGATGGAAATGCCGGTCTAATGATTGATTTGCAATTCCAAAAATGATAATAACATAGTTTTTATTCTTAAAATTGAGGTTTTTAATTATTAGATTAATTCAAATAACATAGTTTTTATTCTTAAAATTGAGATTTTTCATTATTAGATTACTTCAAGGTTATTAGATAGAGATGGTGGTTTTTTTTTAAGATTAGATGTATCTTATTTAAAAGCGATAATCCATTTCCAACTTAACTATTATTTTGTGTCTAGATTTCTTTCACTATGTTTTATATTATTTTCATATTAGATATTATTTTTATTTAGCTTAATATGTATTGCATGTGATAATGTCTTAATCCACATAACATTATAATAGCATGGCCCTTGTAGCAACTAGTCCTTACTACTAGGTTGCATATAATCACCTAATCTAAAATGGATAAATAATATAAGAAATGGTTTGCTAATAATGGCTTGAGTTTAAAATTGCAAGTTTGATGGCCAAATTCAAGTTCCAATGTTTAAGATATAATGGGTTAGTTAAAGGCTAATCTTGACAAAGGCCTTGTAAAAACCTAATATTGACAAAGGCCTTGTGAAAACCTTGGCATTTGAGCTTCTTTCAAGTCTTGGTCGAACCCTTGGTATTAAGTCATATAGAAGGTAGTGCAAGCAATGGTCTATCTTGAAAAGGGTTGGACAAAGGAGTGATACCTTCACTTTCACAATCCATTACAAAGGAAAAATAAATCATAGCAAGGTTAGGGGTGGTAAGAAGTATAGCAAAGGAGGATATGTGTTTACCCTCCACCATGAATAAAAGAAAAAGGACCCATGCCCAATACCCAAGTGTCATATTAGCTTCCATGTCAAGATCACCTTAGATGAGGCATTTATAGTATAAAGAAGGGTAATAGATTGGGGCATATGTTGGCTTTCTCAAATAAATTAAAATGACAAAGGAACGTAATAAATAGGGAGACAAAGAATACAAAAGGGATTGGCAAGTTTGAATTCTTTTGGGGCTAGCTAAAAGATTGAAGAGCTACTAAATACTAGGGGAATGAAGGGATTGTTCCAAGTTTAAAGGATGAAGAGGTGAAAGACAATCATGTCAATTGGGGGGGTGGGAAATTACTAATTGGTAGTGCGCTAATGATAAATTGATGGTCAAAGGGAAGTGAATTTGTCTCTACTATCCAAAGGGCCCTAAAACCGTGTGTGTGTGTGTGTGTGCGTGAGTGCGTGTGTGTGCATGCGTGCGTGCGTGCATGCGTGTGTGTGTGTGCATGCGTGCGTGCGTGCATGCGTGTGCGTGTGCGTGTGTGTGTGCGTGTACGTGTGCGTGTGCATGTGCGCGTGTGTGTGCGTGTGCGTGTGCGTGTGTGCGTGCACGCGCGCGCGCGTGTGTGTGTGTGTGTGTGTGTGTGTAAAATCTACCTGGCTTGTGAGAGTGGCATGTGATCTAAGAAACNTCTAAGCCGTCAAAATTACCCGAGGATCGCACCCACCCTAGGCCACACCGACCCTCAACTAGTTGGATTTTGGGTGTCTCCTCCCAACTATCACACCCCTAAGGGGAATTGAACCCAAGTCACCCCGTTGACGACACCCACGCCTTAATTGAATGAGCTAGCATGTATTGAATCCTAAAATCCAGCTATATTCATTTGAGTCCACTTCTCTATTTATAAGGGGGTTCCAAAAATGATTCTCTCTTGACTCTCCTTCATGCCAATAGACAATAAACAATCGACATTACTTTTTAGGCACGTTTATTGATTGGTTTCCCAAATGAAATGTTCAACAAAAGGGGAAAACCAAGCAAAATCTTTGTATGAGAGTGTATTTCTCTAGGTTGTAATAAAACCTTAAGAATAATAAAACAACAAAAAAACAACAAAAAAACCATTTATTGCTAATGTTTTCCCATTGGGTTTCCCTAAGGTAAATGATTCAAAATGGACCATTATATAATTTTCATATATTTTGTTACTTTCTATATGGGAAATCTAGAGCTATTGGCTTGTTGGGCCCATTTTATGGGCAAGTCCCACTTTGGATATTTGAAGTTGAAAACCTTATGGATCCCATTTTAGGCCTGAATTGTTTTTTGTGGAGTCAAATTTTTGTAATCTTGGCTTTCAACCTCTCAACAATGTTCTACACATTAATAGCTTTCCAATGGTGTGAAAACTACCTCAATTGGAGTTTGTACGTGGAAGTTAAGCCTCTTGCAAGTTGTTCGAGTGGATACCGCGTCAACTTCCATTACTCAGACATGTGGAGATAGTTGCATGTGGAATTTCAAGAAGATTCTATAGGGTCCAAAACCATTACATTAATTATGGGTTGAATCAAGAAGATTCTATAGGGTCCAAAACCATTACATTAATTAGGGGTTGAATCAAGAAGATTCTATAGGGTCCAAAACCATTACATTAATTAGGGGTTTTTGGACCACGTCAACTTCCATTACTCAGACATGTGGAGATAGTTGCATATGGAATTTCAAGAAGATTCTATAGGGTCCAAAACCATTACATTAATTAAGGGTTGAATCATGCAAAAACCCTAATCCTAACTCTACATTGTTATTAGACTGTGTTAAATACTTGGATACTAGGAAAGAAAGGGGTTTTCCATTGTAATGGTAATGTTATTGTTCCATAGTTAAGCAGGGCATCTAGGAGTGGGATATTAAAGAATAATAGAGGAAGTAGAATATTTTATATCAACCATTCATGTCAATTTGTCCATAGCAACTCCATAATGAATGTACTTTATTTGTACTTGCATTCCATAATTGAGAAAAAGAGCAAGAGGATACACCTCACCTTCTAATAGGGTTTCTTGTATTGGGTTTTCCCAATGTACTTCTTGTGTTCATTGTGTGTATGGTGTGTTATTTTCTCGTTTCTTTCATCTCAGTCTTAATTTATTTCATCATTTTGTGTGTTACGCTAGAAATATTAAATCTTAAGTAATACATTGCATAATAACAATTTTCATAATATTGTAAGATACATTTTAATGAATTATTCTAGTGGAATATCGATGACAATTTATAGCTCATAATGGTATCATAGTAGTTTTCTTTGGGATTTTTGTGGGAAGTTGCAATATCCAAGATATCGTGTAAGGAAGAAGTCTTAAAACCCTATCCAAGGTAGATGAATAGAGTAATAACAATCTATGGGATGAGTCAAAGGATATATTTCCAAAGTGGTGAGCACAAGTCATTGACATTTTTCACAACATGTTATATCTAGAGAACAAGTTTGGACCTTTCAAGGAATTGGTAGATCTAACTTAAAATTTGGCTTGGACAAGACATATATAGATAACAAATACTTAGAGAAGTAGCCAAAAAAAGAGGGAGAGAAGGAGAGACCAAGTTCAAGTACCATTTCTTCTTCTAAATATCCAGTTAAGGTGAAAGCAAGAGTGGACATCAAACCCTACGAAGGCGAGATTGATGGTGTTAAGTTGAATTAACAGTTGTAATAGTTAGAAGTTTATTTTAGTGTCCATAAAATGGGAGAAGAGAAAAATATTTCATTTCCTAAATTGAAGTGAGAGGGACATGCCTAAACATGGTGGGAAAGCCTCATGGATATGATCAGGCTGGAAGGTGATCCCCTAATAACTAAGGTGGGGGTGTTTAAAGCCTTCATTAAGACTCGGTTCTACCATATTTGGTACAAAGAAAACAATAGAAATGATTCCATTACTTTTTATATAATAAAGGGCCAAGTGTGTAAGAGTGCGCCACCAAGTTCAAAAAAATCACCATTTTGTTGGGTATATATGCTAAGAATCCAGATGCACTTATCAAGTATCTGGGAGGTATACACAATCATTTAATAAGGAAAGTGATGCTCTTGAAATGTATGATAGTTCATGATGCTTGTGTGCAAAAAGACCACCAAGACGCTTCCAAGGAGGGAAAGAAGAATTGGAAAGGATAAGAAGACAACAACCACGACACATTAGTACAAGGACTTGAACAACTGTTGCAACCATTGTCTTATTGATGGTCACACCAAATATAAGTATTGAAAGATACATCTTAAGATGAATCCAAAGAACCACAAGAAGGATGTCAAGAAATAACATGCTAGTCATGGATTCAAGCAACGAGGGAAAGATAAGCTGAAATGTAGATGAACATATTGTTTTCTCTATAGTGTAGAAGGAGGTGAATACGAGTATCCTCCATCTGAAGGAAGAGAAAGAGATGAATAAACTCTTACATATTAAGATGTAGGTTAACAAGAAAATTATGTATTCTCTATTATTTTATCACATACCAACCTAATAGTAGAATATATAGTCAACAATATTAAATTGGAATTTCATGTCCATCCTCACCCATATCCATTGGGATGGGTAAATAATAATATAGAGATTAGGGCCACTAAGAAGTTTAAGATCCAATTCACTATCAACACAAACTATATTGATGAAGTGAAGATAAATGTAGTACCATTTGATGTGTGTGATGTAGTATTTGGAAGCCCCTACATGTACATGAAGTATGCAATCTTCTTAAGGAGAGAAAACCAATACCACCTAATAAGGGATGAGAAGTCCTTCATCAACAATGCACACTAAGGTAAATCCCATAGCTCTTTGGCAAGTGCTAAACAAGTAAAGAAATTGATCAATTCAATTAGGAAGTTTGTATTACTCTTATTAAGAGAGAATTTTTCATGAGATGAATTAGTAAAATTAAATTAATCTATGGAGGGATGAACTAAATACTAGTAAACTTAATTGGAGAATCTCTTACAAGCATACACAATAGTTTTTTAGAAGCCTAAATTATTACTTCCCTAGAGGAAAGTTGAGCATTAGATACACTATTTTCCTTATTCCTCATTGCCAAACATTAGGTTGTACAGATAGTCCATCTTGGAAATAGAAGAAGTAAAGAAATAATTGCAACAACTATTGGAGTAGGAAATAATTTGACCAAGCACCTCACCTTGTGGGTCATTATCATTAAAGTGTAACTAAAGAAGGATGGGACTTAGAGAATGTAATGTATCAATTATATATCTTTGAATATGATCACACTCACGAATCGATACCCTCTGCCTAGGTTCAATGGATTGCTATATCGGTTGTGGCATTCCATCTCCATTCAATGTAGTTCACCAAGTTGGATCTCAAATCAATATGCTACTGTGTATGAATTAAAGAAGAAGACACCTAGAATACCACCTTCAAGACAAGGTAAGGCCTAAATGAATGGATGGTAATTCCTTTTGGTTTATCTAATGCACTTGCTACATTTATGCATTTGATAAATGATGTGTTGTGTCCCTTTCTAGATTCATTTCTAATACTATACTTAGATGATAGATTGGTTTATATCTCTACTTGGAAGGAGAATATATCACATATCATGTGGGTGTAATGGACCCTAAAAAAACATCAATTCTTGACAAACTTTAAGAAATGTGAATTTTCCTACTAGTAATTGGTGAACTTAAAGTTTTGATTGGTGGACATGATCTCAAGATATATCATTGCAAATATGGATGCCATCATCATGTGTCCAACCTCCTACTATGTCACTGAATTTAGGATATTTGATGGGGAAACATAGTAACTATCGAAGTTTATAGCATCCCTTTTCATTGTATTTGCATGAATCCATGCCATATTAACAACTAGTGGCAAGAGTTCTGGTGGTGAAATAATCAACAAAAATATTTTGAAGAGTTGACACAAAATATCAGTCAAGCACTAGTTCTTTCATTGCCTAATTTGTATAAGCCTTTCAAAGTGGAGACAGATGCAAGTTAATATGCTATGGGAGTGGTCTTGAAGTAGGGAGGTAAGTTGGTATGTTATCATTTTTAATTATTTTATGGTGGATCCCTAAACTATCCTAGATATGAAAAGGCACATTGTTTTCTAGTACAAGTTGTTAAGAAATGGAAGCACCATTTTATGGGAAAGGAGACCATCATCCAAACTAATCACCAACCATTGTAGTAATTTCAATCCTAAAGTAATATTCATTAAAGAAGACACTACAATTGGATGGGTTTTTTACAATAGTTTCATGTAATCATCAAATATTAGAAGGAAAACACAATAACTTGGCATCCATACTTTTAGAGCCACCCACATCCAAGATCATAGATTTTGGAATTGTTAGGAACTTGTATCCTTTCACCCATGATGCACACAAATAGGAATACACAAAATTTGAGGACTTTAAATAGGTGTTTCGACTATTACAAGGCCAAGTTCATGTAGAAGAAGTTGACAGTAAGGCTAACCATCATCTAGAGAATGGGTTGCTCTATTAGGTAGACAAGATGTGCTCCTAAAGGTGAAAAGTTGCATTATATCAAACAACGTCACACCTCCAAATTTGTAAGGAATTTTGGCGTTGGGAATACACTTGCAAACTTAGAGAGGTATGTGTATTGGCCTACACTACAAGAAGATGCAACTCAATTTATTAGAGGATACACACTTTGTTGTACTAGCAATATTGGTAATAAAATGAAAGAGCTATACAATTCCTCACCTGTACCTACTATAACATGCTCTCCCATGGATTTGATGGGACATGTTTTTCTAAGAACAAGGAAGGGGCATGACTATTTATTTGTGCTAGTTGATAGGTTTAGTAAGATGAGCATTCTCATGCCTTGTAAAATGACCGTCGGGAGATAATATGTAACAAACATGTTATTTGAAAAAATGGGTGTACTTTGGGATATCAAGGAGAATCATTTCAAATAGAGATACTAGAATTCTAAGTGTCTTTTGGAATCACTTTGGGAAAATATGGACTCTATGTTGAATAAATCTATAACTTTGCATCCATAAACAAATGGGAAGACAAAGCTATTGAACAAAAAAATGGTTCAACTTTTAAGGGGTTGCAATCATAAGAATTTAAGGACTTAGGATGAAAATATGATTTACATTTAGCACTCTTATAACATAGCATACGACACTTCTATAGGTAAGTCCCATTTTGAAACTTGATTTGGGTATTTTCCACCTTTACCCTTAGATCTTATATATGGATAGCAAGGATGAGAAAGGGAAGACACCGCATAAGAACCATTGAATCCAACAAGTTCATTGATAATATCAGGCAAATCCCTTTGCAGGTATAAGAGACATTGAAGAAGTCACAAGAATAATACAAGGCCCAACATTATCAACTTAGAATTGAGAAATCATTCAAGGTGGAAGATAAATTTTGGTTGCATCTAAACACATAAAGGATATAGGTTTGTGGTAAAGAATATCAAGGATTTGTAGTATGGCCATTTTGAAATGTTGGAAAAGGTGGGTGATAATGCCTACAAATTTAGTTTACCCTCATATATGCATATTTACGCAATTGTGATTAGTGAAAATATGAAACTCTATGAGCCTTCCATGTTGGACCAAAAAACTAATGATCAAGTCCTACCTACCATAGAGGACTTAGCACCCGAATCTCAAGCATAGTTAACAGAAGTTACAATTTTGTAGAAGAGTCTAGAACAATTGTTGACAACATGTATGGTAATTAAACATCCATAGTTGATTATGAATACTAGAGAGCCATTGTAGCAAGGTTATAAGGAAGAAAACAAACCCAAAATCGTAGGGAATTTTAATGAAGATTAATACAAGCTTGGACGATTCAGAAGTCAATATCACTCAACTAGAGCAGATCCTTGAGGTTCTTACCAAAATGGTAACACAATTTTTTACAACAAAGTATTAAGAGAGGAACTAAGCAAAGTCTAAGCACAAATAAGAAAATGTTGACCTACATGAAGGTGACAGGCTTGGAGACCCAAATAATATTAGATATCTTCCTTCATTTTCCAACACTCCATTCAATATTGAATCAAAACATGAAATGCCAACAGATGATGGTTAAAAAAATGCCAAGAAACTCAATAGTGGTTTGAAATAGCTAGATGTCTGTTTCTACTTATATTAGATAATAAAACCCCAAAGGATTTATTTTTCCAATTTGAAAATGTGAAAACATGTTTTATTATGGTGGGAGATATATGTAGATACCTTAAGGGTAGGCAAGTGATCCAAAATGGATCATTATATAATTTGTCATTGATTTGGTATTTTCAAGGTGGAAAAATTGGAGATATTGACTTGTAGGAACCATTTTTATGGGCAAGTCCCACTTTGCTGATTTGGGATCTAGAAACTTTTGGAACCTATTTGAGACCTTAAATTTTCATTTTCTGGATTAAAAAATTGCAAACAAAATTTTATCCTTTCAACATTATTTTACACATCAAGATATTTCCAATGATGCATATATCATCACAATTAGAGTTTGTACATTGAATTTATGCCTCATGCAACTTGACCTATCCTATTTACCACCATGGAACCAAGAGAATGCTAAATAATCTTTCGTTACTAACACAAGTGTAAATTCAAGAAGATTCCATAGGGTCCAAATCCTAACCCTAATCAAGATCTAAGGCATGTGAAAACAATGTACTTAACCCTAATTAGTATTTGCGGCACATGAGAACCAATGTTATCATAATTGGACCAATCATCGAACCATTCAACCCCAAAAATCTAAACCAGACCACAACCAGAAAATAACTAGACCAAAAAACCAATCGACCAAAAAATACATAAAATATTCAAAATTTGAAACACACACACACATGGGACATATTAATGTGCATCCATATGAATCCAAATAATTATAAATAAATATTCAAAGTTTCTGATGTATATATCAAGTAAGGGTGCATATAACCAATATAACACCAAGTGCACCACATCTCTGAACCAAAATACATCAATAAAGGGGCTCTAAATTTCATCTAGAGATAATAATAAAAAAGCATACTACTAATGAAGAACTTTTTCCTAGACTCTACAATGATACAATTTGATCATATTATATAATTGTTAGACACCTCATCCTCTTCATCCTCAACATGACTAGACTCTACAATGGGATTCCAACTTGATTCCTCCGTCCCTAAAGGTAGTGGTACTCATCCATCATTCAAATCCTCCAGTTGTGGAAGTGGGTCTAAGTCCATCCAACCCTAGTTATTCATTGTCAAATGTTGACACCTAAACTTCCACAACACACTTTGACAAGGGATCAAAGTGCCTTGAAAACAAATATCCAAAACTACCAAGAAACTCATCTCAATAATTCTAAATAACCCAAATGAATAGTGTGTGTGGCGTGGAAGGGGTGGACCTATTTATGTTCCTAGGGTTGGGTATTATGCTTTTAGTTTGAGTAGGTTTTTTTTTAATTGAATTTTGGTGGTCCCTAGTCACGTCGTACCGAACTAGGTGGTTTGGTTCTTGAAGGCTAGTTTTTATCAACCTTGTTTTTGGCCTGAAACATTGAACCAAACTAGTACAACCTCAAAACCAATCGAAGAATATGGTTTTTCCATTTTTGGTCTTATTTTACTAACATTGATGAGAAGCGTAACCCTAACCATAAATGACTATTGGGATATGTTAAATATTAGACCATTAGGAAAATAAGGGGTTACATTCCTATAGTATTAATTATTGTTCCATACTTGAGAAAATAATACGAAAGTGGGGTACTGAAGTAGAAAAGTCAAGTAGAATATATTATAGGGTCTAGCCTATACACAATTTCCATGGAAGCTCCATAGTTAGTGACCCTTTTTTGTATTTGAATTTAATAACGAATAATAAAAAAACAGAGCATAGGCCTCACTTTCTAGCTAGGTTTTTACCTTATTGTATTTTCCCAAGGTAAATATTGTGTTCATTGTGTGTTAGATGTTGTATTTCCATTTCAGCTTACTTTAGTATTTTATATATTGATCTAGTGATATAAAATCTAATTCTTAAGTAAAATACTACATTTTCATAGATTGTAGAAACTTATAAGATTTATTATAACAAATTATTCTAGTGGATTATCCACAAAAATTTACAAATCATATTGGTTTCATAAAGTTTTGTTTGGATTTTTTTATGGGAAGTTGCAAGATATAGGAATTGGCATAATAAAGAATTCTTGTAACCCTAGCCATGGTGAATTAGTATAATAATAACAATACATAGCATGAGTTGGAGGGGATATTTTTAAAGCGAGAATCACAAATCACTGGCATCTATAGCAACATGGCCATCCTCATGGAAGAATTGTAGAAAAAGTTTTGACCTTTCAAATAATTTGGTAGCTCTAACTTAGAAAAGGAGTTGAAAAAGGAATACCTAGACAAGGAGTTGAAAAAGGAAGAAAAGAAAGAAAGACCAATTTCTAGTTCCATCACTTCTTCTCAACCTTTGTTTAAAGTGGAAGTGAAAAGTTGACATCAAACTCTACCAAGGTAATATTGATGGTGTTAAGTTGAAGCAATGGTTACAACAATGAGAGGTTTATTTCAGTTTTCATAACATAGGAGAAGAGAAAAATATTTCATTTTCCCAACTAATGCTAGAGGGCCATTCCCAAACTTGGTGTAATGTAGACGCTAAGGTTGGAGGGTGATCCCCTAGTAGCTAGGTGGGAGGTGTTTAAAACCATTGATCCCCACTTATACCCTATTGGATATGAAGAGGATAATTGGATCCATTGGAATTATTTTTGATAAAGTAAAGGGTAGAGTCTATAGAGCACATTGCCATGTTCATAAAAATTACCATTATGTTGAGTATATCTCACAAGAAATTGCATATAATCCTAAAGTATTTTATTTGTTTACATCCTCATTTATCAAGGGAAGTGATGCTATTTAAACATATGACATTGATGATGCCTATGTATGATAACAATATCTAGATATTATGGGTAAGAATAAAGGACAACCAAGATGTGGTTCTAGGTAGAAACACCACCAAGATGCTTCCAAGGAGGAAAAGAATAAGTGGAAAGAAAAGGACAAGAAGAAAACAACCATTGGACATCGATACAAGGATCCAAGCAATCACCATCACCATGTAATATTGACAAGTGTTAAATTTACAACATCAGGAGGCATTCTCTAGGAGACTTGTATTGTATCAAGTGTGGAACTTGTGTTGTATCAAGTTCAAAAATTTGTGTTGTATCAAGTTAGGACATTGTGTCATATCAAGTCCTATTCATGAAATATTCCTGTACTGTGACCTTGTGTTGTATCGAGATTAAAAACTTGTGTTGTATTGAGATTGGAGTCTTGTGTTGTATCAAGACTATAGACTTGTTTTGTATCAAGTCATGTGGATATGCTATGTGATGTATTGCTAGTAATGGTCACTAGGTTCTCTAAGTATTATCTAGCAATTAGCTACCCCTAGAGTGAATTACTTTATCATATGACTATATGACCCTGGGTAATACATATGATCATTAGTATGGAACAATTATTCTTAGTATGATATGATAAGATGATTAATTAATTAATACACATATGGACTATGCAATATTTAATTTATGATAAATGAGATAAGCATAGAGAAAGATTAAGGATTCAAATTTCCCATGTCATACCTTGAGTTAACTCAAATTGCTAATATATTAGTTAAGTCCCAGTTGTGGAAAAACAAGTTTCAGTTAAATAAGGAATCTACTCCTTAATTTATGCAAAGTGTTTGTTCGTGGATGGAATTTATTGTGAAGCACTAAATACATTTAGTTAAACTCCTAAATAATTGTCAAGAAGTCAGTTGATGATTGAGTTCAGTTCAATTAGTTCACATTCAGTTCATTTAGTTCACATTCAGTTCACATTTAGTTAAAGACAGTTAACATTCAATGAAAGAAGGAAGGCGCATATCTTCTGCATGGGAGCAAATATGAGATGACAATTTCGCACCAAGTTAAGGAAGGCGTTAATGTTTGATGCGGAAAAGTAATTTTAGTGCACATAGTGTTCACAGTGCACCAAAAGCATGCAACCATTCACTACCTTCTCTTTTGTATAATTGTAATCTTGTTATTAAAGTGTTATGCACTTGGAAAGGCTGACACGATGTTAGTAGTGATCTCTATTCTCTATTGTTGCATTGATATCTCTTACCAAGAAATCTTCTCATATATTGAAAATAGTTCTCTGCAATTATCTATCATATTGAAAGGATTGTTTGGTTTTTCATCCTTTGTGTTTGGAGGGTTTTCTGAGGGTACATCTTATGCCTTATGGATTGAATGATTTATGTGATTGAATTGATTATGAGATGAACATATGTTGCAGTTGATTATCAAAAGTTTTAAAGTTTACGCATCTTCAATTTTTGCTAAGACATTAACTTGGTATCAGAGCAAGGGTGTGCAAGTGCTTAGTTTTGTGCAAACTTTCTAAACCTCCACAAATATTGAAGTATTGAGAAAAGAGATTGAAGAAATGGAATCAATCTTCATCCGACTGGAAGACTGACTTGAAGGCACATCAAAATTAAACAAATGGAAGGTGAGGATAATTAACATTCTTAAAGAGCATGATCTCAATTCCTTTGTGACCATTGCGATCGAAGAGACCACTACAAATGCAGGAAGAATCAATTACAATAAGAATCAAGCAAAGGCAAAGAGGATCATATATCAATCTGTGAAGGATTGCCTCATGTCAGTGATCACACCATTGAAGATGGAAAATGGGTGTTTTGAGACACTCACAAACTTGTATGACAAGAAGGATCCTACTCAAAAGAGGGCCTTAAAGAACAAGTTGCAAAACATGAAGATAGAAATAGATGAGACCGTAGCTTTCTTCTTCATAAATATTTCACAGGTGAAGGATCAACTGGCAAGCATCAATGTGGAGACAAATGAGAATGAAATTCTTCAAACCACCATAAATGGACTACCCTCTTCATGGGAGACCTTCTGGGCTGTACTAAATGGAAGAGAAGAGCATCCCAACTTTGAAATACTTTGGAATGATTGCATCCAAGAAGAGGGGTGCATCCAAAGAAAGACACCATGCACTGAGGAGAATCTTTTCCTCATAGCAAGAACCAAGAAAGGGAGGAAGTCATTCTCTCCCAAGAAGTTATTTAATGCAAAGAAGAAATATATTAATTAAAGTTTTGAAAAATCCAATATTCTATGCTATTATTGTCAAAATCTATGCCACTTTGCATGGAATTTCCATACAAGGAAAATAAGAGAAGGAAGAGTTCATGCTTCCATCGCTGTAGAAGGAACTTCCAAGAAAGATGCACCCAAGGAGAAAGAGACAAGGAGGGATTATTTCCTTGTCTCTAATTTGTTAGGATCTCTCATCACATCAGAATACACATGGCTGATTGAAAGTGTTGCTTCCAAACACATGTCAAGGTTCAAGAGCATGGTCTCCAACATAAAAGAGAAACAATTTGCATGCATGGTAGAATTGAGAGACAATTTACATATTCGATCCAAGGAGTTAAATCCACATATTTCTATCTAAGTTCATGAGATGCACTACATGTGGATGCGATCCTTTGTCCCTGGATTAAAGAAGAACCTACTCTCTGTTTGAGTCCTTGAATATAATGGCTTCCAAGTCATCTTCATGGAGAATCAAGCATACTTATGGCCAACGAACCAGAACATTGATACTGCTACTGTTATTGGAGCTTGAGAAGGTCCAGATTTACAAGGTCTCAAGAAATTATATTTCATCCATCGTACACCATACTCTCATCCTATGCGATCTTTGGCATAGGATTCTTGGACACCTCCACTTTAGAGCACTCCATGGTTTGCAACAAATGGTGAAAGGTATGCCTAGTCTTGATTTTTGCATGATGTTGTTTGTCGGGGTTGTGATTTAGGAAAGAATGTTAAAAATAAGTTTCCTGGAAGCCATACTATATCTAAAGGCATATTATATTTAGTGCACTTAGATGTATGTGGACTTATGTCATCCCCTTCCCTTAGTTGACACCTTTACTATGTATTGTTCATTGATGATTTCTCTCGTAAGTCATGGATTTATTTCATGAAAGCTAAGAGTGAAACATTTAGTACTTTTTAAGAATATAAAGCCTTAGTAGAGAATAAAAAAAGTAGGCATATTCATTCCCTAAGGCTTGATAATGGTGGACAATTTGAATCAAATGATTTTAATGAGTTTTGAAGTGATGTAGGGATATGTAGACAACTAATAATTCCTTACAACACACAATATAATAGGGTTGCAAAGAGAAACAACATAACTATTCGTGAGGATGTAAACTCCATGTTACATGATTAAGATCTATTGACTTATTTGTGGGAAGAAGCCACTAGTACATTAGTTTACATACATAACAGAAGTCTGCATGCAGTTCTTAATGAGAAAACCCCTAAAGAAGTGTTCACTAGCAAAAAACCAGGCATTTCACATATTTAGATATTTGGATTCCCTGTGTATATTCACATACCAAAATAAAAGGGAACCAAGATGGAAACTTCTGGAAAGAAGGGAACTTTTGTGGGATATAGTGAGACCTCCAAGGAATTCAAAATATATGTACCTAGTGAGAGACATGTTGAGGTTAGTTGAGATGTGACTTTCCATAAGGAGAAAACATTCAAGTGGTAAAAAGAGCTTACATGTGATCTAGAGACAAAGGACAATGAGGATCCTATACCAGAAGATCATGATCATGATCATGATGATTCTTCCCCTTTTGATGTTTAGAGGGAGAATCCAACAGAACATGCAAAACTACCTGTCATTGATGAACCAATTGAACTGGTTGATGAACCTCCTAGAAATAGGAGATCAGCATGATGTTGATTTGTATTGAGAGATGTTGAGAAGCATGGAGAACCAGTAGGATATTCCATAGAGCACAAGTAACTCGATAGGAATTCAGGATATGTTGCATTAATGAGCAGCATCAGTGACTCATATCCTTCATCATATGAAGAGGCTGCAGAGAAGGAAGTGTGGAAAGATGCTATGAGAGAGGAATATCATTCTATTATAAAGAATGATGTTTGGGATATTGTTCCCATACCTGAGAGGAAGTTATTTGAAACTTCCATATGGATTGACAAGATAAAGTATGTTGCAGATGGTAGCGTGGACAAGTGAAAAGCCAAGTTTGTTTCCTGTGGCTTTTCTCAGGAAGAGGGAATTGATTATGATGATACTTTTGCTCCAATGGTAAGGTATACCACCATTATATCTATTATTTCACTTGCATCAGTATTGGGATGGAAGCTTCACCAAATGGATATGAATACTGCCTTCCTCAATGCTGAGGTTGAGGAAGAGGTTTACATTGAGAAGCTTGAGGTTTATGTGATACATGGGAAGGATTCCCATGAGTGGATGTTGAAGAAAGCCATGCATGGATTAAAACAATATCTCTGAGCTTGGTATTCCAGAATAGATAGTTATCTTCAGAAACTGGGTTTCTTGAAGAGTGATGATGATTCAAACTTGTACTTCAAAGTAGTGGAGAACCAACATTTGATATTGGTTCTATACATTGATGATCTTTTCCTCAATGGATAGGAAATATTGATTGTCGAGTGTAAGAGGGAGCTTACCTCAGAGTTTGAGATGAAATACTTAGGTCTTATCCACTACTTTTTAGGCCTTGATATTTGGCAAAGGAATGATGAGATATTTCTATCTCAAGGGAAGTCCATTATGGACATCTTGCACATATTTGGCACGGTGGATTGTACATCCACAAATACTTTTATGGACTCCAATTTGAGGAAACTCCATGAGACTGAGACTGGATCGGATCCAATGGACTGCACATTATACAAAAAGTTGATTGGATCATTGACATCCTTGATAAATTCGAGGCCAAACATTTTCTATTCAGTTAGCATTTTGAGTCAATTCATGACTGATCCTAGACACATACACTAGGTTGTTGGTGAGCATATTTTCAGATACCTTCGTGGTATAGTTTCTTATGGACTCAGGTATGCCTCTAATGGAGGATTGTTATTGTTTGGTTTTACTGATTTTGATTGGGGTGGAAACATTGTTGATCAGAAGAGCACTTCCGGTTACTATTTCAGTTTAGGTTCTACTATGATTTCTTGGTCAAGAAAAAAGCAAGGTTTAATTGCCCAGAGTATCGCAGAGGCTGTATACATTGTTTCTAGTACTACTTGCAGAGAAATATTGTGGCTAAGAAAGCTACTTGGAGGATTGTTCAGTGAAAATATAGAGGCTACAATGATCAGGTGTGACAACCAGGGCTGTAGAAATCTTTCTGAAATTCCCGTGTTTCATAACAAGTCGAAACACATAGAAATGAAGTATCACTTCATTCGATACATGGTCCATAAATGTATTGTGAAACTTCAGTACATAGCTACTAATGAGAAGATTGCATATGTGTTGATGAAGCCTCTATCTATGACAAAATTCAAACACTTCCAAGGTAAGCTTGGTATGGCAGAGAATATCTCCCTCATTGAGAGGGAGTTTTAAATGTACAACAACAAGAGTCATTCTACAATATACTTGTGTTGTATCAAGTATGGAACTTGTGTTGTATCAAGTTCAGAAATTTGTGTTGTATCAAGTCAAGAACTCATGTTGTATTAAGTTAAGAAAACTTGTGTTATATCAAGTTAGAGCATTGTGTTGTATGATCAAGTCCTATTCATGAAATATTCCTGTACTATGATCTTATGTTGTATCAAGATCGAAATATCGTGTTGTATCAATATTGGAGTCTTGTGTTGTATCAATATTGGTCTTGTGTTGTAACAAGTCTATAGACTTGTGTTGTATCAAAGTATAGACTTGTGTTGTATCAATTCATGTGGATGTGCTATGTGATGTATTGGTAGTCATGGTCACTAGGTGCTATAAGTCTCCTCTAGGGCTTGGCTACCCCTAGAGTGAATTACTTTAGCATATGACTATATGAACCGAGGTAATACGTATGATCATTAGTGTGGAACAATTCTTCTAAGTATGATATGATAAGATGATTAATTAATTAATACACATATGGAGCATGTAGTATTTAATTAATGATAAATGAGATAAGCATAAAGAAATAGTAAGGATTCGAATTTCCCATGTCATACCTTCAATGAACTCAAATTTAAAATACATTGGTTGAGTACCAGTTGTGGAAATTTTTTTTAGTTAAATAAGGAATCTACTCCTTGATTTATGCAAAGTGTTAGTTCATGGATGGAACTGATTGTGAAGCAATACAAACATTCAGTTAAAATCCTAACTAATGGTCAAGCAGTTAGATGATGATTGAGTTCAGTTCAATCGGTTCACATTTAGGCCAACTACTTCACATTCAGTTCAATCAGATCACATTTAGTTAAAGACAGTTAACTCTCAGTGAAAGAAGGAAGGAACATATCTTTTGCATGGGAAATAATATGAGGTGACAATTTGAAACCAAGTCAAGGAAGGCACTAATGTTTGACATGGAAAAGTAATTTTAGTGCACAAAGTGTTCACAGTTCACCAAAAGCATGAAACCATTCACTACCTTCTCTTTTGTATGATTGTAAGATTTTTATTGAAGTGTTATGCACTTGGCAAGGTTGACACAATGTTCCTAGTGATCTCTATTCTCTATTGATGCATTGATATCTCTTATCAGAAAATATGCTCATGTATTGAAAATCATTCTCTGCAATTTACTATCATACTCAAAGGATTGTTGGGTTTTTCATCCTTTGTTTTTGGAGTGTTTTCCCAGGGTACATCTTGTGTCTTATGGATTGAATTATTTATGTGATTGAATTGTTTATGAGATTAACATATGCTATAGTTAATTATCAAAAGTTTTAAAGTTCAAGCATCTTCAATTTATTCTCAAACATTAACAACAATCACACCTAATATAAGTGTTGGAAGATACATATAGATATAAATCCAAAGAACTAAAAGAAGGATTCCAAAAAGAAGAACATGGTTTCAATAAACCATGTAGATAATAACTCGGAAGTAGATGAAAATATTGCCTGCACCGCAATGTAGAAAAAGGTTAATGTCAGTAGTCTCCATCCCAAGGAAGTGAAGGATATGACTAAACTCTTGCGTATCAATATTCATGTCAAAATACAAAGGTGGATGATCTATTTGATTCTATTTCCCAAGCCAAATACATAGAAAAATATTTGGTCTGCAAGCTTGGATAGTAAGTTCATGGCCATCCTCTCCTATATCCATTGGGATGGGTAAAAAGGGATGAAAATATCAAGGTCACTAAGTAATGTAAGATCAAATTTTCCATAAGTGAAAACTAAATTGATAAAGTGGATCTATATGTAGTACCACTTGATGTGTGTGGTGTAGTGTTTGGAATCCCTACATCTACATTAGGTATGGTATCTCCATGAGGAAAAAAAACTAATACCACCAAATCAAGGATTGGAAGTCCTTTATCATCAAATCACATAAAGATTAATCTAGAATCTCTCTAGTAAGTGTTAACCAAACTAAGAAATTGTTTAGTTTTATTAGGAAGTTTGTATTACTCTTCATGAGAGAGAATCAACCTGTAGATTAATATCTCAATGTAAAGGAATATTTGGAGGGTTTTATTAATGAGCATAAACACCAAATAGATAATATTTTCCAAATGTACAAAGAAATTTTCTACGATCCTAAAGGGTTAGAACCTAAGATGTAAGTGGAGCATGAGATATAGTTGTTTCTTGACTCCCCATTGCCAAACATTGGGCTATTTATATAATTCATTTTTGAAGAAAATGAAGTGAGAAAAAAATTGCAAAAAACATTGGGGCATGGTGAGATTTGATTAAGAGACTCACCTTGTGGGTCATCTATCATCATAGTACTTAAAAAGGATGGGACTTGGAGAATGTGTATCGACTAAAAAACTTTGAATAAGATCACCCTCAAGAATTGATACCCTTTTCACATGATCAATGATTTGCTATATTAGTTTCAACATGCCAAGTACTTCACCAAGTTGGATCCCAAGTCAAGATACCACTAGGTACAAGTTAAACAAGAAGAAATCTAGAAAACCATGACCTTAAAGATAAGGAAAGTATATATGAATGGTGTTGGTAATGGATTTTGGTTTATATAATGCACTAGCTACATTTATGAATTTAATGAATGATGTGTTGTGCCCATTTCTAGATTCATTTTTAATAGTGTATATAGATGATATATTGATTTATAGATATAACTAGGAGGAGCATACTTCACATCTTATGAAAGTGTTAAATACACTAAAAAACTTCAACTATTGGAAAACATGAAGAAATATAAATTTTCTCAAGAGTCATTGGTGTGTTTGGGCTATGTAATTAGTGTAGGGGAACTCAATATATATCCCATAAATATGGTGACCATCATCAAGTGGCCAACTCCTACTATTGTCACTAAATTTAGGATATTTGCAGGGGCATCACAATACTTATGGATATTTATGTCATGATTTTCAATTGTCGTTTCACCATTCCATGAAAAAATAACAATTGGCAAGAGTTTTTCAATGGGTAAGGAATAAACATAAATATTTTGATGAGATGAAATGAAAGATAGGTTGGGTACCAATTCTTACATTGACTAATTTGCAAAAGTGTTTCAAAATGGAGATAAATGCAAGTGGGTATTCTATGGGAGTGGTCGTAATGTAGGGAGGTTATTTGATATGGTATTATTTTGAAATGTTTGATGGAAACACCTTGAACTACCCTACATATGCCAAGTAAATATATGGTTTGGTTCAAGATACTAATAAATTGAAGCAGTATCTAATGGGAAATATGACCATCATCCACATTGATCATCAACCATTGGAGTATTTGCAATCCCAAAGTAAGATTCAAAAAACCAACACTACAAGTAGATGGGGTTTTGATAACAATTTCATCTAATCATCAAATATAAGAAGGTAAATAAGTTGGAAAATATTCTTTCAAGGCCACCTACATCCAACATTTAACTTTTGGAACTCTTGTCTGCATGGATCCTTCCACATGATCCATACAAATAAGCATACACAAAAGATGAGGACTTTAAAGGGGTGTTTTAACACCGACAAGGCCAAGTTAATGTAAAATAAGGTGATAATAATGATGACTATAATCTCAAGATGGATTTCTCTACAATCTAGAAAATATTTGTGTTCCTAAGGGTGAAAGATTGCTTCTTATCAAAGAGGCTCACACCTCCAAAGTTGCAGGGATTTTTTGTGTGTTCAAAAGATAGTTTCCAAATTATAGAGGTATGTGTATTGGACTATAATGTAAAAAGATGTATCTTAGATTATTATAGGGTGCATATAGACTTCATTATAGTACCAATCCCAATAACAAAAAGAAAATGTTATACCATGTATTTAATGTACTTACTAGAGCATGGGAGAGAATATGCATGGATTTTGTGGGTGGTTTTCCCAGAATAAGGAAGCATAATGAATATCTATTTGTGGTATTTGATAGGTTTAGCAACATGTTCTTTCTCATGACTTGTAAAAAATCCATCAAGGGACAACATCCTACATCTCGGAGTTATTTTCTTGTAGGGTCATTTTAGGATCAAGTCTTGTTTCGGTGATTTAGGGTCTAGAAACTTCTAGAACCTATTTGAAGTGTTAACAACTATTTGCAGGGTAAAAAAAATTTCAATGAAGTTCTAACCTCTCAATATTGTTCAACAAATCAAGATATTTCTAATAGTGAAAATATCACCTCAACCATAGTTCTTATGCAAAAGTCATGCCTCCCAATATTTGACATACCCTATTCCCTACCATGGGACCAACTAAATGCTACTCAACTTCCATTAATCACACACGTGGATCTAGTCACATGTAGAATTTCAAGAATATTATAGAGGGTCCAAATCCCTAACCATTATTGGGAGTTGAGGCATGAAAAAACCCTAACTCTAACCCTAGACAACTATTAGGCCATGTTAAATACTAGACTGTTAGGAAAATAACGGTTTCCATTCATATTGTATTGTTTATTGTTCCATAGTTGAGAAAGAATATGGGAGTGGTATACTAACGTAGAAAGAGGAAATAGAAGATCTGATAGTGTCCATACTAGCCACAGTGCTTATGGAAACTTCATAGTGAGTGCCCCTTTCTTTGTATTTGCATTTCATAATTGAGAAGAAAATAACAGAGGATAAGCCTCAACTTTTGGCTAGGTTTTTCTCTTTTTGGGATTTCTAAGGGTACATCTTGTGTGCATTATGTATATGTTATGTTATTTTCTTAGATTATTTTATTTTAATTTCAATTTACTTCAATATTTCGTGTATTCAATATTAATATCAAATTCGAATCTTAAGTAAAAAACTAAAATGATAATATATTGCAAAAAATTATAAGATCTATTTCGACAAATTATTTAAATGGAATATCTACAACATTTTTTATCAACAACAATCCCATGGTGACAAAGTGGGAACATTTCAAGGAATTATTGAAATCACAATTCTTTTCCTATAGGATATGAGGAGTAGTGCATAAATATATCTGGCAAGAATAAGGTCAAAGTGTTCATGAATACATGTCTGTATTCTAGAAGAAAGACACCATTCTTTGTATCTCATTTAACGAGCTTGGGTAGTAGTGAAGTACCTTGGATGACTATTTAGACATATCCAAAGATAATTGTAGCTTTTGAGTGTGAAAAACATAGATTAGAAAAACATGAAGGTTGTATACATTGAGTTGGATTTCAAAGGGTCAAGAAAATACCAAAAAAATCAAGAAGATTGCAACCACACCAGACAGAGGTAAAGATCCCAAGAAAAATTTCACACTATGATGTGGATAAACACATAAATGAGAAGTTTTGGAATCTTCACTCAGAAATATGTACGAAATGGTTCAACCCCTAGGAGGAAAGACAATTACCAAGATTGAAAAAACAACAATATGAAGCACCTTTGATGTGGATGAGATCCTAGTCTACACCACACTACAAAAACCAAAGGAAATTAAATATAGAAGTGCACTTTTCCATACTGAAGTTCAAGTAGAGAACATGAAGGTAAATGTTTTGTTTGATACTAGGTTCTAAAAGAAATTTGATTTCTAAAACCATAGTTGTTAAGCTTGATCTAGAGACATGATCTCATATAGTATTTCTCATTCATATGGATATAAGAGACATGTGCCATAATGATCAATAGAAGATGCAATATCAAGGTTTTCATAAATGTTAATTTTGATAGTCAAGGAGAGTATGATGTAGCACCGCTTGATGTAGGTGAATTGAAGTTTGGTTGTCTCTATCTATGATATATAGATGCAACTTCATATAGTAAATAAAACAAATATCAATGGTCAAAAATGGTGAAGCTTGCCTCATCAAAGAACGTAAGTAAGGAGAAAAATATCCCTTGAGTCAAAAATAATGGGGATAGACAAAATCATTGATCAAGAAACGTCACAACAAACATCCTTCTTAACAGGTGGAGTCGTGTACTTGGACAAATAAGTGGAGGTTAGTGCTTCCATCTCCTCCATTAATAATATTTTAAGGATCAAAATCCTTCCACTGGGAAGGTTCATAATATGGAATGGATCATTGAGAAAATAAATAATTTGTTAATAATGGCTTGAGACCAAACTTGCAGGTTTGATGACCAAATTCATGCCCTAATTAATGGCTATAATAACTATATTGATTGAAGTCTTATAAAAACCTTATAATTTAATCCTATTGTAGATCTTGGTTGAAACATTTATGATAAGTATTCTGGATATAAGGTAAGCGCGTGAATAACTTAGAAATCATTGAATGGAGGAGTGTTAACCTCCTTGTTCCCCCTCTATCCTAAAATAAAATCCAAGTCATAGTAAGGATAGGTGGGGGTAATAAGTATGGAAAGGAAGATGCTGCGTTTACCCAAAAAGGTGAGTTGAACAAGAAAAAAGTGAGCATACAAAGGAGAGGGGGAAAACCATTTCCCTCTTCCCAAACTAAAGGAAAAAGGATCCATGCCCCCTTAAGATAAATCCAAAGGTAATGTAAGGAACATGTAAGAGTAAGGAAAGGGGAGATTATTACTTATGCCTTCCACTCTCCACCCCAACAAAAAAGAGTTGTCGATTTAATGGATTGCATGAGGCATATTGACCAATTCCCACTTATCATGTGGTAAAAAGAAAGGGCACCAAATGAACAAGGAGATCACCATGGGAATAATTCATAGCAATGGATGACTGCCATGTGGCATAAAAAAAATTAGAGGATGGGAGCAAAAATATGAAAAAGAAAACTAGCGCCATCATGAAGTACCATGGGTTGATGAAACACTCATGTTCCACATCAAATCCACCTAGATGAGATGCTTATGGTCTAAATATGACTAACCTCTTGGCATTCTAAATGCAATCAAAATGAAAGAGGAAAGTGAAAAATAGGGGGATAATGAATGCAACATGAGTTGGCAAGTTCAGAGTGTTTTGTATGAAGAGATAGAAGAAAAACCTTTCCATTGGGAGAAAATACTATTCCAAATGCAATTTATACTAGAGGAGGAAAAACATTACACAAACTCTATGTATGAGAGTGTATCGATTCATGTTCTAATTAATCTCTAAGAATAATAAAAGAGTCAAACAAGCCATTTATCATTGGATTTCCTCAGGAAAAATTTTAATGTTTTATTGCATATGATTGTTCTTCCCATATTAAGTTATTTGTAGTTGGAACAGAGTCATTGTTATTCACAAAGCAAAAATAAACACAAAAGATTAATTTATTTCTACATAAATTATTTAAGATTTATTCTAATGAATCGACTTGCCCATAATCTCAGCGATCATTAATCATTGCTTATGGTTAATAATTAGTTGAAATATTTTTAATGTGACCATCAAAAATAGTTCTAATGTTTAATTCTAACTTAGCAAGTCATTCCTATAACTTGCCATTGTAATTTATGATCTCTCAAAATCGTATGATTTCTCCTTGTGCATGCCATAACAAATTCTTTTAAAATTGATTTTTTTGGTTACATGCCATAAGAAATTATTTCGAAACATTTATATAATTTGTTAAGTAATATATTTATAGTACGTTGCATGAATCTAATGTCATCATGAATACTCCCTCTTATGTATTTTGTGGAAATCAACAATTAATTGTCGAAGGAACCTACACTACTCTTTACATTAAAAAATGGTTATGATTTTAATGGTTATGATGTTCATAGAACAATCAAATATGATACGAAGTTCATTGCATATTAAGGAGGGAATCATTAAGCAACCAAGTACGAACTTGGAAAGATCACGTTTCCCGCTTGTAAGAAACGAGGTATGAAGTCGGAAGGATCTTTTTCTTCATGCAAAGTAGTTAGATTTGTTTTTAATTCTAGGCACTTTTTATTTTATTTCTTTTTATTAGTCTCTACCTTTAGGGTGACATTGACTCTATGAATCGGCTTGTCATTGTTTTAATTCATTTGCAGGAAGACCAACACACAATTTAAACATTTATTTTGAGTTTTTTTATTCAAAGTATGAATTAAGCTTTTTATTCAACCAATCAATGTACATATCCTCTTTTCTCCACCAATCAGCGATTTCGTCTTCTTATTTGGCCTTATATTGAGGTAGTGTGTCCATTTTCCAAGTTAAAGTATATGCTAAGTGTAAGGTTGTTGAATATATTTTTATGAAACAGAGTAATGCTAGGAATTAGTGCTAGCATTAGGTTTCTAACATTAATTGTTAGCACCATTTCCACCACCCTAATATCCACTGCCTTGATCTTCACCTCGATGTCCACCGTCTTGATCTTCACTGCCCTCAGGTAGCCGCTACCTTCTACTTTTCCTTTGCAACATTCTATATATGTCTTTGCATCCATCTATTTGTTCCTTCGCAATGGTAATTGATGCTTCTTGGTCAACTAAATCACCTTATGCTGCTCCAACAATTGGATCAACAACTAGGTCAAAACGACTGGTCCAAAACCTAAATAATAAAAAAGAATTTATGTTGTTATATTTTCCTATGTTGTAGCCTCCATTCCTTGAAATGTGCTTCTCTAGTAATTGGATCAACAACTGGGTTAGAATGACTGGTCCAACACCTGGATAATTAGAAATAAATCCTGCTACTTCCTTAGCCGTAGCCTCTAATCATTGAAATTTTTGTTCATATAACAAAATTGTCATTACAATCATTTTCTTGACAACAATTACTGGTACAAGTTCATCTATGAAATTATTGTAGTGCCGCAATCTTGTAACCATAATTCCTAGTCTAAATCCGAATCTAGTTCTAATATGAACAATATTTCCCACATAAAAAATTAAAAATACAAGCAGTGGCAACGCTTGCCTGTAATTTTTCTTTGGTTTTGTGTTTTTGCTTGGTATTGCACTTACAATGGAATCCTCCTATGTTAGAATGAACCCTAACGTCGTTGATCTATCTTCGCTGTGAATTTTATGATGAGATATATAAGGATTTTAAATGCAAACTTTTATATATGTTTCAGACCATTAAAACCAGAAACAATTGACATTAATAACGAATTGCAAGTGAAAATAACTTTAACTTTCAAAAATAACTATAACATTCAATATATTGAACGAGTAGAAGTTTAACCATTTGGAAAAACAAAACCCTATTACCCAACATGAAATACGTATAACCCCTAATTATTTTGTTTCTTTTACAAAACAATCAGGTAAGGATCCACCTATGTGACCAGACCAGAAAACTGGACATTTTTGGGCTTCCTTTCTGTAATAAAAACAACATTAATAAAAAACGGTCGTAACTTGGTTATTGCTTACCGAATTTTTTATTATAACATGTTTTTGGAATTGGAACAGTTATTCTAGATCCACATAAGCGACCAGAATAGAAGACTGGGCTTTTTTGGGCACTTTTTTCAAAGACTTGTAAGTAAAAGCGTCTCTTTCCTTTACTATTTTTCTAACTATGTTTTTTGTAGATTCAGATTAGTACAATAAAGTATTTAAGTTTTCTGCATTTAAGTTTTGCTTCTAATCATGTTTATTAAGATATTATTTCTTGTTCTTGCTATATATTTGTCTCACATTTCTATACGGAAATATTGGCATCTTTTAAGGACATGGATCTCTAGTATTTTGTCATGATGATAGCTATAAAACATGTAATGCTTAATATTTTTTAAATATACTTAATAATTAATTTGTTCTTTTCTTTGTTTTGTTTATAAAAACAATTTTATAAGAACAATCTCATATGTGTTATCTAGTGATCATTATTTACTTTATTTATATGTTATTTCTGACTTTTGTGTAAATGCAATTTCATTCTTTTATAAGTAATATCTTTATGATCATTATATTCTCTTGCTAATTAAATTCTTAAGTAAAATCATTTTTTTAATCTATGTGATATCATATTTTTTGGCTTGTCATAAGTTATTTAATTGGGATATAGTTTCTTTGTCATGTATTGTAGAGATTGTATCTAGTTCCTATGCTATTTGTCTCTAACATTCCAATATGGAAGCATTTTCATTTCCAGGGCATTTCGTCTCTTGCATATTTACATAGTGTTAACAAGAAATGAACCTAGATTAAGACCATTAGTGACTTGTCATTTCATAATTTTTTATAAGTGATATCATGAGTTGATCATAATTTGCTATATGTTGACCATATTAAACATTTTGATTTATCTATATCTCATGTCATGTTTATTTCGATCATCTTTTACTCAATATCTATATGGCTTTGAGCAATCTTTAAGTCTTGCACTATTTATCATGAGCACCTTGTTCTTGTTGCAATAAGATTTATTTTTCTTATGATTACAGAGGTTATCTTGTTCCTACTTGTCTCTAACGTTCCTATATGGAAGCAATGACATTTTTAGGGCATTCATCTCATGCATATTAACCTCATACTAATAAGAAATGCACCTATGCTTCAGATTAGTTGTTTGATGACTAAATTTTCATATATTTAAGTGAAATCTTTAGCTCACTATTTATATGTTGTGGCTGACACTTAATGTGTAAAAGTAACTTCATTTTCCTTAATGAGCAAGTTAATCTTTTATTTGATCATATTAAGTTGCCATTCATTTATATGATGTTTGCTAACCTTTGGTATATAAGCATTTTCATTTCTATATGAGCAATTTTGTTTTATGATCTTTATATGCTTTAATCTTGAAAGTTCTTGTGTAGATAAGTTCTCTGTTTAGGCTTTCACCTTATTCTAGAAGTAATGAAGCACCATCTTCTACTGTTAAAGTCATGATGTTCATCTGTATGATATCATTTTCGATGTATAGACCATTTGGGTCTTGTTTCTTCAATGTTTGAGGTCTTCTACATATATTTATATTGCACCTTGATTGGAAGAATGTCTGCTATCCGCATGTGTATTGGCCATCTGTGTTTTTTTGTACATTATTCTAGTATTCTTAGCCACATGTTCTATTGTATCGACCGTCAGAAGGTATCTATACACTGGTGTGGATATTTTATCATAGTTCTTCAACTATCATGTATGGTTGTGATGATTCTTGTGGTGATATGGGCATCTTGCAATTGGATTACGTCACATGTTCTTGGCATTTTATTATTGGGTATTTCATCATACAACTTGGTTCATGTGCACTTTCATGATTTAGTGAGAAGCGGTTGTTCATCGTCAAATTCCATCAGCTGAAGTGTTCTTCTTTTTCAGCTTTGGTTCTTCTGGAAGTTGTCATCAAGGGGGAGCAGTAATGACTCCTTATTTCCATACTGTTAGTGTGGGCCCTTCTCCCAACCATTATTAAGGGGGAGTGTTGGAATATATTATATTCCTTGGAAGGTAATAATGTATTTTTATTATGTAGAAAGTTGTTTACAATCTTATATAAAAGAGTAATACATTTAACCCATAGTTATATGGTGGTGTATTTATTTGTGTAGAGTATTTGTCCATGGTATTGTATTAAGAGATGTTATTTTGGAGAATTATATTATCCCACATGCAATATGTGAGAGTAATTACTCCTCATCTCTTAGTATATAATAGGGTCAAGTGAGTCTCTACAAATCATGTACTCTTGATGTAGTAGTGGTACTATTGTGACACTATTGTACATCATCTATATTCTTTGGGGTATTTGTGCTTTGCTCTCTTTTAAGATTGGAGAAGACATTCTAGAGATAATAGAAGACTACCTTCCCATGGATGTAACCCATTAGGGTGAACCACATATATCGGTGTTCTCTTGTCATTTTCTTTTCCTGTTCTTATCTTTTATGATATGTTGTTGGTTGCTTAGATTGGTTAACTAGTTTATCTTGACTCTACTATTCTAACAATTCTGACTTGTCCAAATGTTGATAGTTGATGAGCATCAACAAATTTTTGTTGCACCTCCAAGAATACGTATTTCTCCTTTTGGACATATAGTTCGTACTCACGAACATTAAGGCCTGTCACTTTCTCAACATTATGTCTTACTGTTGTTTTCCAGCCGTTATGTTACTTGCACGCCTTTCAATGCTGATATTCTATCATACCTTCCTGTGTCACACCTCCTCCTCCTCTTCTTCCTCTCTTTCACTTCCTTTGTCGCAACTCCCTTTCTCTTCTTGCCTTTATGATGCTTCCTCAATCATAGCTCCTTCTTCTCCTCTTTTATCTCTTCTCCATACTTAGGCAAAATTCTGCATGAATTCTGCCTTACTGTCCCTAGGCCCAATAGTATGGTATTTTTGGCTAGGCTTATTTGACCAAAAAAAGTTAGTAAGTGAGACAAGGCTTGTTTGGTCCCTAGGTAGATCCATTTGTATGGCTAGGCTTATTTGGATCAAAAGGGTTAGTAATCCATACAATGCCTGATGGATCTATCGAAGTACCTATTGTGATCTTGATTTAGTTGTCCTAAGGGCATGATGATGTGGTTCCAACACTTTGTGTTGATGATGATACAGACACTCTGTGTTGCTGATGATGTTGTAGTTACAACACCTTGTGCTGATGTTGATGATGATATGCTCCCAACACCTTGTGTTGATGTTGATGATGATGTGGTCTGAACACTATGCCAATGATGATAATGATGTGTCCCAACACTCTGTGTTGTTGATGATGATGTGGTCCCATCACTTTTTGTTGTTGTTGATGATGATGCTCCAACAATTCTACATCGATGATGATGATGTTGCTACAACATTGATATGCTAATGATGATGTTGTCTCAGCATTCTATGCTGTTGATGATGATGTTATTCCAACATGTCTATGATGATGATATAGATGAAGATCTAGCATTTATTTGTTGATCATGTTGTTTTACCACTAACATGCTAATGATGATGTTTCTTTTCCAGTATTTACATATTGATGATGTTACTGGTGATATTATTCCAGTATTCACATACTAATGTTGCAGATGATGATGATGTTCCAGTATTCACATACTGACTCTTTCAGATGATTATGTTCTAGTATTCACATACTGACTCTTTCAGATGATGATGATGATGATCCAGTATTCACATACTAATTATGATGCTCATGTTGATGATCATGATGATGGTTTATGATGATGACGATGACTTATGCTCATGATGATGACAATGACTTATGGTCATGATGCTGATGATGACAATCCATGATGATGATGCTCTAAGATGATGTTCCACGATGATGATTTTCCATGATGATGATGCTATTTGATGATGGTGTTCCACGATGATGATGTTCTATGATGATGATGCTCCGTGATGATGATGTTCTGTGATGATGATGCTCCATGATGATGATGATGTTCCACGATGATGATGATGTTCCTTGGTGATTCCATGATGATGCTCCATGAATATGCTCCATAGCGATGTTCCATGATGATGTTCCATGATGATGCTCCATGACGTTGATCCATGATGATTTTCCATGCTGATTTTGATGAGGATGTCCCATGTTGATGTTGTTCCAGACACATGATGTTGTTGTTGCTCAAAATTTCCCATGAAATATATATTCACCAGGCAGTTGTATAGTTGTTTTTATTGTTATTGATGAGGTAGAATACCTTCCACGTTAAGAGGGAGTGTTGAATGAAATGGAACTTTGGAATATATTGTATTGTACTTTTCTTGTATTCCTCCTTTGAGAAGTTATTCCTCCATTCGTAGATGTCCTTGATGTAATTGGTCATATAAAATTCATGAGGTAAAACCTCCATTGTAAGTTGGGGAAATAGTACCCACAAAAGTATTATATAAATGTTATTTTGAGTCTCCCAAGGAGAGGTAGGCACAATAAGGTCCAAAAGTTGGCCCTGTTGGATCAAAAGGTCACCCAACTAAAGAATATAAAGAGGGAGGCACCCTCCCTCATTTGTACAAACTTCTCACTCAAGCATTTGTGCAAGAGAGAGAGAGAGAGAGAGAGGCATTAGACTGCGAAAATGGAGCTTCTATTCTTATTCTTGGGGTGTTTCACTGTACTTGGTTGAATTCTATATTGAGAATTTTTTTCTGGGTTTTCTCCCCCATGAGAGTTTCCCAAGATAAATCTTTGTGTTCTTTTGTGTGGCTATGCTTGTATTTATTTGAGTGATCCTTTTCATATGGTTATGATGTTAAGATGCTAAAATTTTTAATATCTTGTATAATAATTAAAATTATAAAAACTTATCCCCTCAAATTTGTGCATCTAGTGGCCTTTCCATCCTATCACATTATATATAGAATGAAGAGGATTATGATCATAGACAACTCATTCCAGAAAACATTGATAGAACAACATGTTGGGCCTATCTCAATGGAGCATCTTAGGGAAAGGCACAACAAGGGGGGGTAGGAGGGATCCTTTATTTAACCATTGTTTACTGGATCATTGTTGTTTCTAGTTTAGGAGAAATCTCTAACAATAGAGTTGAAATAATGGCCCTCAAACTCATTCTGGAATTGGTCGTATAAAAAGGAAACCAAAAGGTTCAAACAATGGGTGACTCTCGACTAGTGATATATTGGATAAGGCTTAAGAAAACCCCAAGGAACACACATCTTAGAACATTATATGAAGAGATTATAGCTATCACAACCATTTTCCATGACATTTCCTTTTCCCATATATACAAAGAAAGGAATGAAATGACATATCACCTATCCAAGGAAGGATTCCAGATTGGACCAAGATGATGGCATAGATGGATTAATAACATGGAATATTTACAACAATTGATCCAGGCTCATTCCAAGAAGACGTGTCACATGATGTGCATAGTACACTCATTAGTCTTGAAATATACTTATCACTCCATACTTATATATGAAAAAAAAAGTTCATTGTTCAACCTCTGATTTTGAGCTTTTAAATCAACAAAAAAACTATATATGGACTCTCTACTAGAGATTTTCTAGCTAGTTGATTTTGAGAATCCTTTATATAGGATATTTTCAATAAAATTGCATATACCACTAATGTAAAATATGGCTTTCTTAATTAATAAAAAACAAGTTTTTTTCTTTATTAGAAAAAAACATCATTTACAATAACTTATTTGATAAAATAAAGCTTCTATGTTTATGGTCTTAACCACAAATATAAATAACAAGGAAGAGAGGTGAAGATCCAAACAGGGATAAAATCAAATTAATGTGAAAATTATTGTTGCTTATAATAATAAAACCCCATTTTATTCTTGCAATACATAACATGTAATGAGTGATTAGACAAGACATCGAATTGCTGGCTAAATATTAAAAAGCCAAACGTAGTTTGAACAAATCTCGGCACCAATATATTGACAAATAAAGGAAGAGATAATTATGTGAAAGGGAACCTTAATGTGAATATAAATTTCAGGTTTTTTTTTCAGAGGAAATTTTCACGGAAAACCCAGCAATACTTCTTCACATTAGTGGATGGTAGAGGTGGTAAACGGCCGGCCATCCCCACAGATGACCTAACCCCAAAGGACTCAAGGCTCGAACCCGTGACCTCTCCCCGTACCGAGAGAATGTGCGCACGTCTTACCAATTGAGCTAACCCTTGGGGCTATGAATATAAATTTCAGTTGCTATTGTTTTGAGACGCACATCTATCTTCAATGACTATAACCATATCCATAAAGGCCAGTTACATATTTGCATTCAATATTACTAAGAGAAATTTAGGAAAGTTGCGGTAAAAATACAGAAGATGGAGAAAAATTCGACAGTATAACTAAGCATTCGTCAGCCTATTGTCATCTGAACCAAAATTTTCCCATCCTGCTGCCTATGACTACACTATATCATACTGCTAGAAGTTGTATCCTATTACACTAAAATCCTATTACACTAAAGAACACGTTATGGTGACTTGACTATGCCTCAAAGAGACGGGTAACTAACCAATCCAAATGTCATCGCTTCTATCATTAAATTGCAACCACGACATAACATGTTTTGACCAATTTAAAAGAAAATTCAATTATAGTGAATAAGTTTAACCAATAATTTTTTCAAATGAAATGGAGTAGTGTTTTTGGAATTTATTCGATTGATTAAGATGTATTTGACAATTATTATTATAATTAAAATCAGCCTTTTAAATCATATCGTTCTTTTATTTAATATGATTTATTTTCCTTACATTTGAACCCTTAATAACCTTTACTATATCCTATCAGGCCCACCTTGAGTTAACGTGGAACCTTTCAAATAACAATGAATGATATTTTATGAGAACAAGCTTATTCCAAGCTTGATTCGGGTGAGTTTATGTTGAAAATATCCTCACCAAAACATTTTGCATTTGGTGCCTAGTCTTCATTAACATGGATATGAAGCAACCAACCTACCTGGACTCGTTTTTTTTTTGTTTTCTGAACTTTCGTTGGAAGCATAGTTTTTTTCCTGTGTGGTCTATGTTTAAACAATTGCACACCACACCCAGTCATATCTAATTTCCTCTAAATATCGCACATGAATCTAGCTTGAATATAAAAATGAATGATAAGGCTATTTCAATGAATGAGGTAGCCCTAAATTGGCATAGAACAATGCAAGGATTATCAACTCCTCACTTTCGACCAAAAAATATAACTGGGAATACATCTTGTAATAGGCTTACACTAAATTGTTGTTGAGTAGCTAAGTTCCGCCACTTCTAAGTTGGTCATTTGGCTCGGAACTTCCACCGAACAGTTTTACTGCAATTGTCTTAGCTGATGGCATGTTTTAGA
The DNA here is from genome assembly GCA_001517045.1 of Pseudotsuga menziesii. Lineage (NCBI taxonomy): Eukaryota > Viridiplantae > Streptophyta > Pinopsida > Pinales > Pinaceae > Pseudotsuga > Pseudotsuga menziesii. The sequence continues at coordinate 381,574 of LPNX010664744.1, forward strand.
TTGAACTGATATTGAGTTTTAGAAACTTCATTTTGGGGACTTTGTGATTGGATACTTTTACAAATAGTTCGAATATCATAAAACACAGATATTTGTGGTTGTATTCTTTCCCAAACAATTCAAATCTCATACGACACAAATATTTCCACTAAATTGGTAGAGTCAGAATAGAATTATGATTGCATTTAATATGAAAGAATACTCACTAAATAGATGAAATTGAAGTGGCCAAGCTATGACTAAAACAACATGGTCAATTCAACAACATAACTAATTATAAGTCATTTCGAACCTAGCAAACAACATCACCTAGAACTTCATTTTTTATGATTGACACAACCTTCTATGCTACCCAAAATATTTCTTGTAATGTATCATAGATGATAGTCTTTATAAAAGTTCCCACTTGATTTAGAACGATCCCTAACTCCTCCATATGACCCCCAATCTCAACTAAGTGTTCTAGGGATGATAACGAAAGATTTCACAAAGTAGAATAATTCCTTGAACCTCCCCTCCAACAAATTTTCTCCTCAGCTCAAGCTACAAAAAATTGCATAACTTGCATACGAAGAGAATGAACCCCAATTCATAGGATGACTCCCCTACGTAAACACGCTAGATAAATCTATCCTACCTACAATCCATAAAGACAAACACTTCAATAAGAAAGGACTCTACTCCCCCCTTGAATGCAACCCCATCAGAATCATCAATCAAACATGATGGGGGGGGGGGGGGGGGGGGAGGATGAATGAACGATGAAGCCAAAGTAAGACTAAATAGAATTTTCCCTTATTTTCTCACCATTTCGTTTCAAGGAAAGGTTGAAATCCAGACATGTTAATATCTAAATTAGGGTGCAACCAACCAGAAATTGTCTAGGTCCATTTATGTAACTGAAACCTAATTTCTTAAATTATGATTTTCAACATTTTAGTGGATGCTAAACTTAGAAACCTTACTTTCTAAGTGCCATATGAAAGCAGTTATATATACATAGAAATTCTACCTATGCAACTGAAAATCCGGTTTAATTTTGATGGCCATCACTCTAATTTCTTATGCCCTAACAACAACACACTTAAAACATATGACTAGAACATCCATATCCATTAGAAACGGTTCTGAAAAAATCTCAATGAACGAAAGGATTCATGGTTCAGTGCACACAAAAATGACTAAGAATGAAATCCCTAACAAGACTAAGCCAATTAACTTCAAGCACATATATGCAGAGGGAAAAAAATAATTATATCAGAAAACAAATAATAGAGTTACAAAGACATGAATTGAAAACCATATCCCCCCTTCTCACACTTGTTGCATAGAAGAAGCATTAGAAACAAATAGGATTTGAGTAACATCTTTGATTACCATGAAAAAGAATTCAATATAATAGCATGGGATGAACACAATCAATCTATCATTGCAATAAGAATGAAACCCTCACCACACTGTAAAGAAAAGAAAGAACCTCTTAGCAAATACATAGAGAGATAAAAAAAAAACAGTTGTGCCCACAAATAGAGGAAAGGAAAATTTCCTTGTCAGCTTGACCTCCACATTCCTCTCCACAAATAAATATGAAAATAACATCAAAATAATAAAAAACCCATCTAGATCTCTCCAACCGACAACAATCTAGGATGGAACTCCCTCTACCCAACAAAAGTAAGCATAGAAATTATTCTACGCCCTCAAAACTGACCATAACAAACCAACAAACTCCCTCCATTCACCAGAAACAACCGAGAAGAACCTAAATCTAAGAACATACAAAATTATCAGACACTAGAACCACCTTCAACACATATAACAAAGAAATGACTCCAAAAAAAACCTGGCCTGCATTGCAATGAATCTGAGAAAATCATAGAAAAAAAAACATAAATTGAACTGCCAAGGAGTTAAAACTCCTAGTACTGGCCATAGTTCTCAAGATGACCTCCATTTATGAAGTCACCCCACTATTTGACTCAAAATTAATCACCCAAATCCAATGAATGCTCACCCAAAAACACATATGATATCCAAATTAAATCATATCTCCCCACCCGACATCATAAGCATCCAGAAGCACTAGCATGACTTCCAATGCTGAAATCATTGGTCAATCTCCAAATCACTGCAAAGATAAAAAAAAAGAAATCAGTAAAATAAACAATTTCTAAAAATAAAAATCATATATTTAACTTTTCCCCATCCAAAAATGAAGAAAATGTCAAACAAACTTTGAACAAAGCATGTAACTAGATATCCCTTACAGGGACATATATGTATGTATATATATATATATATATATGTATATATATATATATATATATATATATATACACATACATATATATATATGTATGT
>LPNX010664744.1:390167-450973 GCA_001517045.1 Pseudotsuga menziesii
ATACTCCGGGATTCAAGAGACATATTGACATTAGTCGGGATGTGAATTTCCATGAGGAGGTAGAATTCAAGAGGTCAAAAGAGTTTGAATGCGATCCAGAGACAGAGGAGGATGAGGCTTCTATATCAGAGGATCATGATGATGATTCTTTCTATTTTGATGTTCATAGGGAGACTCCAGCAGAACATGTAGATCTACCTATCATTGATGAACTGGTTGAACTGGTTAATGAAACTCCTACAAAGAGGAGGTTAGCTTGGTGCCAAGATGTATTGAGAGATGTTGAGAAGCATGGAGAGTGCAAGCATCCTAATAGGTACCAATGATATGTTGCATTGATGAGAAACATCAATGACTTGGATCCTTCGTCATATGAAGAGGCTGTAGAGAAGCAAGTGTGGAAAGATGTTATGACAGGATAATATCATTCTATTTTGAAGAATGATGTTTAGGATATTGTTCCCAGACCTAAGAGGAAGTCAATTGTAACTTCTAGATGGCTTTACAAGATAAATCATGTTGCAGAGGGAAGTTTGGACAAGTACAAAGCTAGGTTTTTTTCCCACCGCTTTTCTCAGAAAGAGAGTATTGATTATGACGAGAATTTTTCTCCAGTGGCCAAGTATACCACAATTAGATCTATTATTTCACTTTCATCAGTATTGGGATGGAAGCTTCATTATGATGCATTTGAATACTTCCTTCCTCAATGATGAGGTTGAGGAATAGTTTTACATTGAGCGGCCTGAGGGTTTTGTGATACATGGGAAATATTCCCATGTGTGCAAGTTGAAGAAATTCTTGTATGGGTTAAAACAATCTCCTTGAGTTCGCTATGCCTGAATAGGAAGTTATCTTCAAAACCTTGGTTTCTTGAAGAGTGATGCAAATTCAAACTTGTACTTAAAATTAGTGGAGAACCAACCTTTGATTTTAGTCCTATATGTGGATGATTTTTTCCTCACTCAAGAGGAAAGGCTGATTCTTGAGTGTCAGAGGGAGATTACCTCATATTTTGAGATGAAATAATTAGGTCTTATGCACTAATTCCTGGGCCTTAAGATTTCACAGAGGAATGATGAGATATTTATATCTCAAGGGAAGTACACTGTGGACATCTTGCATATATTTGGCATGGTGGATTGTAAATCCATGAATACTCCGATGGATTCCAATTTGCAGAAACTCCATGAAATTGAGACTGGATCACTTCCAGTGGACCCCACATTATACAAACAATTTATTGGCTCGTCGATGTACCTAATAAATTCAAGGCCAACCATTTTCTATGCAGTTAACATTTTGAGTCAGTTTATGACTAATCCTAGACACATACGCTGGGTTGTAGGTAATCATATTTTGATATGCCTATGCAGTACAATTTTAGTATGGACTTAGATATGCCTCAAATGGAGGAGTGTTATTGCTTGGATATACTGATTCTTATTGGGGTGGCCACATTGTTGATTGGAAGAGCACTTTCAATTAATTTTTCAATTTGGCTTCTGCTATGATTTCTTGGTCTAGCAGAAATCAAGGTTCAGTTGCCCAGAGTACCGCAAAGGCTGAATACATTGTTGCTAGTATTGATTGCAGAGAGCAATGTGGTTGTGAAAGCTACTTGGAAGATTGTTCGGTCAAAAGATAAAGCCTACAGTGATCAATGGTGAAAACCATAGTTATATAAAGCTTTTCAAAAATCCAGTGTTTCATGATAAGTCAAAACACATAGAAATCAAGTATCACTTCATTCAAGACATGGTCCACAAAGGTATTGTAAAAATTCAGTACATAGCTACTAATGAGAAGATTGTAGATGTGATGACAAAGCCTCTATATATGATGAAGTTCAAACAATTATGAGATAAGCTTGGTATGGTAGAGAATGTCTCCCTCACTGAGAGGGAGTTTTAATTACTGCATCGGGAGTCATTCTCCAGGAGACTTGTGTTGTATCAAGTATAGAACTTGTGTTGTATCAAGGTCATAAACTTATGTTTTACCAAGTTAAGGGACTTGTGTTGTATCAAGTCATGAACTTATGTTGTATTAAGTTAAGAAAGCTTGTGTTGTATCAAGTTCAGAAACTTGTGTTGTATCAAGTTCAAAATCTTGTGTTGTATCAAGATTGGAGTATTGTGTTGTATCAATACTAGTCTTGTGTTGTATAAAGACTATAGATTTGTGTTGTATCAAAGTATATACTTGTGTTGTATCAAAGTATATACTTGTGTTGTATCATTTCATGTGGATATCTTATGTGTTTTATTGTTATTCATGGTCACTAGGTGCTATAAGTCGCCTCTAGGGATTATCTACCCCTAGATTAAATTACTTTAGCATATGACTATATGAACCGAGGTAATACATATGATCATTAGTATGGAAAAATCCTTCTGAGTATGATATGATAACATGATTAATTAAATAATACATATATGGACCATGCAGTATTTAATTAATGATAAATGAGATCAACATAGAGAAAGAGTAAGGATTCAAAATTACCATGTTAGAACTTCAGTGAACTTGAATCGCAAATAAATCAGTTAAGTCTCAGTTGTGGAAAAACAAGTTTCAGTTAATTAAGGAATCTACTCCTTGATTTATGCAAAGTGTTTGTTCATGGATGGCATCGATTGTGAAGCACTAAAGACATTCAGTTAAACTCCTAACTAATGGTCAAGCAGTTAGTTGGTGATTGAGTTCAGTTCAATTAGTTCACATTCAGTTCAATTAGTTCAGTTTAGTTCAATTAGTTCACATTTAGTTAAAGACAGTTAACACTCAGTGAAATAAGGAAGGCACATATCTTCTGCATGGGAGAGAATTTCGAGGTAATAACTTGGCACCAAATCAAGGAAGGAGAAAAAGGTTAATGTATGAAAAGTGCACAAAGGCATGCAACCATTCACTACCTCTCATTTTATGATTGAATAGGATTGTTAATAAAGTGCTATACATTTGGAAAGGCTAAGTTAGTGTTCCTATTGATATGTTCTCTATTGCTATCTCTTATTAAGAAATATGCTCATGTATTGGAAGCAATTCTCCGCAATTATATATCATACTTAAAGGATTGCTAGGCTTGCCATCCTCTGGATTTGGAGGGTTTTACCAGGGTACATCTTGTGTCTTATGTGATTGAATTGTTTATGAAATTAACATATGATGTGATTGTTAATTAAAGAAATTTTTTAAAGTCAAAACATCTTCTATTTTTGCTGAAATATTGACATTGTGGACACAAAATGTCTTTGAAATTTTAGCTAATACCTTGGGTAAATTCATAAATGTGGAAAAAATGTTGTATGGTGTGGAAAAGAAGGTTTCTTTAGTTATGGTGGATTTCAAAATTTCTTAGGGATTACTAACGAAGGTAGAATTTGAGTGGGGAGAAAAAATCATTCGTTAGAGGATGGATTATTTGCACTTACCTTTTTGTTGCCATTATTGTTGGAAGACTGGTCATGTGAAGGATAAATTCCCTTACTTTCCTTCAGGGTTTATTCTTGGGGATTCTAAGGAATATTCAAAAGAATATTCTCAACCTAAAATGATTTCGCATAAATTTTTTCCTCTTGCCTCTCTGCCTACATCTTCCATCTTAGAGGGTTCAACACATATTAAAGGTATGCAATCTTTATATTCTTGTACCTTTTACGAAGGGATTTCAAAAGAATATATATATATATATATATATATATATATATATTGAAGAAGAACTTGAAAAATGAAAATATTTGAATGTTGTACGGTTGATTAGTTCATTTATGAATGGTGGGAATGAAGGAAAATTTTCTATTACAAACCCTCATAGTAATGATCTAGGGTTAATGGACATTGTTGATGTGGTAGTTGAAACCCTATTCGAAATATCAATAGGACCGTGGCTGGTTATAATGGAGATCATGTATTTGAGACCGTAGGGTCTATAGATGGCCTTAATCCAACTAAATCACCTATATTTAAAACCTTAAACAATACAAATTTTGAGAATGATTTCCTATTGAATTCAAACCTTTCTGATTCCATACATTCCTCTCCATTGCCTCTATCTACCAACTCTTTCCCAATGTAGTCTATTACTACATCTTGAAAATATTATTTTGTTAAGTTTCCTATGAAGGTTTATTCCATGAAACCTTCACCTAATTATGAAGTTTCCTCGGTTCCTTCCATTAGGTTTCAGAATGTTACCATTCAAAATAAGAAAAAGAAGGGTTGGAAAAAGAAGGAATCACAAAAAAACTTGGATGGTTCTGAACTTTATTATAAGCCATTGTTTTTCCAAGGCTAAGGATAATTCTAGTTGTTCATATGATCCTGTTTCTCCATTTACTAGGGACCTTAGAGTAGGTCAAACCTATTATGGGGGTGTTTAATGTATTTACTATATTTAAATATGTGTGGGGTTGGTGGGGCAAGTAAGGTTAGGGATTTATCCAAACTCTTAAATTCTACTAACCCAAAAATTATATTAATACAAGAGACGATGTGTTGTGAGTCTCAGGAAGTTGAGAGTCTTTCTATGTTATTACCAGGATGGGAATTTTGTGCTTTAGATTCAAATGGGTTACTAGGAGGATTACTCTTAGGTTGGGATCCCATGGTTTCATTTTTCACTCCACTTAGAATGGGAGGGGTAATTCTAATGGAGGGAGATTTAAGGAGTTTGATCAGAAATTGGCCATTTTAAATTGACATGGGTTATACAAACATGGATATTTTCTCTAGAATTCTTTGGACTTATGTGGCCTATTAAAAATTAAAAATTTAATATTAGTAGGAGACTTAAATTTTACCTTGGATGCTATGATATATGGGGTCCCTCGGCAAGTGACTTCATAACAATGGAACTGCCAATGAGCCACACCCGTGCGGGATTAATACTTGAAATATTCTTAATGGCTGAGAATCTGATCCATTCTCTCCAAAAATATAGATCCTGGGTGGAAAAATATACAATTTCAAATCATTATCCTATTTTTCTACAATTGGACTGTTTCAAATCTAAGAATAACTTTCCCTTTAAATTTAATAACAAATGGATGCAAGACAAATATTTTTGCTTGATTGTTAGGGAAAGTTGGCATAATTTTTATATTCCATAGGATATTAGTCCTATGGAATACTTGGTTTATAAACTTAAATGTCTTAAGCAGGAAGAGGTGAAGTGGGAAAAAGACGAAAAGGAGAAAGCTTAGGAACATCTACAAAATATTTAGGAGATGATGAAAGGGATTTTGGATTCCAATTCAGAGGGGATCCTTATAGAATATGAAAACTTGGAATGACTGGAGTTAGAAAAAACAAAAGGATATCTTGCTTAAACACGAAGAAATGACCTGGCAATTGAAAAATAGGGCCATATAGGCTGCACTTGGGGACTACAACACCATATTATTTCATAAATATGATTCCTATAGAAGAAATATAAATTCCATTTGGGATTTGAAGGATGACAGGGTGAATGCGGTTCAAAACCAGAAATATTTGGAAAGTTGTGCAAAGTCTCATTTCTTTAAACACTTTAAAGATCCTGGAAATAATCAAATTTATGATCAATTGAAGGTGATTAGTCATCTTATTTCTTTAATTAATCATGAAGGGGGTAATTCCATTGGTGACCATGTGTATTTGAGAGAAGTTGAATATGTTTTGAAACAATTTGGGAAGGATAAGAGTCCTAGCCCGGATGGTTGGCCAATGGAACTCTTTCTACACATTTTTGACATGATGGGAAATGATCTTTTGCAAATGGTTGAAAAATCTTGTATGGAAGGATATGTCTCTGGCGCGTTAAAGCATACCTTCATTTCCCTCATCCCCAATTGTAAGAAAATGGTTTCTTTTAATGATTTAAAACCAATTTTTGTTTGCAACTCGGTTTATAAAATTATCACTAAAATGATCTCAAATAGGATCGAACCCAAACTTGCTGACATGATGACAAAGGAAAAATTTGGGTTCTTGGCATATAGATAGGATTTGGATGTTGTTGGTGTCACCCAGAAGTTTTTAAATTCAATTAAAGAGGAATATGTTGATTCATTTAATTTGAAAATGGATTTGGTGAAAGGATATGATTGTGTTAATTGGGTATATTTAAGGCTTTCACTAACAAAAATTGGTCTTCCTATTTTGGTAACCAATTGGATAATGGTCTTTGTAACATATTCACAGTTCTCTATCCTTATTAATGGCTTACCCACTAGTTTTTTCCAAATCACTAGGGGGATTAGACAAGGCTTCCCACTATCTCCTTTATTGTTCCTCTTGGTTATACAAGAATTGAGTCGAATGATAAATGCTGCTAAATATGAAGGAAAACTAAAAGGAATTAAAATTTCATCTTCTGTCTTCATCACACATATTTTATTTGCAAATGATGTAGTGTTGTTTGGGAAAGGTATCATGGTTGATTGGTGTTGTTTTGATAAAATTATAAAAATATTATGTGCAACATTAGGGATGGAAGTGAGAATTTCCAAATCTATCTTTATCTATCACAAAGTTGATGGAAACATTAAGTATCAGGTTAAATATTTTCTTCCCTATCATATTACAAATTGGGAGGATGGTTTTAAATATTTGGGGTACTTCATAAAACCAAATTGTTACAGGGCCAAAGACTAGTTATGGTTGGTAAAAAAGTATGAAAAGAGAACTGGCCTTTGAACTTTTTGGTTGCTATCACTGGGTGGTAGATTGACTCTTATAAGAGATTTACTTGGGGGCATTCCAATGTATTGGTTTTCGCTTGCTCAAATTACTAAGAGAATACTCAAGATGATAAGAAGGTTGATGCTTAATTTTTCATGGTATGAGACCTTTGAAGGTGTTAGAATGCATCTTGTTAGCTAGGAAAGGTTGTCTATTCCAAAAAGTATGGGTAGATGGGACATAAAATTATTTACTGGTTCAATACAACACTGAGTTTGAAAATACATTGCCATGGCATTTTTGGAAATTGATTGTGGTGTGAGGTTTTGAAAATAAAATGTATCAAAGGAAACATTCTACAGTGGATTAGAAACCTGATAAAACATAGAAGGGATGTATTGAATTTTTGGTCTAGTTTTATAAAAGTCCTTTCCTTGGATGAGTAAAGGTCTTACTTGGAAGGTGGGATCAGAAAAAAAAAAAAAAAACATACTAGTTGGAACTGATTCTTTCATAGGGAATGAAGAAAATCACTCATTTTCATCTTATTTGTTGAATGATCTTTTAGAATTGGGTTTTATCACCTTTACGCACATCAAACACCCTCCCCATATTCAATATTTTATTAGGATTTAAACGAGCATACATATAATTAATAATGAGAGAACACAAATCGACATAAAAATATTTTATCACCTTTACGCACATCAAACGTCCTCCCCATATTCAATATTTTATTAGGATTTAAATGAGCATACATAGAATTAATAATGAGAGAACACAAATCTACATAAAAATACATTTAATATAGACACACAATGTTTACGTGGAAAACCCAAAAACGGGAAAAACCACATAATAGATCTATTATTTCCGTTAACCTAAACTGGCCAAGTTGGGCCAAGTGAGCTAGCCACCACTCACCTCCGGGCCACTTTATAATGGAGCCTCCTCAAGCGTTATAAATGCTTCATCATATGCAATACCATGGGACAATACAATGGGATACAAAAAAAATCTGCCCAAAACCATGTGCTATACCATAACCACCTATGACTGATTCCCGAGTCAAGGTTAACCTTAAGAATCCCCCCGTTAAACTTGAATTGGAGTAATCACCACCCCCCTCAAAGTTTTACTGAGGAATCTCACATAAACCCCCTATAACCTATGTCTATATCTTGACTGTACCGATGATTTACCAAGGGCATGCATGCCTTACCAGGTCTTATAGCCATATACCCATTTACATACAAACTGCTCGATTAATTGTTTCCATGTGTCTTCATGGTGACTACACCATCACCATCTGTTGCTGCATCTTCTCACTTTACCATGCTCTCTTTATTGCTCATTTTCTACCATGCTCTTTTTGTACATGTTATTGATGTCCATATAAAAATAATCCATCTATTGGATTACATTGGTCCTCAGCTGTTGTAACTTCCAATTCTCTAGGAATTCTCTTCACATACATGGTTCATCGTCATGGTCCCACAATTGAGACTAAACCATCTCACATTCCTCCCGCAATCGAATACTCAACCTATCTGATCCAGATTAAGCTAGGCTACAAGTACAACTGCCATCCTCGGACCTACTGAATGGATCATTCCACACTTGATGTAACGTCCCTTCTTTGTGCATAAGAGGGATACCTTGTGCTTCTAGCACCCAAGGAAATTACATTTTAACTGGGAACCCAAAAACATTAGAGGAATTTTGAGGTCTAAAATGGGCCTCCTAAGGAAAATAATAAAATAATAGTTAAAATAATTAAATAATATTTATTAATTTTGGAGGAAAAAATAAAAAAACAACTTTTTGTGTTCGTATTTTCGACACCCTAGAAGTAGCATTAGAGGAAATTTGGGGTGCATGTTTGGTGGTACCTGACACCCTAGAAGTAGCATTAGAGGAAATTTGGGGTCTAAAATGGGCCTTATAAGAAAACTCACCAACAATAAGTTCTTGTGAGTTGGAATTCAAGAACCAATAGAATTCCAATAAAATGAGTCAATCATAAAAAAAAATACTTTTTTTGTTCGTATTTTCGACATATCTCCCTATGATTTTACTCAAATTTTGATCGGGAGAGCTTGTTGGATGTAGAATTTGACATCATCGTCACGTTTTTTCAGGTATTTCTTGTTTTTGGGGTAGCGGGGTCCGTCAAAAGTATGCAGTGTGGGTACTCGTTCGATGTGGAATCAAATTACACATCCAAATAGCTCTCTTGATCGAAATTTGAGTAAAATCACAGGGAGATATGTCGAAAATACGAACAAAAAAAGTATTTTTTTTTATGACAAATATGTCAATTCAACCATTATGGTTGACTCATTTTATTGGAATTCTATTGGTTCTTGAATTCCAACTCACAAGAACTTATTGTTGGCGAGTTTTCTTATAAGGCCCATTTTAGACCCCAAATTTCCTCTAATGCTACTTCTAGGGTGTCGGGTACCACCAAACATGCACCCCATAATTCATTCAAAAAACTAAGTACCACACAACGAGCACAACTATATGTCAAACCATGGCTCTGATACCAGTTATTAGGATTTAAATGAGCATACATAGTAATTAATAATGAGAGAACACACATAGAAATACATTTAAGATAGGCATGCAGTGCTTACGTGGAAAGCCCAAAACTAGGAAAAACCACCATAATAGATCTATTATCTCCCTCGACCTAAATCGACCAAGCCGATCCAAGTGAGCTAGCCACCATTCACCTCTAGGCCACTCTACAATGGATCCTCCTCCTTCCTTATAAATGCTTCATCACATGCAATACCATGGGACAATACCATGGGCTACAAAAAACCATGTGCCCACAACCATGTTCTAGGCCAAAAATACCCATGACTCATTCTTGAGTCAAGGTTAACCCTAACATATTCAATTTCTTATTAGTTGTTTTCTAAAGATCTTGGTTTGGGAAGTGTTTGGGAAGAGGAGTGGGATAAATACATATTCTACCTCAAATCTATTGGAATCAAGCTAAACTCTGATGATGATGAGTTCATATGGGTCTTCAATTAGGATATTGGGAATATTACTGCAAAATCAACATACTCAACTATAAATCAGAATGATTATTACGTTGTCCCTAAATGGTGGTTCAAGAAACTATGGAAGTGGTATATTCCTATGAAAATCAAATGTTTTATTTGGCTTACATTTGAAGATTATTTACTAACTTGGGACAACTTATGGTGTAGAGGTTGACAAGGGACAAATATTTGTATGTTGTGCAAGGATGAGTCCGATTTTATTGGTCACATTTTGGTATATTGCTCATATGCAGTGCTATTGTGGAAAGTTTGTAATCTCTTAAAAATATCACAGACTTGGGGGAATCTTTCCATTGATGGAAATTTTCGTTCTTGGTAGAAAAGCTTACCTGAACATAAAGTTCTTCCAACATTCATCTATTGGGGTGTTTGGAAGACTATGAACTATTCAAAATTTTAAGGGAAAAGAATAATTTACATACTAGTTGTCTGAGAATCATTTCATGTATAAGGAGTACTATATTGCGAATGTAAAAAGACAATTCTAGGCATATTAATTATTTTCCAATCACATTTGTTGCTACTAGTTTTTTCAATGGTACATTGCACAAGGAGGGAAATGTGTAGCACGTATGATGATGAAAATAAATTCAGAACACATTTTTAGGGTCTAAATGAATTTTGGCCTTGGTATGAATATTAAAGCTGAACTGATAGCTCTTTGGGGCCTTGCTAGTTTGGATTCTACATTCAGCATTGATATTATTAAAATTTATGGGGACTCCATGGTTATTGTACACTAGAAAAATTATCACTGTAATATTCAAATAATTTCTCTTCAACAGTGGTGCAGAAGGACAAAAATTATGTTATCCCCCTCCTCGAATATTAGTATTGAACATATTTTCCGTGAGTTGAATGTGGAGGTTGATTCCATCTCTAAGGAGCCTTTGGATGGAAATGAAGGTATTCCCTTTTGGGAGGAATTTGTTGAAAAAACCTTCAAACATAATGGTTCCATCACCTATACTACCTAATACTAGATTGAATGCAGATTGGTTGTAATGGTTTTTTATAGTTTATGATTACTAAGCTATGGGTCTTGGGTAGATAGTTTGGGTTTATTTGATTGGTCTACTGGTGTACGTATATTTTCAACATAAATCCACAGTACTATGTTGTTAATGTCTGATATATCCTTATGTTGTGACATAAATTCATTTGATCAAGTGTGATTTTCGTTTTTTGGAAGCACTAAAAAACTCGATGATGTACTTTTTTATTCACTATGAATAACAGAAGTACATTTTTTTTTCTACTTTAAAAAACAAAACAAAATATAATTTTAATTATGAGAAATTAATAAAAAATAAAATATACTTTAAAATATGAATCCTAATAACGCATGTTCCACTTAGATGCATTTATAACCACTATACACATTCCATCTATTAAAATCATTAACACTTTGATACACACAAGTCATTCTTTGAAACAAAATAATTATTTCTTAATTTAAGTTCTCAATTATTTAAATAATATATTTATTTTTTAATTTATTTTTAATAATATTAATTATTAAAGTTTAATTTATTTTTAATAATATTAATTATTAAAGTGAGTAAAAATTAGTTTCAAACACATTTCACTATGATTTTGGCAATAACTAAGTTCAAGTCATATCTTAAGAAGTTTTAAGAATCCCCTGATGTCATGGATAACATTCAATCTCTCTTCACAAATTAAGAAGAACTATTTTTTAGAAGACATATATTTTGGAATTATGTGCCTCATGAATGGTAAAGCTAAGGACATTGAAGGTTACCAAATAGAAATCTTAAAAATTCGAGGGCATGTCCTCATCCCTCACATCCACAAGCTCTTCAACCTAATAGTCAGTCAAGGCTTCCCTAAAACTTGGAATCAACCTTATTGTTCCCATTTTGAAAAGGAGGGATAAAAATAAACCATATAATTATAGGACTATTATGATTAGCCCTCTCTTAGCCAAGTTATATGGTATTATTTTGGAAAATAATATCAACAGATGGCTATAAAGCCAAGGTAAAAGGGATAAAGGTCAAACCGCTTTGAGAATGTATCAATCAACCGTAGACCACCTCATTACTCTCGGGATCATTGCAGAGGACTGTCGTAATAATAAATCCAATATCGTTTTTTGCTTTGTGTACTTTAGAAAAAAATTTGAGATAGCGCAAATACATAACTTATGGAATAGAATACAAGAGCTAAATGTTCCTTTTGAGTTGAGAGCCATTGCAATAACGTTGTAAGAGAATGTCATTGTCAAGTTTAAGAAGGCTAAGGGTTAGTTGAAATATAGTAATTGTAATATAGGAGTTAACAAAGGTTGTCCCCTCTCCCCCACCCTTTCTGGCATATACATAGATACGTTACAATATTGTTTAGTAGAAGCATGTTGCATTGGAAAGATGTTAGCAGGAATAGTCATCATGATTTTTCTTTATGTTGATGATAGTGTTCTTTTAGAAAGGTGTCCCTTTAATCTTTAAAAGCCATTAAGAATTCTCAAGGATTTATTCTCAAGTATGGGTATGATTGTTAACACCGACAAAACAAAAGTTATGGTAATAAAATCCAGTAAGGCCACTTACACAAATTTTTGTATGACAATAGAAACTTGGAGAAAGTGACTTCATACAAATATCTTTCGATTGATATACATCACAAGCTCAACTTGAACTACAACATCACAAAAAGGATTATGGAGGGTGGAAATATTATTTTGGTATTGAAAATAATTATAAATCAACAAACCTTGTGATGTGGGATAAAAAGAAACTCCTCTTTGAGACTCTCGTTATTCCTGGTCTCCTGTATCATTGTAAAGTTTTGGGTTGCAACATCTCTAGAAAATCTTGGAGAAAGATTGAGAATCTAACATTTTCTAAATCTTTCCTCTCCCATTTACTCTGGGTGGAAACAATAATGGAGGTGAGTGGTTTGAACCTAGAAGGAAAAATGAAATATTCATGTGAAGAAACCCGCAAGAAAATATTAAAATGTTGCTCTACCTTTGCTTGTTAGCAACAAGGTCTTCATTTCTTTGTTATGGATATTTTTTTTAATATTAAAACCTAGCTATGTTTTGGTCAATGTATTTTCATTTATATGTTGAAGTATATTCATGGAATTTTCAAAAGACAAGTTCTACCAATACCTCAATAAATTCCTGTTGTGGTGGTTGATGTGAATAGTATGTGAAATTGATCAACAATTTTTGACTAAAGGACAATGAAGAAATCTAACTAAAATGATCAGTCAATCGAAAGAATATAGACAAGCATGTTTTCATCATTCATAATGGCATGTTATGCAATTTTTCAAATATTCGTTAACCAAGCAATCTTGTCAATCTATTTATTGCATAGTGGTTCGTCAATCAGATTGGGAAGATCAATTTGTGGAGGATTTCCATCGACTGTACCAACGACCAACTTACTTACTATGTCATCTAAAACTTGTTAATAGACTACACTATGTTGACCAACACACTTCCTTAACCATGGTTTGGAGAAGATCAAGGGGGAGTACATCAAATGACTGTCTACATATATCTAGTGGGACAATGGGATGTCAACTTGGAGCCACTGTTGACCAAAAATGAAATGCATGAAATATTGCTCGATTGTTTGTCACCAAAAATGAAATGCATGAAATGCATGAAATGCAGGAAGTAATTGAGCGTATAATGTTTTTCTTGACTAAGATTATGGCCGAGGGGAATATCATAGTCAACACGTTATTCAATTTTTGAAGGTGATTGACGAAGTCTAAACATGCTTGTAAAAATGGTTGTGTTTACAAATGTCTGCAAATTTGTTGATGCCAAATCTCGCTGGATATCTAGTGGAGAGTATATTCATATGATGAAGTAAATATATTGATTCACATGGAATTTTCATGGTTAATGAAGAGATGGATACATCCACTGCAAAAGTGATGCTCAAAGGTAGTGTTAAGCCTTTGAATAATGCCTCCATCTGAGCTACAATATGATGCATTGTGAGGATGGAAATCAAATATTTGATTGGTAAATTAAAGGAAAATGATGACAACGACTCTTTTTGTTATCTTTTGTTGACATATGAAATATATTTTACAGTTTATGTTCACGAGTCAATTTTGCAAATCAAGCAAATGTATATGCTTAAATGGCTATCTTTGGTCGGTGAAATTTTGGTCAGTTATTAAAAAGTAGTCGGTTGTAAGTATGGTCAATGTCATGGATCATTGATATTAGGTTTAAGTCAAGTAGATTTGTCAAAGTTGAAGTTCATTATATGTTTTTGTGTTGAATATTGAGTCATTAATACTAACGTGACTTCATTTTAAAATTTTGAAATCAAGAGGAGATAAAACATGAGTGTCTCCAAGAATGTCAACTCTTTTTAGTTGCGTTGAGTCAAGTCAGTTAGTAGTCGATCATAAACAGACAATGCACAATGAGCAGGTAGTCTATGAAAACTTGCAACCATTTTTAATTCTCACGATGGAAGATATGCAAATAACATTCCGGTAGAAGACATCTTACACCACACAGAAAATGAGCTTCATGATAAATATGATGACATATAGAACATTTGCGTAGATTAAGTCCCCCAGTGAAAAAATGCAAAATAGTCTCTGGGTTATGAGCTTGGAGGACATAAGGAAAATAAATGGTAGGTGATTAGAGTATTTCCACCCCACTGACAAAGTAGGGAAAGTAATTACTTTAGTGTTGTGTTGTGGCAAGAGAGGTGAGTCGTAATGAAATATTCTTCGCTGCACAGGAACCTACCAAATTGAATATGAAGGCTGAAGAATCATAGGTCAAGGATGTTTCTACATACTTGTTCCCTTTGGGATGAAGAAGATTTTTGGGATGGGGGATATTTTGGAGGGATCCTTTGGTCCCTCTTGATGTCATCACATATTAATTAAGATGTAATTATATCTCTAACTACAATTAGTTGGAGTGGGTATAACCGCTCCAAACTCTATAAAATTTTATAAATATATCCTTCGATAATGAAAATTCGTTGTGTACTTGAACCGAATACGTGTTCTTCTTGATGGTTTACTGTTTATGTTTCTATTCTCTACTTGAAAGCATGTCTTCTCTAAGCATCTAACACCCCTCATATAAGTGGGTCTTTCCCTAATTAAGAGTATAGATATGATTAGTTACCTAATATTGTGCAAGAAAAAAGATAAATAACATGGGAAACTAGAGACTTCCTAAAATTGATTTAAAATCTAGTCAAAAGAACCTTAGGCTCAAGCAGGGTTGGCATAAAGATTCCATGTCTTGGCTAAATCATTGGTGGATTGATAAAAATGTCACTTTGAAAAATATAGATAATATTAAAAATATTACTACATAAAAGTTTAAAGAGAGGTTGTGGTGAGATTAAATTTATAGATTAAAAGAACATTGAGATATTATAAGGAGGTCATTAACCCCTAATCTAGAATACCAAAAGTATCTCTCTGTTTTAACTAGCATAAAGATGAAAATCAATATAACTAAAATAAGAACTAAATCCCATGACATTATTAGTGAAACTGGATGCTAGACAATTCCTAATACTCCATGGGATGAAAGAATCTGTCATCTATGTGAGATTATGAGTGTTGAGGATGAAAATGACTTACTCTTAAAATGCCCTATGTATGCCCACATTAGATCTCAATTTCATTTTTTTAGTTACAATATGGATGTAATGTTCTCCGTAGATATCAAAGGGTATCAAGTACATATAATTATATCTATAAGGATAATTATATAATTTTAGCACAACGGATTAGTCAAACAAATATTTAATTTCATTTTTGTGATTTAGTTTCAACAAAATCCCTTTAATTATCAATAAATTAAAATAAATTGAATAACTATTGGAACAAACAATATACGAGATGGGAAATTTCATTAACATCATCTAACACCATCAAACCTTCAATCCAATCCATATCAAAGATGATAACCACTTCTAAAGGGTAATTATTCATATCCATTGTTAACTAGTAAATAAGGTGTTAATTACGACACTTAGTATGCAAATGAAGACACTTATCACAAATCCAATTGTTTAAAAAGTAACCATGTATTATCCATACCAATGAAATAATATCATTTAATTACATGTAAATAAGGCCTAATTACCAAAATTACAATAATTAATCATGGTAATTACGAAAGAGAGTTCACAAGACTAGTTAACTTGTTTTCCAATATAAGTAGCTAGTCTTGCACAGAATCAACTTGTAACCATGTCATTAAACCCAAAATAAATCCTACATAAATTAACAACATGTTTAAGCATACAACTACAACCAATTAAATATTTGTTTTCATATCATTCCAATTGTACATAAGGTGATATTTTTCATCAATTCCAATTAAACTAGTTAGCATTCACGACAAAGAATTGAGTTTAAATAACTGAACCAAAATTAAATGCATCCATAAGTAAAGGATCACACTTAATAATTATCCACCTACATCACAATAACATATTAAAAATAGATGATATTTTTGGAAGAGCCATTGCTCAAGGGAAAACGCGAAGAGAAGAAACCCTAACTTCTGATCGGCATCTCCAGCTCGAGGGCCTCTGCCCTGCCGACGGCCTAAATGGATCCACCAGACCCTGAGTCTTTTGAGGAGTGCTTTCAGCATATCGTGGCCTCTCAGCCCTCTGTCTAGGTAGTTGCGGCTCCCTCCTCCCGTTTTGTAAAGCGAGCAAATGTACCGGAAGTAAAGCTCAGCTCCATCGCCTCAAAGAGGAAAGCAGTCACCCTTTCAGAGAAAGGTCTCATTGGATTGTTCACCCGACTTTGGCCATCCCCACGTTCAGTGGAGGTATGGCTGAAAAAAAACTGAAGAACCCTAATCCAGGGGGAAGTTCAACAAATTTTTTGTGGAAAAGGATATTTCACCTTCATTTTTGAAAAGAAGGAGGATCGAGATCTGATCTTCAGGAATGGGCCTTATTTTATGGGCCCAAGAGGTATGTATTTGAACAAATGGGATCTGTCATTTAACCCGGAAAAAGACATTCCAAAAGCAGTTCCAGTATGGGTCAAACTCCCCCATCTTCCTCTTCACTGCTGGAATGATGAGGACTTTCGAGCAATAGGGAACACTCTTGGGAAGTATGTTGGCAAATCTGAGCCAAAAGCCCCAATGTTTTCTTGTGCTCGTATCTGCATTGAAGTTGATCTAGAAAAAGGTCTGCCGGAGTCCATTAATCTCTCCATTGATGGTTGGAATCACCTGCAGAGAGTAGACTACGAGCAAATCCCCTTTAAGTGCAAGTATTGCCATGAATACGGCCATTTTGCTAAATCATGCCCGAAGAAACCTGAAAAACCCCTCTCAAACAATGTGGCAAGTGAGGGTTGGAACATTGCAAGTGGGAAGAAGACCGTCAAGCCTCAAAAGTAGCAGAATGACACGGCAAAGAGTGCTTTTGGAAATAGATTTGAAGCTTTGGAGGAGGAATCTCTAGAGGATGAAAATCGTGAAGCTATCCCTGACACGACCCAACAGAAGGACAAAGAACCCTTGGTTCCCGTATCGCAGCACCAGGAAAAAGAAGTTATGGACGAGGGTATTGGATGCCCGACGGAGAGAAAAGATCCAGTCCAAATCTCCGAAGGGTCAGTTGAAGGTTTAGTAACAAGATCAAGGGCCAAAGCAAGTTCAGAAGATATAACAGACACCTTGGTAGAAGAACAGGAACCGTCATCTCGGAAGGGGAGGAAATCAAACAAATTCATAAGAGAGCAGGAGGCAGCCACGGAAAAGGCGGCAGGGAAGCAAACCAATCTATACTTTCTAGTCAAACCCTCGCAAGCAAGCAAATACCTTCTAAGCCAAGAAGAGGAGAAAAAGGAGAAAGAAAAGGCCCTTAAACAACTCAGGAAATAATGAAAGTGGTCTTCTGGAATTGTAGAGGCTTGGGAGGTTCTCAGAAGTTAGAAGTAATCAAGAGAATAAAATCAATGGAATCTGCCTCCATCCTTCTTATCTAGGAGACAAAAAAATCAGCTGTAGATAGTATGGAAACAATCATAAGCGTTTGGCCAAAAGGAACAGGCCTTGCCATCGATGCAAATGGCGCCTCTGGAGGGCTCCTTTGCTGGTGGAACAAGGATCAGTACAAAATGATCTCTGCCATAGAAAATAGAAATTGGATTCTCATAAAACTTGAGAACGAAGAAAGCCAAGAAAATTTTTGGATCGGGAACGTGTATGGTCCAACGCTGAATGCGCAGAAGGACACATTTTGGGACTCGTTAGAGGAGCAATGTGAAGATAAAAAGCTTCTCCCTTGTTATAATGCAGGGGATTTTAATGTCACAACTTCCCCAGAGGAGCGCAGAGGAGGAACGAAGGTAAGAGACCCATTTGGGGAAAGGCTGGAGGACCTCATTTCCCATTGGAGCCTCACCGACATCAAACCCAAAAATGGTATTTTTACTTGGAGTAATAAGCGAATAGGACCTGGCCATATTGATGCAAGATTGGATCGTTTCTTGGTAAGCACTCATCTCATCATCTCTTATCCGGAAACAAAAATCTTGAGCACCTTTGTCTCTGATCATAAGCCAATAAGACTCTTCTTTCCTCCGGTGGAAAATCTGGGACCATTTCCCTTCAAGTTCAATCGGATCTGGCTGGAGTCTGAAGGTGTCATAGATATCATCATTAAGGCCTGGCGATGCTTTATCCCAGGCTCCCCAGCGTTTTCATGGGAGCAAAAGCTGAAGAGGGTCAAGGCAGCGCTAAAACTGTGGGTCAAGAACCATTTTCAAGAACCAGCTCAGCAAAAGGAGCAAATTATTAAGGATATGGAAACCCTTCAAGCAGAAATGGAAGCATGTGAAATTACCAAGGAGCATCTCATCAAGGAGATAGAGCTGGAATCAACCCTGCAGAAAATCCTAAGGCAGGAAGAGGAAGGATGGAGGCTTCGATCCCGCATTCTATGGCTCAAAGGGGGAGATCAAAACACTAAGTACTTTCAAAATCAATGCAGAGACAGGTAGCGATGGAACACCATGAGGGAACTCAAGGCTGAGGACGGCTCTCTCATTCAAGGACAAGCGGCCATCAGCGCTGAGGTAAAAAATTTCTTTGAGCGTCTATATAACAATGAGGAGCCAGTCCCTCATCACCTCATGGAGGAAATGGTCTCTGATATTCCTTCCCTTATTAGTCATGAGGACAGGCTTAGGCTTGGATCCCCCATAGCAGAAGATGAAGTCAAGAAAGCCATATGGAGCCTTCACCCGGACAAGGCCCCAGGCCCAGATGGCTTTCCTATTTTCTTTTATAGAATCTTCTTGTCCCTTGTCAAGAAAGACTTGATGCGCCTCATATCCTGGATGGAAAAAGGCAATATGGGAGGGGCTACCAATTCCACCTTCCTGGCCTTGATCCTGAAAGAACATAACCCCACTACTATCGAAAAATTTCGTCCCATTTCTTTGTGCAATGCATCGTACAAAATCTTTTCTAAAGTGTTGTCTATGAGACTCAAGCAAATCATCCCCTCCCTTATCTCCCCAAATCAGGGTGGCTTCATTTCAGGCAGGCAAATAAGTGATAATATTCTCCTGGTTCAGGAAGCCATCCACTCCAGTAACAAAAGGGGTGAACCTGGAATGGCCATTAAATTGGACTTGGACAATGCGTTTGATAGATTAAGACATGTCTTTATCATCCTGGATCTCCAAAAGTTTGGGTTCCCCGAGGCTTTCATCAAGCAAGTCCAAGCCTGCATAACCTCCCCCTGGATAGCCCCTCTCATAAATCGAAGGCCCACAGAATTCTTTAAAGCTACCCGTGGGGTAAGGCAAGGATGCCCGCTTTCCCCTTTCATTTACATTCTGGTAGCCGAGTCTTTTAGCAGAAAACTGAACAGACTTCAATCTGAAGGATTTCTCCCAGGTCTCTCCTTTAGAAATGGAGTTCCTCCTATCAACCACGCCCTTTTTGCTGATGACACCATCCTTCTAGGCATAGCATCCACCCAAATAGCTAGGAACATTCTCACCCCTCTTGAACTCTTCCTTCAATCTTCTAGTAGCTCAATCAACTTGAACAAATGCCAAAGCTATGGATGGAACAGCCCAGCAGCAACTCTCTGCCGTATCTCTCAGATTCTGCAAATCAAATCCAATCCCTCGTGGACCCATTTCACCTATTTAGGCATCCCTATCGTCAAAAAGCTCTTGAACTCTTTAATGTGGACTCCAGTCATTCAAAAAATCAAAGCCAAAACTCAGGCCATGGGATCGAAATGGTTAAATTTAGCAGGGAAGACGGTTTTAATTCGATCTATCTTATCCTCATACCCCATTTACTCCAGCTCCATGGTTCTTGCTCCCAAAAACGTCATGGATAGCATCTGCAAAGAAATCAGGAAATTCTTATGGTAGGGAGGCAAAGTCCAGACCAAAAAATTCCATCTTGTAAAATGGGATATGGTCAAACAAGCCAAAGGCCACGGTGGACTAGACATCAGAGATCCAGACCAGATGAGCAGAGCTATGGGAGCTAAAATGGTTTGGAGACTGGTCACAGGGAAAAAAGAATGGTGGAAGGAAGTTATCAGGAGAAAATACATTAGGAGCCCCAGGTCAAAAATGCTGGACAGTTCTTGGGCTGGAAAAGGAACCACCCTATGGCAATTATGCAAATCCTCCCTCAGCACAATCAGAGAAAACTATTACTGGATCCCTGGGAATGGGAAAAGGATCAATATTTGGAAGAGCAAAATTTTGGGACAACCTCCTCGATCCCTTTTACCTGGACAAGTGCCTCTAGATGATTGGGCGAGTGAACAGGGGATCTTCACCCTCTTCGATCTTTCTCTTTGGGATGAGAAAGGGCATTGGGTAGGATGGAAGGAGCTATCTCCTCCAGCTCCGTTGGTATTCGTGGCAGACTCTCTTCTATCCTCCCTCCATGGTCTGTCCCCTTCGAGACTCTCGGCGAAGGATCGTATTGGATGGGGGGATTCGGGGAATTACAATGTTAAAGAAGGCTACAAGAGAATAGCCAGGGAATTGAATGGAACAGATCGAATATGGAAGAAGGTGTGGAGCGCAGACTATATTCCCAAAGTAAACAACTTCATTTGGCTTCTCTTGCACAATAAGCTCCTTACAACAGAAAACTTAAGGAAAAGAGGCATAAACGGACCCTCTCGGTGCCCTTTGTGCAACTCAGATGAAGAAACCTCTAGTCATATCTTCTTCCATTGTAAAATCGCTCTCCTAGTATGGCGGTCTGTCCTCCCTCCAGGTATGGATTTGCATTTCCCAGGCTTGGAAGTTCATCTTTTCAAAGACTGGAACAACTATTATCCTGGCTCCTTAAGCAAAAAACCAATATTGGGTCGTCTTTGGGCCTCCATTCCAAAGAATCTATGCTGGCAGCTCTGGCTTGCAAGGAACAAGGCCATCTTCAAAGAGCGAAAATCTATCCCTGCCCATATAGCCGCCAAAACCATAGGGATGACAGCTGAAAAATTTGCTTCCAACAATATCAGCTTCCCCGGCCAAGAATCCATTCCTGAACCTTTCTCCTCTTGGTGCAAAATCTTCCTCAAAGAAAGGAGCCACCTTCAGTCTAATAACATCATTAGCAGAACAGTCACAACTTTCAGAACCTTCCCATGGGAGATTCACATAGCTAGCAAAGACTTCCAAAGTTGGCTTAGGGAGAAGAACTCCTTTGCCCTCTTTTTTGATGGCGCCTCGAAAGGAAATCCAGGGGTGGCAGGAGCAGGGGGGATCCTTCTGGATCCCGGTGGAAATATAGAACAATCCTTCGCCTGGGGGTTAGGGAACAGAACTAATAACGAAGCAGAGTGGCTAGCTCTTCTCCAAGGTCTTCAGATTCTTCAGGCCAAAAATTATCAAAAGGTTTTAATATTTGAAGACTCAAAGCATGTCATTTCCAAATTGATCAATGGATACCCCTCGGGAGCAATCAATTGCCGTCGCCTGTACAACAAAGTAAAGCCTCTTATGCTCCATTCCTATGAGCCTCTTCATATTCTCCAGATTAATAACTCTGCAGCAGACATTATGGCCAACATGGGGGCTTCTCTTCCGCAAGGTTTTTATAAGCAATATGGGAATCCTCCCTTCCTTAAATATATCCCGTAATGATGAATAGGGTCTCTCTATGGCATAATCATTCTCACATGTTTTGGAACTCTCTCATGCATGGGAAATGTAGTAGGCTTAGTCTTAAGACCTTCATCCTTGTCCTAAGTGTTATTAGTCCCCCTCCTATCCTTATGCGCCTCTCCCTTTTCCCCTTTTTCCTCCCGCTCCTAGCCTTCCAACGTCACTTCGATCTCCCTCCCTCCTTGTCCTTTTCTGGCTCCCATCATTTATCTCCCATCCCTCTCCTCCTCGCCGCGTGGCCTCCTCCTCGGTCCCTTCACCATTCGGACGCTGCTGTTTTAATGGCCTTAAAGGCCCGGGCTATTGGCTTTAACCTCTCACACGCCTATCGTCCCCTCTTTCTTTATCCCCTGACTTCTCCCGGAAGCAGTATGTCTCTCCATATCTTTCCTTTTGTGAGCCCTGGTCTCCATGAAGCTCTGCGATTTTTGTTACAGGTAGTTACAGGCATCAGTGAAGGGTGGTTGCAAGGCCTCCCGTGGCAGGTCCTCCCCCTCACGCGCTCGGTGGTGAAGGAACGACTTGCTCTCGCATCCTTCTCTTCCTGTTCGTGCTTATCTTTCTCAGTGTCTTGGGCTGTAGCTCTCAGCTCAGGTGTTTTAGTGTCTGGTAATTGGGGTCGAAGCTTGGTTCTTGGCTTCCACTGCTCGGGTTGGCAGGAAGGTACCATGGGCACGTTGGTCTGTCAAAAGCAAGGAGAAGTTTCTCTGTTTCAAGAACTTGTTGTGCTTAGTTCGTGTTTCAATCAATTCTCGGTCGAGCAACAAGATAGTGCTCCTGTCAATCCAGTTCGTGCCATACACAATCAATTCGCTCGGTTAAGCATCTCGACTGAAGCAACCAGAATGGCGTAGGGTGGAGAAGGGGCTGGCCTTATGGACATAAGAAAGAACCTATGAAGATTATACGAACTGCTAGCAATCAGTGTCTTGGACACTAAAGAAATGGCCAATGAGGTGAAGAAAATGGGAGACACCGTAAGTTATACTTCTCTTCAGATAAGTAATCATGACGCTCGCATAGATGACAATGAGAGCAATCTCTAGGAAATCATGGGGAAAGTGGATAGGATCCAGGAGGATCTCCAGTGGTTCATAGCAATGAATCAGAGTAGCAGAGTCAATGGTGAAAAAGCAGAAGCAGTGCTCCCTATGGAGGAGGAATCCGTCGTCCAGCCTAGAAACAACAGAGGCAATCCGTAATCTGAACCCCTTTAGTTATGGCTAAATTTTTTTTTGTCTTTTATTATGTAAACAGTTTGTAAGGGTATACCCCTCCTGCAGTTTCAGATGTTTTGAGCAAACTTTATGTAAGGTTTTTTGGACAGCACCATGGATAGGCTTTCTGTGCAGCAGTTTTGTTGTACATAAACTTTCGATATTGTCTTTTTTGTAATGAATGGCTGTGCACAGCCTATTTTATATAACCCCCCTTTCTAGTTTCTGTTAAAAAAAAAACATATTAAAAATAGAGAACATGTCTCTAGCATTCCGTTTTTATGAAAACAAAGATTTTAATCCACAACTAGTTATCAATTTTCATTGTAATGTACCTAGTTTCCAATTTAACTTACCAAATGAAAAATAGAGAGAAATATATGAATATTGTAGCTCAAGGATAGCGTATCAGGGGTCACCTATAGTCATATATATGTATCTTTGTACCCATATACATTCCATTAAATAAATCACAAAACTAACTAATTCTACTCATCTAAATTGACTAGTCATTCTAGGAATCACTAGAATAATTAAATCCACAACTCAAAAAATTATTCAAATTCCATTGCAACTCTAAATAAAATTTTATCATTCATAATAGAGTTATATCTCTATCAATAATTTCTTCAAACACTTCATATGCAAATTCACAAATCTACTCAAAACAATTATATTAGATCTAGAAATTGGAAATTGATCTAAAATTTCGGTAGGCATTTCCCAAACACTATCAAAAATATTTTCCCTCACATTATCAAAAAAATTTCAAGTGAATTTATCAAAAATAATCATAAAAATAACATGCATATTTTTTTACAAACATTTCACGTTCCAAGTCTCCAAACTATGTAAAACAATCCAATCGAAGAACTTGTTTTCAAATTAAGGGTAGAAGCATCAAAGAGAAGTTTCTTAATAAATTTCGAGCCTAATGTACCATAAATATACACATTATATAATGAACGGGGGAAGAAATACCAGTTTTTTAGCATAGGTTTCAAATTAGAATAATTTCCTCAAACAATTTGTGCACAAAGTCCCAAAAACTAGTTTCCAATTCCTTCACAAAATTTACTTGCATAAATAGATTGAATTCCATGAGAAATTTCTTCCACAAATAGCTCATAAGTTTCATCAAAAATTTCATGTGAATCCATAAATAAATCATATCATATCCAAATAAATTGAATAAACATGAGATCAATCACTTATCTTTTCCAAATACGCAACTGGAATCGATCATGCCACGTTCTACCTAGACGTAGACACAATCAAATCCAAAAATCAGTTTGCAATGGTCATGCCCAAGTCAGCACCATGATTCCAAAAGAAAGAGCTCACTCAACCATAAATTCTCTCAAGAAATCAATCCAACCACAACCTAATGGAACATATGACCTCTACTTCCACTCTAGGAAATTCCAGTGGCTCCAAGACAACAATCCAACCACAACCCAATGACAAGTAGCACTTTGAATCCTAGGAAATCCCAGTGGCTCCAAGACAAATACTGGTAGCCCCAGGAAAAATACTAGTAGCTCCAGAGTAACTCAGCTTGGGCATAGGCTCAACAAGGATCTCATACCAAGAGCAACAAAATCAAACCACAAGTGACAAACACAAGCACACGAGCCAAAGCATGAATCAACACACAAGAGTGACTACTTTTCTCTTTACACAAGAAAAACAAATTCCTTCATGAGAAATTCGAATTGGGAGAGAGAGGGACACAAGATTGAGAGTTACATTCCAAAATTAACAAATAAGAGTTTCACATCAAGTGGTTACACCAAAAGGCACACTAATGTAACTCATGAGGGCGCACTAGGTGAGAGAGGGACTCCAATCCTCAAATAAAAATTAATTTCAAAGTAAATAAAACCAAGGAGTAACATAACATGTGAGGGTACATAACCAAGAAGGTCCATCAAGTACATAAGAAATGTGTATAACATCAACATATGCTCAACAAACATAGGTAAACACTTTTCCACAACCCCTTGCTCTTAACATCGTGGTTCCTCCTACTATCTTTCATGGCATCGGTCGTCCAGTTGTTTTTATTTTATTAATTATTTTATAAGTTCAACATAGTAAAAATAATAATAATGTGCAAACCATAGTCCAAGCACCTTGTGCTACTATGTCCAATATAACAACAATAATAATATGTTTGGGGGTTAAACCAGAAGGTATTACAATGGGCTTGCCTAACTTTTTAACTTATCAAAATTATGGCAATTTACAAATGCTCCTTTAAAAAAAAATTAGCACATAAATAAAATTCTAAAGAAAACTAAGTATTTCCTTACTTTTTTGTTCTTAAATTCTGATAAACTAAAGGTGATCTAAGTGGACATTAATCATCATCAACAATAATAACAACAATTTATCATTTTATTTTTTTTAGAATGGATATTAATGAAATATTAAAACATTTAAACATTCCCTCTTATTTTGTCTTTTCACATTGACACAAAGCTATACTTAAACTAAATTATATCTCGCTTATATGAACCATATTAAACAACCTACTTATTAAAAAAATACAATAATAAGTCAAAGGAATGCTTTATTAAATGTGTATGGCATAGTAAGATTACTATACCAATTTCTCCAAACCTATTTCCCAAGACACTCAAGAAAAATTAGGGTGTTGTGGATACCCTATACCATGATTTATGTGAATTTGAAAGGAAATGTGACATTCCTAGAAAAAATTGGGTATAGTGGATATCGTATACCATGCTTTATGTGAATTTGGAAGGAAATGTGGTATGAAACAAAGATTTTAACATGAAACACAACATGACAACTCCTCTTCATCTTTATGTTATGGTTAATTTAAAACACAATCTTCATTTTATAGTTAATTTAAAACACAACAAACTTCTAATTTCCACATGATTGATAATTTCATGGTATTAACTATATAAAAAATATTATTATAAATATCAATCTTAAAATAAATATCATTTTTTTTATCGAAATCATAATAAATGTTTAAGTGTATTAGAACGACCAAAAAATAAACTTATATTTTGTCATCCGCTTTGGAAATGATTCCCTTCCACCTCGTACTCCTAAAGTCCATGAAAGTTTGCGCTTGCTCAGCATGGTGGAAACCGATAATTCTAAAAACTACACCCCTATCACATTTTACTGGACTGGCATTAGTTACCGAAAGCAATGGGAGGTAAGATACAAAGAGTTAAGAGACTTTGACAAAAATAAGAACCAACAACTCTCTATTCCTAAACCCCTTGTCTTTGACAGATTTTCAAACTCTTTTAAATTGCCTTAAGAGTTTCCTTCTCCTCAATTTGCTCCACCTCTTATAAAATATTCCTCTATGAATAATACTTCTGAAAAATCAGCCTTGTTTGAACCCTGTTCTTCTTCCCACCTTTCCATTTCAGGTGTTCATAACAATGAGCATAAAGGTCAGCATGCAGATTTCCCTGCCTGCAGAAAAGCACTTGAGAGACTGAAAATTAGAAACAAAGGAGTAAGCTTGAACATGATGTCTCTCCCTATAAATGGCCCTGGTTTCACCTCCACAAACCCATAGGGTGATACCTCATTCCATCCAGGAAGAAATCTCCTGATACTCCATTCCGACAATTTTCTCATGATGGTATTTCTAAAAGAGAGCTAATGCCACACAGATCATCAACTCCACACGAAACTGTCTCTGATGAAATAAAGTTGCTTAATTACAGTAATTATTAGTAGCAACTAACTGGCCAAAATATAAATGACATAGCCTTTGATATTATGCTTCTAAGGCAAAAAGCACTGACTAAGAAAGAACACATTACTTTGCTAGAAGCTAAAATTGATCACTTTCTTGCAGGTCAAGAAGAAGTAAAAATTGCAATTATCTTAGCAAGTGAAAAGTTAGAAAAAGGACTAGATGTTTTAGGTAAAATGATGGTCAAAACCCAGAATGTAAATAATAAAAAGAATCATGTAAGCCAAATTGCATTAGAGCTTGCAGCTAAAGGTCATAAAGCCAAACATGAAAGAAGATACTAATTTGGAATGATGAGTATTCAAGAAGATGACCAAAGACCATAATTCCTTTTTGGTCAAGAAATGGAAGACCAAGTTGAACTCAATGAGTTAAAAGATATGGTATCCCAGTTTAATAGAATGTCGAATTCCCTTTCAGATAAATATTTATCAGCATTCAGAATCCCTAAAAGAGAAATTGTTGGATCTTCAAACCCAACCAATCAAGAGCACAACCATCCCCAGATAACAGGACCTCCTCCTCCTTTTGATATAGAAATGTCAGAACTTCCTAACACTTCTCCTTCGTCAGTTCCTCATTCTCTTAGTTTCAGAATAAAAGGAATGAACAATCTGATCTCCCAAATGCATGAACAACCTGTGTTGAACATACAACGCCAATCTCGTGCCCAAATCCGAACAGTTATTCAACTTCTATCAAATTGGGTATTATACAAAAGAACACAGGACACCACAATAACTGTCCAACTATTAGTAGTCCAACTGATTGTTGGATTTTCAGGCTTAGCTTCAGAATGGTGGCGCTGTATTCCCCAAGAATCCAGAGAGGAAATGTTAAATGCATGAGATGTAGACCAACAAATTCTTATTTCCCTTGGTAAATAATTCTATGGTCCTGATGAAAATGAAGATTATGAACATATTGCATCTTTGTTTATGTCAGCCAAAATATGTGACCTAAATAAAAGTGAAGAATACTTTTCTTATATGCAGAAACTGTTAATTTCTTCTGGAAATGTTGATAAGCCTGCACATCTGAAGCATTATTTAAGAAGTTTTCCTGGCCATGTTCTTGATGCTATTGAACAACATCTTAAAGATAAAAACATCCCTTTGTCAGGTCTTTCTCTTGCTCAATTTCATGGATTCATCATGGAAAATTAGAAAGAACATTGCCTAGAGAAAAGAGTAGCTAAAGATTTTAAATGACACTCTTCAATGTTTTCCTCTGGTTTTTGCAAAGATGTTGCAAAATTCCACATTGGGGATGTGGTTTCCACAATAGAGGACACTTTGGGCATGATTCATGTAGTTGTAAAAAGGAAAATCAACCAAATTATACCAGTGCACCTTGATTTCATCCAGGTAAAGGCTACAGGCATAAAAAAAGGAAAAAGTTTCAAGAAAAAAGCCTATTTTAAGAAAAGATATGAACCTGCAAATAAAGAAAAATGTTTTAGTTGTGGTAAAAAGGGTCACTGGGATAGCAAATGCCCAAATAAGAAGAAAATTCCAAGACTTGTTACTATGTTCTCTGAATAACTTGATCCATCTTGGTGGGATCTATCTTGGTGTATAGCAGGAGATTACCCTAAAGATGAAATTGTCTTCTTACTAGAAGAAGGTGATTCCTCTGATTTCGACCCTATTTTAGATCAATTTTCCCTTGATTCATCTAAATATTCCTCTCCTGATTCTCATGAAAACGCAAATTGTTGAAATATTGTAACTTCGAAGAATATTCTATATGTATCTTTTTTGGTCCTTGATGGTCCTATCAGGAGAACCACTTGTATTAGTTTATACCCCAATGCTTCTAATCAGAATAACTAATAAGAGTCATGAGGTAGTCCCCTCAAATTGTAAAGGTGGGTCATTAGCACCCCATTTGTGGTTACTTGAGCCTACATGTTTAACTCGAGCCTACATGATTAACTCAAGCCTACATGTCGGAATTAATTATTAAAGTGAACAGACAAATATAAATAGAGGTGTGGCGCTCCTCATTTTGAACACACACTCACTTGTGTAGTACATGAGAGAGAGAGAAAAAGAGCTATGGCTGGAGAAGGAGGATCAGTCTTTTGGGTTTTACCTTTTATCTTTTTGGGGCATCTATATTGAGGAAGCTTTTGCTGGGTTTTTCCCTTTAGGGTTTTCCCAGGATAAATCTTTTTTTTCTTTTTGTATGGTTGTGCTTGTCTATCTTTCAATGATCTTTTGGCTTATGGTTATGCTGTTATGATGCTAAATGTTTTAAGATCTGATATAACCATAAAAATTCAACATGGTATCAGAGCCACCCTGAAAGAAGACATTGTGCAGCTACAAAAGCTAGGGATTCTTACTTTTCAAGTCTCTCTCCACAATTGATCAGCAAAAGAAGGCTAGGCTGACTCTCCATTGAAGGGCGCATCTTTCTGTCGAAGTGAAATTCGATTCCGAGCATTTTCAGTTTGGTGCAGGAAATTAGAGCTTTCTACAGAAGAGGAATTTTTGAGTGAGCCCGACATAGGATTTCTCTCCTCATCAAAATTGAAGTTTAGAGACCTGGATCAAGATTTTTGGTTGGGTGAAACTCCGGGAAAGTCAAACCCTAGTTCGACCCCGAGCTGGAAAAACCTTAAATACTAAAACTGATAAGTTTTGGTCCATTCGCTATATCTCACGATTGGAGAAGGAGAAGGAGCTCAAAATTTCATAGGTTGAAGATAATATTTTGATGTACATGTTTTCCAAAATTTAACCTTAGATTCGCTATATTCTGGGAGATATGATCCCTCCAAGTTATGGTTCCAACCTCTTCCAGGATTCATCCCTAAACCAGACACCTAAGGAGAATTGATATATCTTGGGATAAAAAGGTCCAAATGAAATTTAGGAAGATGTTCCAGAAAGGGCACAGTCTATACCTTATGTGGTCCGAGTTTCAAACTTAGAAGATGAAACAGTGACATGCAGAAGTTCGTACAACTTCGTTGTTCTGAACAGTCATGTAACAGGTTACCTTGAGAAAATGATCATAAGTCCCAATTGGTGAAACCAATTCTGATGAAAACTATGGTGTTGGAACAAGGAAATGCGAGGCTGCCTTAGTGCGAAGTTTTAGACATAGAGGAGCAATAATTTCAGAGATAGAGCAGAAACAGGATCAAGAATTTTTGCAGGAGAAATTGGAAAACTATGGCTTCTTATTCCGGGAGCTTCCCTCCATTGTTTTTAGAAAAGGAGTACATTGGACAGCTCAACTTGAAGAGATATATATTTCTATCCAATCAGATCTGAAAGATTCCAAGTCTTGAAAATTAGGGTTTCTCTGACATACCCTAGATCAGCCAGCTCCGGAACCAGGACGGACACCTCAAATCGGTAAGATCTAATCTTTTGCTATTTCCATTGGAGGTTCTCATCAGCTTGATGATAAGCTTGGTGAAGTTGACAACTTCAAAGCATGGAATTCTTTGATCTCTCTGAAGAAAATGAATTGGACACCTACATGAGTAGAGAGGTTCCAGTTCCAGAGGGAGATGAGGCTCAAAGCTTACACCAGAAGAACTTGGTCAAGGCCAAGAAGATCATTGTTGATTCAGTCACATATCAAATTGTACCACATGTGTCTTCCCTAAAGACACTGAAATAAATGTTTGATTCCTTGACCAAGATATTTGAAGGAAAGAACATACATAATAATATGACCTTAAGAAACAAATTGAAGAGGTAAAAGAAGAAGTGAAGAATGCATAAGTGGTGATAGCCACCTTGAATGGCCTCCCATGATCATGGGATTCATTCACGCGAGGAATGTGTGCCAGAAGGAAGTGGTTACTTTCAGCTGACTCTGGGAAGAAGAAGAAGCTTGACTCATAAGAAGAGAAGAAGAATATGGGAGCAATTGAAGATCAAGCTCTCACCATTCAAAGAAGATCCCTCAAGCGATGAGTAATATGAAGAACTCAATTCTTGAAGAACCCCTTATCCATCTTAGAATTTGGATGAGAAATGATGATGTCATGAATGAAGAAGATGACGAAGTAGAAGGATCAAGAAGGATTCTACCCATGAAATGAATAAAAGATAAGTATTCAATTGTCATTTCATGATATTGTTGTGTTATGCATTTGATTATATTCAGTTGATGTGTTATGCATGATAGATTGTTTGCATTAATGACATTATACTACTAATATTCATGTGATGGGTAAGTAGCTCATGGTGCTATAAAAATATCCATTGATACTTATCTAGAATGAAACCTCTTTGCTGACATATTGGATTAGTTCACAATCTCAATGATGTTATGGTAGAGATGGAAGGCATCTAGAAAGTTTTTGTGAGATATGGATGAATGTTGTATTGGCTAAATAGTTGCATGATGCATAAGAATTTGTCGTTATGCATATGTTTTATGAAATAGTTCTAACCATGCAACTGGTGCATTTGAATTGTAGGAAAGGTCCTGTACAACCTCCTACAAGAAAAGAAGGATGAGACTTGTTCCGAAGAACAAGCTAAGTGATGACAATTCAAGATTCACTCCAATAAACATGAATCTGAAGCTCCCAGGGTCAGAGACACCATGACGAAAGAAAGAGCTTCAGAGAGCGGTAGATCCACCTCGAAGGATGAAGACCACCATGGGTACGAGATATACCTCAAGATGAAGAAAAGAATGGTGAGACTTCCAAACCAAATTAAGAGGCCTCAGACACATTCTAGTTGTGTAACATAGTTAGGTGACATCATTGATGCTAACCTTTCTAGCTATGAAAGAAGCTATGATCAAAGAGTAACGGTTGATCATGGGGAATGATGTATATGATATGGTTTCGAGACATAAAGGGAAGTACGTAGTAAATTCCATATGGATCTACAAGAACAAGTGTACAAAGCAAGGTTCGTGATTTGCCTCAGAAAGAATAGACTATGACATGACATACTCTATTGACTAGACCTACTGGAAGTATATATCAAGCATAGAACCACCTGTACAGAATGAAGAGGGAATATGATACTCCACTTCAGGGGGAGTGAATATAGAAGATATCTAAGTTTGACATGGTACAACATGATGGACATCATCCTAATGGATCAAGACTTTACCAAGAGTAAAGTGGGTTCCAACCTTTAAGGTTGAATGCAGAAGACTAGGATATGTTGATGACCTGACCAGACGAACTCATGGAAGATGTTATGATGAAAGAATACTAGAATGATGTTTGGGATATAGTACTCAAACCAGAAAGCAAGAATGTGGTATCTTCCAAATGGATTTGCAAGATAAAATATGTTACTGATAGAAGTAAGGAAAGACTTGTGGCTAGAGGTTTCTATAAGAAAGAGGGAATTAATTCTGAAGAGGCATTTACTCCAAGAAGCAAGGTACACTTCCTTCAGAACTATCATGGTAGTTTCTTCCATGATGAAGTAAAGACAAACCTTCCTTAATGGTATGATTGAGGAATATTTTTACATCGAATAGTCACAAGGATTTGAAGTTGAAGATAAATGGACTGATGTATGCAAGTTGAATAAGGACCTCTATGGCCCGAAGCAAGCTCCTAGAGCTTGGTATGGAAGGATAGATAGTTTCCTGACGAAAGTCAATCCTAACCTTTACTTCAAGGTTATAGAAGATGAACATGTCATACTATTACTGTATGTGGATAATCTATTCCTGACAGGGAATGAGAAACAGATTGTAGAATGCAAGAAGAAGCTCGCTAAAGAATTTTAGATGAAAGACCTTGGGTTAATGCATTGTTTCCTATGTCTGGAAGTATGGAAAAATTCAAAAGGAATCTTTCTCAACCAGGGAAAGTATGTAGTAGAGATATTGAAAAGATTCGATATGTTGGAATGCAAAGCCATGGCCACACCCATGGATTCCAACTTGAAGTTGTTAGCTAATGACTCATCAGAGTTAGTGGATGTGACTCAATACATACATATTATTGGGTCGTTGATGTATCTAACAAATACCAGACCAAACATTTGTTTTGCTGTGAACACCTTGAGTCAGTATCTATTTCAACCTAGACGTGTTCACCTAATAGCTGCAAAGCATATGATGAGATAGATAAAAGGGACTATAGACCTTGATCTATACTATGATAGAAACCATGATTACAGATTGTATGGCTATACAGATGCAGATTGGGATGGAAGTGTCTTAGACAGAAGAAGCACATCAGGTGGATGATATTGTCTGGGATCTGCTATGAGTTCATGGTTTAGCAGGAAACAGTCCAGTGTTTCTCTTAGCACGGCTAAAGCAGAATACATAGCAGATTGCTATGCTAAGTTGTGAAGCCATATGGCTTCGAAAGCTGATGTCAGTTTTCTTTGACTTGAAGATGGATACTACAATTATTCTATGTGATAACCAGAGTTGTGATGAAAGAAAACCCTGTGTTGCGTCGTAACACATATAAATCTGGTATTTCTACATACGAGATAAGATGCAGATGATGATGTTTCAGTATTCCCATACTGAAGATATAGATGGTGTTCAGTATTTACATACTGTAGATGCAGATGATGGTGATTCAATATTTTTATACTGAATATAGAGATGATGATGCTTTCAGTATTTCTATACTGAAGATATAGATGATGATGCTTTTAGTATTCACATACTGGAGATACAGATGGTGATAGTCCAGTATTCACATACTGAAGATGTAGATGATGATGGTTTAGATGATGATGTGTTGACGAAGCCTCTGTCCCAAGTAAAGTTTGAACACTTTCGTGACAAGCTTGGTGTTGTTCGAAAAAACCTTCCTCAAAAGGGGGAGTAGTGATGTTGCAGTGGGATTGTATCATCCCTGGGCACTTTCCCTAAAGTGATCCGGTGGCCTCGGTCCTCGAGAATGAATAGGGATTGTATCATCCCGAGACATTTGTCCAGAAGTGATCCAGTGACCTCGGTCCTTGAGAATGAAGAGGGATTGTATCATCTTGGGACATCTATCTAGAATAGATTCGACAACTTCGGTCCTCAAGAATGTGGTAGGATTGCATCATCCTTGAACTTTGGTTCAGAAATATCTAGAGGCTTCAATCCCCGAGAATGTGGTAGCATTGCATTATCCTTGAAGTTTGGTTCAGAAAGGTATCTAGAGGCTTCAGTCCCCAAGAATGTGGCAGGGTTGCATCATCCTTGAACTTCGGTTCAGAAAGGTATCCAGAGGCTTCAGTCCCGGAGAATGTGGCAGGATTGCATTATCCTTGAACCTCGATTTAGAAAGGTATCTGAAGACTTCGGTCCCCGAGAATGTGGCAAGATTGCATCATCCTTGAACCTCAGTTCAGAAAGGTATCCGGAGACTTCGGTCCCCAAGAATGTGGTAGGATTGCATCATCCTTGGACCTAGTCCTAAAGTGATAGGGACTGATTATCCCATAATCAATCTGGTGACTTCAGTTGTCGAGAATGTGGGAGGATTATATCATCCCTGGACTTAGGTCCAAAAGTGATCCAAAGACTGTTGTATTCGTGTTATGGATTGCGGGTTGTTGCTGATGATGACGTACTGATCAAAAGAATAGAGTGTGATGATCATGATGTACTGATCGAAAGATCAGAGTATGATGATGATGTTGCTGAACTCAAAGTATGATGTTGCTGATTGAAAGGTCAAAGTGCTGATGTTGATGTTGTTGATCGAAAGGTCAAAGTGCTGATGTTAATGTTGCTGATCGAAAGGTCAAAGTACTGATGATGCTGTTATCAATCGAGCAGTCAAAGTGTTGTTGCTGCTGAATATTGAAGATGAAGAGTAAAGATGATGTTGTCAGTCAAAGTGTTGCTGTCGTTGAAGACAAAGATGAAGACTACATGATGTTGAAGAGCTTCCAATGATTTATAGATGTGTTTCCCTGATGATGTTGATGATGTACTCTATCTCTCTCCTACTATTGTTGTTGTTGTTGTTGTTGTAGAATACCCTTCTTGTTAAGGGGGGGTGTTGAAATATTGTAACTTTGAAGAATATTCTATATGTATCTTTTGTGGTCCCTGATGGTACTATTAGGAGAACCACTTGTATTACTTTATACCCTGATGCTTCTAATCGGAAGAACCAATAAGAGTCAGGAGGTAATCCCCTCAAATTGTAAAGGTGGGTCATTAACACCCCAATTGTGGTTACTTGAGCCTACATGTTTAACTCGAGCCTACATGATTAACTCGAGCCTACATGTCGGAATTAATTATTAAAGTGAACGAACAAATATAAATAGAGGTGTGGCGCTCCTCATTTGGAACACACACTCACTTGTGTAGTACATGAGAGAGAGAGAGAGAGAGAAAGAGTTGTGGCTGGAGAAGAAGGAGGATCAGTCTTTTGGGTTTTACCTTTTATCTTTTTGGGGCATCTATATTGAGGAAACTTTTGTTGGGTTTTTCCCTTTAGGGTTTTCCCAGGACAAATCTTTGTGGTCTTTTTGTATGGTTGTGCTTGTTTAACTTTCAGTGATCTTTTGGCTTATGGTTATGCTATTATGATGCTAAATGTTTTAAGATCTGATATAACCATAAAAATTCAACACAAATTTAGGAGGATGTTCTGGTCCTCCTGATTTCAGCTTTTATATGTTCTCTTCTAACCCTCCTAAGGTCTCTTCAGAATTTAGGACTACTGAAATTGACAAAGAATTGTCTGAGACTCCAGTTCATCAATATATAAAAGGGGAATATCTGAAAGATGAAAAGAGAAAACTTTTAACAAGAATAAAATGAAAAGAGAAAGTCTCAGCAACAAGAGAGAAATCTGTCTCTCCATAAATCAGCAAGAATCCAGCATTCTATCAGCCTGCAGATTTATACAAAGGCTATCCTGGTCATCATGAGGATAGGCAAAAGTTCAGAAAAGATAACGAGAATCTGCTTTGACTACAAATTAAAGATAAGCAAAATTATTTAAAGAAGCTGGTAAAATAAATAGAGGAATTGAAAAGAATGCTTGAAATAACAACCAGAGAAAGAGACTAGTCCTCGGATGAAGAAATGTGCAGAGCCTATGCTGAAGCACTACAGCCACCAAAAGCTGCTGAAAGTCCAAAACATTCTCAGCACACTAGCGACTCAGAAGCAACGGATTGCCATAATGAAGAACCATCACTATGCTCTTTAGGGTTGTCCACTGGTCCTAAATATTTAATTAAAATAAAGTTTTGTTCATCTGAATACAAAGCTTATGAACTTAATTGTATGATAGATTCAGGTTGCCAAATGAATTTGGAAAAAGGAAATGCTATACCATCGTTCTACTGGGAAAAAACAAACGAACATGGTGTAGCCATTGAAGGAAATCCTGTACAACTCAAAGGAAGAGTTCCAGATTTTCCAATAAGCATCGAAGGAATAAAAAAAGTTCTACACCTCAATGGACTAGATGATCTTAAGGAAGATTACATAATAGGCTCACATTTTTTACATAAAGTCAGCCCCATTACAGTCGATGAGCCCATTATGATTTTTACTTGTACAATAAATGGCAGAAGAGTTTCCACCTCTCTATACTATTCTGCTTATTTCAAATGTAAGAATCGTATTCCTCAATCTAACCCCACTCCTAGTCTTGCAGAACTGTTCAAAATGGAAAGATGCATCACCTATGCAGAAATGCATAAGGAATCTGCCCCCTTTGAAATTTCCTCAAAATTAGAGAAGGATTGCACCTTAGATTCACCTAATGCATTTTGGACTAGAGAAAAGTACTTTGTCTCTTTACCTTTTAACCCTCTAGAAAAAACAAAAGCCCGAAAATCCTCCGCTGCCCTCATGTGTCCCTCAAAAAGAGAATTCTGTGCAAGCGAAATGAAAGAACTATTAGACAAAGGTCTCATAGAACCCTCTAAGATCCCATGGGCATGCCGATCATTTGTCGTCAATAAACACTCAGATAAAAAGAGGAAAACCCAGAATAGTTGTGAATTTTAAACCCTTGAATAAATTTCTTGAACCAGTCTGTTACTGTCTCCCTGATAAATCTAGTCTTTTGCAAAGAATAACATGATGTACAATTTTTAGCAAATTTGACTTGAAGTCTGGTTTTTACCAGAAGGAATTGAAGCAAAAGACAGGTTCAAAACTGCCTTTGTTGTTCCTCATGGGCAGTATCAGTGGAAAGTCCTTCCATTTGGCATCAATAATGCACCATTAGAATTTCAAAAAAGAATGGAAGATACCTTCAAAGAAAAGAATTGGGCATTGGTGTATATAGACGATATCCTTCTTTGTTCCAAAATTTTGTAGGAACATTTAAAACATCTTCAAGAATTTTATTCTTTGGTTTTTAAACATGGGTTGGTTTTGTCAAAATCCAAAATGGAAATTGGAAAAAAAGGATATTGAATTTTTAGGAAATAAAATAAGTAAAGGACAGGTGATTCTTTAAGAACACGTCTTGAAGGTTTTTGCTCACTTCCCTAATCAGATCTTGGAAAAAGTTCAACTACAGAGATTTTTGGGAAGCCTAAATTATATCAGGCCGTTCTACAAAGGACAAGAAGATGAAATTCATTTTTTGCAGCAACAACTGAAGAAAAATCCACCACAATGGAATAAAGATATGACAAATGCAGTAAAGACAATCAAAGAAAAAGTGAAACGACTCCCTCCACTCTCACTACCGCAAGGATCTGGTCAAATGGTGATTGAAACAGACGCCTCCAATAAATCTTGGGGAGGTATTCTCATAGAAAAACATGGAGATAAGGAGGAAATCTGTGGCTAAGCCTTAGGAGCATTCAAAAACGCAGAAATCAATTATTCGTCAAGTCACAAAGAAATCCTTGCAGTCAAAAAGACTGTAAACCATTTCAAGCTTTATCTAAAACCTATCAAGTTTATTGTTAGGACGGACCTGAAAATAATGCCTAGTATATTTAAGAATGGAAATCTTATGGCATAAAATAGTTCTAGGATTTTAAAACGGTTCCTTTGGTTACAAAACTTTGATTTTGGCATTATATATAAATTACCAGGTTATTTAAATTGTGTTGCTGACATGTAAACCAGAGAAGAACTATAGGAGAAGCCTAGCCTCAATATGTTCAGCTATGGAGCATCCATCTCGTCAAATAAAAAATCCAAGGTCCGGATCTTCAATGATCCCTTGTCAGAAGAAGAAAGAGAAGATTTTTTGAATTGCGCCAGCAAAAAGGAAGAAGATAAATATCTGGCACTCTCTTTGATCCAACAAGTAAATTCCTCTCCTTTGAAAATTCAAATTTTGGAGAGATGGGAAAAACAAGCCTTTAAAGGCTTAGAAAATGCTCTGCACCAGCTTCAACAGCTCAATCATGTTTGGATTGACACAGACTATACAGATGGACAAGAATTGTATTATGTGGATATAGGCCCAAGGTTTTTGACATGGAATAGCTACAACCTCATATTGCAGCTCTGCAGAGAACAAGGAGAAATAATAATCTATGGAGATCCTTCTACACTGATGCAACAACAATGGTCAGGATGGACATAAATTTTTCTTGACAAATTCTGTCCAAGGAAAGACTGGGTTCAACGACGTGCCAATTTCATCTTACACCTTCAAGCAGACATGATCGCAGCACACGACAATCATATGTGGTTTAAATTTAAGCTCCGACATCTTGGAGGAGCTTATTCCCCTCTTGAACCCCCTATTTTCACTCGGCAAAAATACAGAAGAATGGACAAAAATGGTCACCTCTTGGATAATAAAATTCATATGAGAAGGATTCCTCTAAATACTAAAGTTGAATCAATTTTCCAAGGAGAATTTTGTTGTATTCCTAATGAAGTCATAATCAAGTCTGATGTGGAACAATGCTTTTCAACGTGCTTATTTCCGGACACCGAATTTAGTTCGGATAGCGACTCTGACAGATTCGTTGGTTGTACATGTGGGGAAAACCCATGTATTTGTAATCATGACAATGAATAATGAAAAGCATCATGGGCCCCTAATAGTAGCTCCACTATGTAAAATGTCTAGTCTAGTTGTCAGTCCATAGATTCTTTCACATGGCTTAATGGGTGACTTACCCAACAAAAGGTGTGATTTGATCCACTGCCATGAGATCCAAATCAAGCCTTTTTACCGATAGGTGTAAGTTTCAGGTCACTTGTTTACCGACTAAATATGTATAAATAAGGTTCTCCTCCCCTCATCTGGGCACCGAGTGTTTTCGAGTCTAGTAAGCTTTCTGCATTTTCTCCATGTGTCGAGCATTGTGTATGCTCTCCCTATGTGCCTCGAGCGATCAGCTGGGATCAAAAGCAGTGATCTCACTTGTAATGAGTCTGTAAAACCAGTAGCGTATGCTCTCCCTCTGCACTTAGTGTGATCAACTGGGATCATAAACTCTGGTTAGTGTAAGTTTGCGCTTATGATGATCTTCGCCCTCCAAAGACAAACAAGCTTTGTTAGAGTCTGTATTAAGAAGCTGCATCTTCTAAAGTCGCATTTGCATTCGATCTTGACGTCTTTTGGTATTAAAATAAGTAAAGTCAAAATTAAAATGTAATTCAATATACATGATAATAAAAATGATTTTATTACATATTTTAAACATTTAATAAATTTTTGTAAAGAATAAATATAATTTGTTGTTTTATTTGATAAACATATCACCTTATAATGTACAATTTTTTCATCAAATTCTATTTTTAAATAAAATTTTCTTAAATCTCTTAAATCTCAAAATGTAGAACAAGTGTTTGTAAATCAAACACTTGCAAAAGTATAGTTTTTCTCACGTATGCTGTAATAAATAGAAAGTGTTGTATTCATATTTATGTGAATGACATCCCAATTGTCAAGTTGAATAATGATACGCAATAACTAAGCTTACTATCATTTGGAAAGTGGTACTCCATTTCCAAGCAAACTATTTTCCCGTTTATTTGTTTATGATATGACATGATGTTCATTAAGTTTGGGAAGATCATAGGAGTGAGCTAGCTCGAGAGCAAACCTCCCTCATTGGACGGAGGAGGAGCAAAGTTAACGCTAACTTTGCTCCTCCTCCGTCCGATGAGGGAGGTTTGCTCCTGAGCTAGCTTACTCCAAGATCATAAAGTTGGAAATTTCTTGTTTCTTGAACTTCATGGCATATTAAGGAAAGAGGCATACGAACCCAGGCATGAATTTGGAGGGATTTTTTCTTTACAAAGGTATTAGACGAGTTTTGCAAATTAGATAATTTTTATTTT
Organism: Pseudotsuga menziesii; assembly: GCA_001517045.1. Taxonomy (NCBI): domain Eukaryota; kingdom Viridiplantae; phylum Streptophyta; class Pinopsida; order Pinales; family Pinaceae; genus Pseudotsuga; species Pseudotsuga menziesii. Next base: position 430,277 of record LPNX010664744.1, read on the forward strand.
ATTATTTTTTAATTAAGCAAAAAAATTATTAGTAATTGTTTTTAATAGTGTAAAAAAGGCGTAGAAAAATGCTATTAATAGAAATGTAATTTATATTATATAAAATGAATATATTTAGTTTATCAAATTTTGTTTGAGAGTTGACTAATTATAATCTTATTCATTTAATTAATAGTTATTGGATTGAACTATATTAAATATAAATAATAGCACATATATTTTAAAACGAGTTAACTGTAAATGATGAAATATATATGAAATTAATATGTGTATGTGTCTCAAATTTAGAGTTAAGTGTAAGCTAGATATAGAAGATATGCACCACATGATCATCCTATTATTGCTAACCACTTGACGATGACCTACCATTAAATTTTCTTGATCTCCATTCCTGGCTAGTTAGAACTAGCCATTGTCTGTCAAATAGTATGCTCATCCATTCTCTTCAATTTCCCAAACATTAGAAATCTTAGTCTCTGAGAGCAAGTATGGAAACCAAAACTTAATATATAAGACTTGGTCAAGACATCATATCCTCTCAAATTTAACATTATTAAAACACTAAAAGTCCATCCTATAGTTAAGACAATGATAATGATTTGATTAAATATTTTAAACATTTCAATAAAAAGTTGCGACAAGTAAATTTGACTTTTTTGTTGTATTTAATAAACAAATCATCTTACAATATACAATTTTCCATCAAATTCTATTCTTGGAATGTTCTTAAATTAAAGCACAATGTTTCCAAATCAAACACTTACCCAAAAAAAACATTTTATAAGAAGTAAATTTGCTTTCTCATTTATAAACAAATCACCTTGTAATATACAAATTTTCCATCAAATTCTATCCTTTAGCACAATGCCCTCAAAATATAACACAATGTTTCCAAATCAAACACTTAAATATTTATAAGTATATATTATTATTTCCATTTCACTTAAAGGTATGTTCTTGTAAATAGAAAATATTTCTAACCACCCTTGACAACCAAAATAACAGGCCCCGTCACGTCACATTTCCAACCACCGTAGACGATGATGCAGTGGGCCATGGGCTCCACCTTTCAGAAAAAACACATACAACATGCATCCCCTCGAGACTCAACGTCCTACTCATATACAGCTTGTATGGTTAATCTAAAACACAAATGGCTTCCACGTGGTAAACAATTTCATGGCGTTTATTGAACAAAGATTCCCAAATGTTGACAATTCCAAAAAAATCAAGGTCAATTATTATCACAGTGACATTATTACATTTGTTGTCTTCTAAAAGACCAAGGTGGAGTGTTCGAGTGTTCCTCGAGATGTAACACAATGTTTTCAAAACAATCTCTTTCACATACATATATAAAAGAGTGGGTTAATAAGATCTTTAGATAAGAATAAATAATGGATACATATTATTAAATATGTAAAATTTATGTGTTGATAATTTTGAATGTAAAAATCCATCATTGTTGTCTAGTGTAACTCTTAACTTGACATAGACATTGTATATATATAAGATATATAAAAGAGTGGGTTAATAAGATATTTTTATTTGAATAAATGATGGATAGATATATGAGTTGATAATTTTGAATGTAAAATTTCAGCGTTGTTGTCTATTGCAACTTTTAAGTTAATATAGATATTATTAATTACAATGCTGTTAGAAGTAGTGTTAGAAATTAGATTAGTATTACTTTTAACTTTAAATGTTTGTGTTTGAGTCTAATGTTTTAATGCTTGTGTTTCACTCTAATGTTTCATTGTTACAATGCGCATAATAATTTTCACTTCTTTACTAGCATGCACAACCTAAGTGCAGGAATAACTTATCGATCTAGAGTCTTCTTGAACTCATGTCTTGCATATTTAAATGAGTTTATCATATCTAACTCTATTTATTCGTTGCACCCCTTTTCTTTCCTTATCTTGGTCACCTTATTCAATAGTTCTAGCTTGATTTTAACACATATTGGGAACTTTAGCTTTTGCATATTCCTATGCAAAGGGTTTTATGTTGTAATAAATTCCTTTTGTGATGCTCTTAAGGAGCTAACATGTTGTAGGAGAGTTTCTTTGTTTCTATGCTGGTGTCAACAACATCATGTAATCTACATATTTAAATCAATATAACAATCTCTACCTAGATTTCCTGGTTTGAATTGTAGTATCTGTGTTGATGTTCAAACCGCTCTAGCAATGCTTGTGAATGAAGGATTAATCATCATGTTGAAGAGTTTTCATAACAATGTTTGCTTGCGATACTCACCTACTTCCCATATTAACCGCCCACTCTCCAACAACATAATCCATGTCGAGTTATCCATTAGTAGCATGGTGTGCATCCTCCATTAGCAATGTAGCAGGATGTACAGAAAACACACACACACACACACTAGCCATGACAATGGTAGGAATGACAATAAACATAGTGTGCGCTTAGGATGTGATTAACTATATCTCTAGAGCAACCACCATATGATATACACACAAAGAGATGAAGTATTGCGAGAATCAATTTATTGGTAGGGTAGAGGTCTGAGAAATTGGGAGGAAATTCAAGGTTGAGAGGTGGGGATGGAATGAAATCTTCCCTCACAAGCTCTGGGCTCACAAAAAATAGGTGTGATGTCAATCCATTGTGCACCTTGTTTATAAGGTTAAAGATCATATTCAATGATTAGGTGATGTGGTTATAGGAAGTGGTGGTGGGGGTTATGAAATTGCTCAATGCCAAGCTATCCACCCATGTTGGTGTCATGATCACTAACCACTTGAACTCTAATCTAACAGGAAAACAATCAAACAAGTAGAAGAGACAAAGACTCTGCAATGTATGTATTGAAAGTAGGGAGCAATATAATTGAAAACACATCATTTATTTGCTTCTTGTTTGCATATGTAACTCTATATTTTCATTGTTTTCTACGTCAAAACTACATCTATTGTTTCTTATCTTGTTGTAGGCATTAGGGGTAGCAGGAACAATTACCCAATCTCTTATTTGTACACCCTAATAAAGAATAGGAAAACGTGCAAAATATGTGTGAGATGTTGAGTGCATGCTCGTCAACTATTGTGGACACGGAGGATAATAATTCTTCTATAATGTTGTTGCTTGCAAAGCTTGCTATGATAAAAGAATTTTGCACCACCTTGGGAAATATCTTGTACTTAACCCCACTTTGTCTCCTATGAATTGCATCAACTTAGTCACAAGATTGTCCATTACATGATAGTATTACTCTGCTAATTAGTTGCATATATAAATTATTAAATCAATTTCAAATCATTAGAATATGTTTTATAAAAAAGAGCAAACATTGCTATATACTAGATAACATGAAGCGAAGAGTGTTGATCCTAGTTTTGTCATCATTTTCGACTGTAAAATTACATCTTTAACATATGTTTTGTCACCTTTTGGCATGTTTTTTGTCATGCAGCTCACTATTCAGACCCAGGTACAACTATATTTTGGATTTATGCAAGTCCTGGTTCATTCTTGTTATTTCACGATTTTATTAGTTAATTCGATGATATTTGATATATGTTTGATGCTTAATTTGTTGTTGCAAACCATAGTCTTCAATAAGCCAATGAATAGACAACACATCCAACCTAGATATGCATAGAGCATATCCATCTCACTATCTAGCTCACCGTTTAGCCCGTCGAGCCAACCACGCGCTGTTGATGATAGATTCCCAAGCGTTAAAGCATGGAGCGGTCTGCAAACTGCCTATTGTCCACACGTCTGGGTGGTAGCACAATCCTCATTCTAGAAGACTCGCCAGCATGCTCCTCTGCTCGACACCACACCACCAGTCCACGCCAAAGAGAACCTTCATGCCACATCACGCACGATGGAGAGTCAGTGCGCGAAGGAGAAGGAGGAACGCTATGTGTTGGCATGTGAACAATTGATTGCAGTAATGGTTGACTAAATTTAGAGAGCGGTCGAACACTAAAGGGTCGACCTGCTCACTCCTGTAAATGATATAAATATGTAAACACCTCCATGCAAGTGCAAGGTTAGAAAGAGTTAGTTTATGCATGTAATCAGTCGTTGTTAAAGAACTCTATAATATTGTTCCTCAATTTAATAGAAGTTACGTTTATGCTGTGTATGATCGTGTTCGTGTAAGCGTTTAGCAAGTCGCCACCCTGATTGCTGAGAGGGCCCCTCATCAACCAACGATTTTCATCTTTGTGTATTTTCGTTATCTGTTTCTTTGCAATTAGTGTAGTCTCATTTATAATTTGTGTATGTGATTCAGTTTCTGCAATCGTTTGTCATTATTTCATGTAGCATAGATTATACTTTGATGTTATGTTGTTAATGTAGTTTCTCTTCATGAATTAAGTGACCGGTTGCGCATAAGTTTGCTTTCAATTTCCTTTTTCAGTCTTTTCCAGCTTACTGTTCAGTTTTATGTTGGCAAATACATAGAGTAGATTGCTTTGATATTGTAGGATCAAGTTACAATAGGTTCAGTTATGTTTACTTTTGCTTTGTTATAAATTCATTTGGTTATATTTCAATTTGTTGAAAAATGCAATAGATAATGATGTCTTTATAAGTATGAATTAGTTTAAGTTATTTTACTGTTGAATTTGATCATTAAGTAGGGTTGCTTATCATTCCTTATGCATTTTGTTATGATGTGCATGAATCAGCTGATCTCGAAATCATTTAGATTAACCATTTCTTAAAATTCTGGTGTTTTCTATATACAGAATGTCATTCAGACAACCTGTTCCTCATGTTGTTTAGACCTACCTTCCAATCTGTTATCCAGCTCGTCGTTCAGCCTTTAGTGTTCTTCATTCATTGTAAACCTGTTTAAAGCTCTATTTCTTTAGCTTTTGGAATAGGTTTTGACTGTGGTAGTTAGGTAATGGTTATGTGTATCATTAGGACTATAGGTTAGATTGTTTAAAGTGTTTATTAAGTTCTATTCCTATCTTTTAGCTCCTTTCATCCTGAAGATGTTTTGAGTTATGCTTTATGGTTATGTTTCTTTTGGTTTCTAATTTCCTTCTTTAATACTGCCATAATATGTGATAATTTAATTATATCTTTAGTTTGATTTGATTTATCCTTCTGTATATTAAGTTTAGGGTTAGACATGTTAAAATTCTAGAGAAGTACACTAGCACTTTGTAGATTGGTTATAGTAGTAGGATCCGTTTCTTTCACTATGTGGTGACTGAAGAGACTTAAAGAGTAGGACTTAAAAGAATCTTCTTTATTAAGTTTTCTACTTGCTTCATAATTCAATCTTCTTTATTAGGTTTTCTACTTGCTTCATAATTCAATCTTCTTTATTAAAGTTTTCTACTTGCTTCTTTTATCAAGGTCTGTTACTTGTCTATAAGCTAGATTTTCTATACATTCGAATGGGTTATTTATGAAGGTAATCTTTAAAAAGAATCTTGTCTCTTATTAGGTTAGTTGTTCATAATATGTTTTTAATTAAGAATTATTTGCTTATGGAATAGATCACCATGTTTACCATCACCTGTAATTGGACTTTCCTTAGTTTGCACATATTTGTATAAGTTGAGTTCTATTTGATTCCATTCAGTTTCTTTAATTCATTTGAAATCCATTTTGACACTACTCCTCCTCAGGTTCCAATCACAGTAAATGCATATCCACAAAATTCTCCTTGAAACTAGATAATTTAGTTTTACCATTATGTACATTTGTTAATTGTATGAATAGCTTAAGTTGTCGAATTTTAAAAGTGTCTTCAGTTGTTGTAATTTTGTTATAATGCATTGTATAGTTAATCTCTGAAGTTGTTTATAAATCTTTCTTACATTAAGAGGTGGAATAGTTAAGTAAAAAGGAAGTTTATTTTCTTAAAGTTTACTTGTTTATATTTTTATCTTTCAGTATTTGTCTATAGAATAGAGTAGTATAGCTTGATACTGCTCTAGTCTAGCACTCTGTCTGGTTTAATTACCTTTCTAGTTGAATTTATAGGAGTTTAACTCGATTTTTCATTTTGAAAGATCTTTCGATCTTTTCTTTGTTAAAATATTTCTACGACACCCTAGGAACCCCTCTACCTTCGCATATACTTTGTGTCAACTCGAATTTTACCAACCTTGATCGATAATTACTATATTAGGTGAATTAATTAAGACATTATAACACCCAACAAAGAGGAACCTGAATTCTACAACATTTTAACATAGAGATGAAACCAAATTGAAATATCTTGTAACAAACTAAGATTCACCCACATACTTTGGATGTTAGGTGTTAAAGGAGTTGTAGGGGAGGAGCGTTGATGGGGAAGTATGGTTTCTAAAGGATCTTGGGAGGAGGATAGATGGAACATGTGGAGACTCTATAAAAACTATTGTATAATGTGGCAATATTGTTTAATTGTTTTACATCAAAAGTTGGTAGCCATTATATAGGGTCTCTAGGTTTGTTGGCCCAAATCTCAATCATGGGTCCCATTAGTCATATAATCGTCCATCACAAACTTATGAGGTTTTTAATATAAAGTTTGTTGTTTCTAGTGACAAACAATAGGGTATCTCTAGAAGAGACACTCATCAAATAAAAATTACCATAACAAAACATATTTCCATACATCAACCTCTTCTTAAATATGGGTGCAAGATTTGGTCATTTTATATGTTTTTTTTTACTAAATGGAGCAGATGACGCATTCCTTAGATGAATATGAAAATAACATACTTGAATTAAAAGCAAAGACCCAAAGTGTAACGCACCTTACGTTACACTAGATTAAAACACATTATTTTTTTTCTAAAATCTTACATGCATAATAGTTATATGCATTCTTATGACAAATGCATTTACACGCATATAAAATGCATAATAGATGTAAGAATTTTAGCAAAAGCATAAAATATTCCATGAGACACATATTCACATACATACATACATTATATCATACCAACTCGTCACTCTATTGTTATTACATTGGATATGATATATTGCAAATGAAAGCCATAACAATGTTCTTACTTCAAAATTTATAGCACTGATGTTACTTCGGAAGTAACATCAGCCGCCTACAGGTCTATTGTTACTTCGCAAGTAACAGTAGTGAAAGGTTGAAAACCTATATGACCCTAGTAAACAAGTCATAACAATGGGTATCGATTTAGCATCTGACTTAAACACCAATTCTCAACACATTTTGATTATGTATAACATTAAACATAATAATGTATTTCTCTAACCAATTTTGTTTTTGGCCTCAACTTGGAAATTAACACACACATATTTCTCAATTATACTTAAGGCTTGGAATGCAACACTTCCAACCATTCCTATAAATTCTTCAAGCTTGAAAATTTGAGCTATAGGAATTTTTTGTTATGATGTAAATTACATTTTATTAGGACATGGAAACATCATTCTAGAATTAGATATTCCCTCTTTTAAGCTTGAGAAATAACACTACGACCTTTTGTTCTATCAATTAATAACTTGTAAATTTCTCCTTGAACATGCAATTTCAACCCCCTTTTACAATTAATTCTATTTTTAGAATTGTAACATATCAAAGATCAAGGTATTCAATAACAAAAAGGCACTTTCAACCATGTATAAAATCTCTTTTGTTATTTTAAAACAGAGAACCATTGGCACTAACTTTCACATAATAATTTCCAAATGCATTCACAATCAATTTTTAAGAAACAAGAATTCTACTGGGAGTTTGCACTTTCCAAGTGTTTTTAAAAATGACTTTAACTAATTAAACCTTCGTTAATCAATTTAGAAATTAACAAGAGTGGTGCTATAAACATAGTGATAACACTACTGAATTTAATTGGCAATTTACAACATGTTTGCAAATTAAATAAACATTTTTCCACAGGATATAAATTTCCCAAACTTCAATTTAACTACAGAAGTGGTATTCATGTTAGTATGGAAAAAGTATTCATAAAATTTAGTTTCATCCCTGCAAATTATGGTTTACTAAGAAACATATTGCAGAGTAAAATTCACACCAATTCCATGCACAATAATTTAACCAAGCAACACATGAATGCCATTTTTTATCCAAATTCAACAATTTTAACACCCAATTTGAAACATTCAAATTGTGCACCAAGGAAAGAACTTGAACTCAACAAAACATAGCTTGATTCCTAGCTGAAATTCCAACAACCCATCATGTCAAAAAATGTAAGGGGAATATTTATAATAGTTGAGTAAAATAAAACAGTCTTGGGGCGAAATTATGGTGGTTGAATGAACAAACAACAAGTCCAAGGCAATTTTATGGCAATTTGGAACTCAAACATTGATTTATGGGAAAATTTAGAACTACTGGTACACAAATGAAAATGAGGACATTTCAGGGATGCTCAGCATGATGTAAGGGATCCATGGATTCAACGCTAGGGTTTATCGTTTCCTTGCTCATGGCCTCAGGGGGAGGATATGATCCTCCTCCACCCCCTCCTTCTCCAGTCCCTCCAAAAATCTATGCATTCAAGCAAATGATTGTTGCACAAGGAGAGCTTCCAGCAAGCTCGATCCAACAGAAATTTGTTTAAAAACTTGCTTGCATCCCCACAGTAGCTCTCTCGGTGGAGCGACCCTGTAGAACAACCTTAAATCTCTCAGAAAAAGGCCTGATCGGACAATTCACGGGATTATTCCTTTCTCCAAATACCATTGAATCTTGGGTGCTGTGGAATTGGAAGCCTCTCATATCAGAAGAAATTTGAAGTCACCTGATCGCGAAAGGATATTTTGTCTTTGTATTTGAAATTTCAAGAAACTGGGATATGATATTTAGAAACAGGCCCTATTTCATGGGACCACAAGGTCTGTACTTGAACAAATGGACCCCTGAATTTGACCCAAATCAGGATGTCCCTTTGACGGTGCCTATTTGGGTTTGACTCCTTCATCTTCCTCTACACTATTGGAATATGGAATCTCTGGAGGCTATTGGGAATACCCTAGGAAGATATATTGATAAGGCTGAAAAATGAGATCAATATACCTGCGTCAGGATATGTGTAGAGGTGGATCTCGAAATAGTCCTTCCGGAAGCAATAAACATAACCATAGTAGAATGGTCTCACATTTAAGAGCTAAATTACGAGCATATTCTTTTCAAATGTAGATACTGTCATGAACAAGGCCACTTTGCTTGACATTGCAAAAAAAAGGAAGAGGAAACTCCTGAAAACTATGAAGGAGAACAATGGAAGCAAATTCAGAAACATGCTACGACAAAACCCAACTCAAATATCAAAGGGAAAGGAAACTCACCAGGGAACGGGAAAATATCTTTTGGGAAGGGCCATGCAATTGACGGATCTCCTCCTAAGGTAGAAGCCTCAATAAACCAATATGAACTTCTAAGCATCCATGATGCTCAATCTCAACCCGAGGACAAGGAAAACAAAGAACAATTGGAACAACAAGAGAAAGAAGAAGGGGAACTACCAGTGCATTTGCAACCCACCAACTTGACCCCTTCTTCCCCTCAAAAAAAAGGTTCCTCGTCCCCTTCATATGATCATATGATAAAAATAAAGCCTTCGGAAATAGTATCTTCCTTAGAGGAAGACATATTGGAGAGGTCCTCGAGGAAAATAGGAATAAAATATAATAAAGAAGCAAGAGAGGAGGATAAAAGATAAAATATGCAATATGCAAGGCTGTCAAAGCACCATAGACATGGCCTACGATAGAAGTACCAGGAAGAAGGCCTATAAAGGAGGTCTACCTCCTTCCTTACCAAGTAAGTAATGATTATGGTCTCTTGGAATTGTAGAGGTATGGGGAACCCTTTGAAACTAGATGCAGTTAAGGATCTTCTCAAAATTGACCTTCCAGACATCCTCTTGTTCCAAGAGACCAAAATAGATGAGGAAACTCGACTCCTCTTAAGCAGAACCAAATAGAAGAAGAAAGTTGGGAAAGCAATAAGTGCAAGAGGATCCTCTGGAGCGATAGCAACATTGTGGTCTCAGGAGGATTTATCTTTGAAAAAATCCTTTGCTACCCAACATTGTATCTACACTGAACTGCATCACCTGCAAAGCAAACTAACTTTTTCTCTCTTCAACCTTTACGTGCCTGTCCACTATGCAGAAAAAAAAAGACTGTTGGAATACACTTGCATATTTTATAGAGATATATACCCCTACAAACATTATCCTACCAGGAGACTTCAATCTAGTGATGCATCTAAAAGAGAAAAAAGGAGGAAATAAAGGATGATACCACATGCTGCGTTTTGTTGAATATTTTATTCAGCAATGGTATCTTATTGATATTAATCCCAATCGAGGAAGATACACTTGGTCTAATAATAGAATCGAAGCACTTCATACTGCAACATGACTTGATCTCTTTTTAATCTAGATTTCTCTTGTTTTAGAACGAAAAAATAATTTTCTGAAACATTATTCCCAAGTTTGCTTCAGATCACGAGCCAATTCTCTTGAACTTAAAAGATGAGGAAGATCTAGGACCAATTCCGTTTCAATTCATCCCACTATGGATTGAGAAGGAAGGATATTGGGATACAACATCCAAATATTGGGATTATCCTATCAAAGGCTCCCCAAGTTTTGTTTGGGAACAAAAGCTCAAACTCACAAAACAAGATTTAAAGGACTGCATTAAAAATGACTTCAAAACCCCCTCCTTCTTCAAAAAAGAAGTTGTACAAGAACTATCCTCTTTGCATATGGAACTTGAAGAAAAATACATCACTAATTATGACTTGGCAAAGGAGCAGCAAGCTCAATCCCTAGTTTTCTGAACTCTCCACCAAGAGGAAGAATACTGGAGATTGAAATCCTGCAGCCTATGGCTACATGCAGGTGATCATAACACATCTTTCTTCCACAAGCAAGCAAAATCCATGGAATACCACAATCACATCTCTGATATCACTTATTTAGATGGAGACACAATTAAGGGGTTTGAAAAATTCAAAGAGGCTACAGAATCTCATTTCCATGCCTTGTATACGGAGAATGGTCACCCAGATGAGGAGGTAAATGTTGATTTCCTTACCCATATTCTTGCTTTAGTAAATTCTACTAACAATCATTATCTCTTGAATCATTTCTATGAAGAATAAATCATTAATATGATATGGTCAATGGAGCCAGACAAATCCCTCGGTCCGGAAGGATTCACAATTCATTTTTATAGAGTTTGTTGGTCAATAATCAAATAAGATCTCATTAGAATTATTAGAGGATTTTGTCAAAAAGAAAAGATAGGAGGTTGGACCAAATCCACTTTCCTAGCTCTGATCCCCAAAGAAACGAACCTAGGCTCTTTTGCTAGGTTCAGACCCATCTCGTTTTGTAACATCTCTTATAAAATCATTTCCAAACTCCTGGATAACATAATCAGACCCTTGCTTGATAAAACGAACTCTCCAAATTAGGGAGGATTTATAGAAGGATGACAAATCATGGACAATGTGATTTTAGTTCAGGAAGCCTTACATTCCAGCAATCTCAGAAAAGAAAAGGGTATGCTCATAAAAATTGACATGGCAAATGCCTTTGATCAAGTTAAGCACTCTTTTTTATACAAAGTTCTTTCTTCCTTTGGTTTCAGTAAAGTATTTATAAGTTTGATTAAATCCTGCATTGATAAGCCCTGGATTGCTCCTTTAGTCAATGGAAGGCCTGCGGGTTTCTTTCAAGCTACGAGAGAAATCTGTCAAGGGTGTCCTCTTTACCCCTTCCTTTACATATTTATGACTGATTCCTTGAGCAAGAAGCTGGATGCATACAGAGAAGAAGGAAAACTACCACGAATTAATAGGGAGACAGACCTCCCTCCTCTAAACCATGCCTTATTCGCTAATGACTCTCTCTTCCTGGGAGGTTCCTCTTTAAAAATTGCTAGAGCCTTCAATTATCTAAATCAAAATTACTCTCAAATTACAGGAGCCATGGTAAACAAGAGAAAAGTGCAGTCTACGGTTGTAATATTGATCAAACTTCAATCCATCAAATCTCCCATGTTTTGGAATTTACTGGGTATGCTTCTTGGGAAAACATAAACTATTTGGGCCTTCCTCTCTCCATGGGAGATGTCAAACCCACTCTTTGGGAAGAAGTCCTCAACAAGATTAAAATAAAAATGGTTGCCCAGGGAGGTCACTGGCTCAATTATGCAGGAAAATTTGTTATGTTCAAATCTATCCTTTCTTCTCTCCCTATTTATCAATCTTCCATGCTCTTAGCTCCCAAGTCAATCATGGATCAAGTCTCTCGACTTATTAGAGAGTTCCTTTGGAAAGGAGGAAAAGGAAATCAAGATAAATTCCACCTTGTAAGCTGGGACACTGTCAAAAGACCTCTGACTGATGGGGGAGTATAGGTAAGGGACCCTCACCTAGAAAACATGGCCCTATGTAGGAAAATTCTTTTGAATTTGTTCTCCAATCATGCTCATCCTGTTAGTAAAATCTTGAGGAAAAAATATTGTAAAGGCACCACAATTCACAACATGCAAGCTGCCAGAATTCTGAAAGGCACTTCAATTTGGAATCTTTGCAGAGAAGGAATACAATTTTTTTGTCAACAGATGTATCACGTCCCCAGTAATGGTCTTAGAACCCAGCTTTGGATGGAAAACATCAAGGGTCTTCCTCCACTTGAGAACTCAATCCCCTCAAACCTTAGGTTCTGGCTCATCCAAAGAGTTTTGACTACTCTGGAAGACATTTCTCAATGGGATAACCATGGAAACTAGTTGGCATGTAATATCCCAGAAGTTCCATACCGCCTTCTTCCATAGAAGAACCTCCTTCTTCCATTTCTTACAGGATTGGAACCCATACATCTTCATATTAAATATGAGTGATGCTAGGGGGGAATAGGAAAATACACCGCAACACAAGGATTTAGAACGTTTCAAAGCAACAAGGCACCTATCCACACTCCTTCTCTCTGGAACTTAGTTTGGAATCTGTTTGGCCTCCCCGAATATAAATTTCTTCCGGTGGCTTCTAATGCATAGAAAAATATTAATAGGTGAAAATTTGGTTAAACGTGGCTTATTGGGACCTCATCGCTACTCTCTGTTGTAAAAACTTGGAAACCGTAGATCATCTCTTTGTGGATTGTCCCTTTTCCCTCTATGTGTGGTATGCTTCTCTTCAGGATATGAATATTCGCCCCCCTTCCCAGATCTCAATCATGCCTTTATTCTCTAACTGGAAGAAACGTTCCCCTACATCCCTTCCCAGCAATTCACTTTTGAATAACATTTGGTTTACTCTGCCACAAATCATCTGCTGGAAAATCTGGTTAGCCCGGAATAACATCATCTTTAATATCCAACGTCAGGAATCAATTCAAGTGGTTTCCAAATCTAAATCTTTTCTCATGGAAACAATAAGGATCAAGAGGAAAGATCTGGATTCCCTTTCAGCTTCACTAGATCACCCTTGGATCAGATCCTTAAATCCCTACAAGAAGATATCAATTGGCAAGCGTCCTATATCTAAGCCAGCTTGGGCTCTTAGGAAACCGGATTTGGATTTCTAGCATTAGTGGAAATATCAAAAGACCGCTACCTTATTATTTAATAAGGCTTCCAAAGGGAATCCTAGAGCCGCAGGAGCTTGCAGGGTAATCCACTGTCCTAAAGGATCTCTAGACATTAGTTTCCGATGGGGTTTAGGAAATTGCACAAACAATCATGTTGAATCACTTTCCCTTCTCAAAGGATGTCAGTTGGCTTTGGTCGAGGGAATCACAAATATCCAAATCTTTGGAGACTCGCAAGTTCTGATCAAAATCCTTCACTTTGGGAACCATTTTGGAAACATCAACCTCAACATGATCCTTGAACGAATACGCATAACTCTACAATGTTTCTCCAAGTACCAAATTTTTCACATACTACGCAAATTAAACCAAGCTGCAGATAAGATGGCCAATAAGGGATGCAAGTTAAATCAAGGTCTTTTAATTTTAAATGATGAACCCATGGCCCTGCATCCCATCCCATTAGCTAGAGGGATCTTTTCCACCTTTCAATAAGAAACTCTAGCATTGAAGAAGATGAGATCTTGGTGTCAACATGTAGGCTTGTTTGGATAGCGTGGATAACGAAGATGTGTAGACTTAGATGCTCTGCTCTTGACTACCTCACTCCACACGTTTTGCATCAACTCCGTTCACAGGTTCAACCAAATGCTGGTTTAAGATCCTGAAGCTCAACCTACTTCTGTTGGGTAGTGATTCTAAGTCAAATAGTTCTGAAATGATGGGTTTGACGCATCTGTAACCCTTACACTGGATATGTAAGACATCTAGATGTTCTGGCCATGTTTTGGCATTTTCAATTCGTGTTTTATGTTTGTTTTAAGTTCGGATCGCTGCCATGTTTAATATAATCTTAATCGCTCTAGTTAAAAAGAAAGAACTATTGGTACATAAAATCATTTTTTGGCAGATTATATAATGGATGGGCATATCAAAAACATTTTATGGGATACAGAATAGGCCATCATGCAAAAATGACCTCCCACCAATTATTTATATAACCACATAAACTTTAATTTCCAAAATTCAGAATTCATTCCCTTCTGGAAAATGAATACTAGAAATACACTTCTAGCCTCTGAATTTTCACCATTAACAATATAATTTTAAACAGATACTTGGGATGCATACTCAATAAAACTCCATAACCAAAATTCAACAAAGGGACAGCTAAATTTTAAATAACATTTAAATTTCCAACATAACACTTATCTGAGAATTCGCTTGAAATGGGCAACTGACTGGGAATGAGACATGCTCCACCCAATTGTAAGAAATTTTATTTGTTTATCTCTCATGAAAACACCACCCATGAGCCGAGACTCATGCATTCACAAGTCAAACATCTCACTAGACCCAAAATTTCTAAATTTTACACTTTGCAAACAACTTGTCTTAACTCCAATTTCATACTAATAAGCGCATTTCACCTCCTTAGTTTCTTTCTAACAACACAACAATGAGATACATCATTGTTCTTAGTGCTTAGAAATCCACCAAGTTAGTTGCCTACACCATTTTTCATATAATTGATATGACTAAAGAAAAAATGGACATAGTTTCAATAGTAATCGACTCATAATTGGGTTCTCAAACTTAGAATTCAATACCAGATTCCGTCTATATACAAAAATCACCCCCCTTACCTCCTCAGGCTCTCCACTCACATGAGAAATTTTTGAATTCTAGTTTTGCATGATAATTATCTTCCCCACATGGTCTCTCCCATGAGCCATGTTTCTCATTTTAATTAAAAACTAAACACTCCCCTTATTCACACTTAATCCTCATCATACCATAAAACAAGCTGAAGTTAATAAAAGGGAATTTAGGCTCAATTCATGACATAAGGTAATTTTAGGGACTTGAAAATTTAATAAGGTGATAGCATGGTTTCTCTCGTAACACCTTTTTAACCCACTTATTGTCTCTAGTGAATGCATAAGTCCTAATCTCTTCAATGTACTGCGTCACCACAACCAATTGTGGATTTTAATATTAACAATTACAAAATACAATATGTTCATCCTTGTAGGCATTCATAGACAATAACTACATCTTGGCATCATCAAATTAAGGGTTTTAAACCAGGGGTGTTACATCCCCCCCCCCCCCCCCCCCCCCCCCCCCCCCCCACCTTTAAAGTCTACCTTGTCCTTAGTGCTTCATTCTCCAAAAACATATGAACAATTTTTTTCAAAACTTATTTACATTACATATATACAAGTCTTCAAAATAAATACAAATATTCTTCCCGCATAACAACTTCCATTTCCCTAGTCGCTTCTTAAGGACACTAATGGGTCCATTGGACCTTTACTTGTCCCATGATCTTTTTCCTTTGTTTCTTGACTCTTTTGTATAATATGCACACTGGAAGTACTTGGATTTCCCCTCTGGGTTCCACCTATACCATAGACCAATTAAGTATGTGATTAGAATCATAAACATATTTTTTAAATAATTAAACATGAAAAAAATTGTGTACTTTAGCTATAGGAGATAGATATATCTCGTAGTCTACTAATTAAATTCTACTTAGGACCTCAAATGGTACAAAAAATGTAATGTCCAACTTCTTGAAGTGACCAAACCTTAATGAAAATTTTCTACCCATGAACTTTAGGACCACTTTATACCCAACCTAGAACTCTCTATGTATTTTACTTTTATTTGCATATCTCTTCTATTGGAATTGATATGCCTTCCAATTATGGTTGATTATGGCTACATGTTGTTCCATTTCCTGAAGCATTTTATGTCCAGCTATTATCCTATCCACTTATTTGATCCAATTTACTCAAACATTACACTTCCTGCAATATAGTGCTTCAAATGGACTCATCTTCAATGATGCTTAGTGTAACTGTTGTTGCTGGAAAATTCCACTAAGTACATGTAGTCTTCCCATTTAATGGGATTGTCCATTACATACATTCTGAGCATGTCCTCAATGATTTGATTTACTCATTCAGTTTGTCCATCCGTCTATGAATGATAAGTTTTACTGAGGTTGATTTTGGTTCCAAATTCTTTGAACAAATCCTTCCAAAAGTTTGAAGTCAACTTTGGATCTCTATCCAAAACAATTATTTCTAGAATATGACTTGGTCAATTTTTCAACCACCACCATAATGGAATCATGTTGCTTCAATGTTCTTGATAACTTTGTAATGAAATAAATGGTTACCACATCCCACTTCCACGCTAGCACTGGAAATGGATGAAGTAGACCAGTAGGATGTATGTGTTTTGCTTTTACTCTTTGACATTCCAAGCATTGAGAAATAAACCTGACCACTTATTTCTTCATGCATGGTCAATAATACTCTTTCATAATTGCTGACAAAGTCTTTTGGTAACTAGAGTGATCTGCATAAGGCACATTGTGCATTTCCTGTAATATGGTTTTCTTCATTTCATTTTCAGTTGGTATATAAATTCTTCCATTAAATTGAAGAATTCCATCTTCATCCAATGCATAACTAGAAAATTTTGTTGGATGTTTTCCTACATGCAACGCTTCCACAACCTGCAGGTAGTGATCATCTACTTTTAAAGCCTCTTATAACCTAGTTTTTAAATCATATTTCGAATTTCAAATGGATGAAATATACATTATATGACTTCTTTAGCTAAGTGCAATTGCTACTCGGTTCTCTTTGCCTTTTATGTACTTGATTTCAAAATTGAATTCACTCAAGAATTAAATCCATCTGGCTTGTTTGACATTCAAATGAGGCTGCTCAAACAAATACTTTAGTCTATATTGATTTATCTTTACTTAAACTTGTTTCCCTTGGGATAATGCACTACAACAAATTTGACTTTTAGGGGCAGTTGTCTTCCGCCTCCAAAAGTTACTTTTGGGGGCGGTTTTGGCTTTGGAGGCGGTCTTTACAAAACCACCCCTAATAGCACTAACGCTAAAAGTTTTGAATTTTAGGGGCAGTTCTGAACCCCCCCAAAACCGTCCCTAAAAGTGACTTTTGGGGGCGGTTCAAACCCCCCTCCCCGCCGCCCCTCCCTCCCCCCCCAAAAAAAAGTTACTTTTGGGAGCGGTTCAACCCCCCCCCCCCCCCCGCCCCCAAAAGTCACTTTTAGGGGCGGTTTTAAAACCCCCCGCAAAAGACAATTTTGGAATTTTGGGGGCGGTTCTAACCCGGCCCCCCCCCCCACCCCCCAAAAGTCAATTTTGGACTTTTGGGGCAGTTCTAAACCCCTCCCCAAAAGTCACTTTTTCGGGCAGTTTTGGCTTTGGAGGAGGTCTTTACGAAACCACCCCTAATAGCACCGCCGCTAAAAGTCTTGAATTTTAGGTGCGGTTCTGAACCCTCGCCAAAACCGCCCCTAAAAGTGACTTTTGGGGGCGGTTCTAAACCACTGCGAAAAATGACTTATGGGAGCGGTTTTAAACCCCACCAAAAGTCAATTTTGGAATTTTGGGGGCGGTTATGAACCCCCCTCATATAAATTTATAGGGATGGTTTTGAACCACCCTCGTTGTAACATACAAGGGCAGTTTTGAACCCCCCTCGTTGTAACATACAAGGGCAGTTTTGAACCCCCCTCGTAGCCATAATAAATCATAATAAAATATATTTTATTTAAAACATCAATATTGCATTATCATTAGGGCACAAAGGAATCGAACATTCAACCTCCTGGTTGTAAATCAGGCACCACTACCATTGAGCTAGAACCAGTTATAGAAGGCTATTTTCAAATGCCCACCAACTATTGTACTTGAGCCAACAAATTAATCCAAAGGCATGGGGATGTTCTTTGCTGATCTAGCTATCCAAACACGGTCTCACATCTTTATTCTGGTGTTCACAAGTGCCAAAGACATGGCTGCAAATTTTAATAAAAATAAAGTATGACTGTGTAAAAATCATGACTGCACAGGCAAACAATCCAAGATTGACTAAGTGATGAAAAATTGCCCTAAAGCAGTTGCCTTATGAAAATGTCCACCATAATTCATAGGTAAACGTAAATGTCTGCCCTCACCTTCCATTCCGTAGCTTGTTGAAGTACCTGTCTAACCATGGTTTCATTTCTCATAAAAAGTGTCTGACGAAAAAGGTATGGGTCTGCCAGAACAAGTATTTTGGGGAAAGTTAGTCAAAATTGCCTTGGGAAAATGACCACCATAATTCATAGCTTAATAAAAATGAAAGCCCCATCCTGTAAGGTTGTAGATTATTTACCTGGATATCTAACTATGGTCTCATTTTGTCTTAAGAGTTTTTGTGGAGAAAGTTATGGATCTGCCAAAACAGGGGTTCACACAGTTTTTTGCACCAAGTTCACTAAAATGCACGCCTAGGTCAGAGGAAGAATATTCTGAAGGTGAAATGAGTTGTGTTGTTCTTAGTGAGATATTCTACATCACCTAGTGACATTGGTTTAGGGTTTTGGTGAAATAAAAAATTCACCTTGAAAATGGCATAGTTGTCCAAGTGTTAAAACCAATAATAAAAGGTCATTTAGAAATGCCCGCCACATGTTGTTGCTGTGCCCAAAAATTCAGCAAATGACATGGGTATGTTCCTTGGATATCTGTGTACCTATACATGGTTTTATTTTTCTTTTTGGTGATCACATGTGCAAGGAATACATCTGTCAAAATGAGAAAAATCATAATGGCCACCAAAGGATCTAGTACATGTGATCAATTTTGCCACGGCAAAAACGTGGCAATATCCACGGATAAGTGTGGATATTGCCACGTCTAAGTGTTTTTTTTCCCGTGGCAACTTTTTCGTCGCAATAGCGACGACCCCTAATTTGCCGTTGATACAGCGACAATGTTCTATAACTATTTAGATGTCTAAGCCGTCGCTATAGCGACAAGAAGACGTCGTTATAGCGACGGAAAAAACCCCAGGTATAGCGACGGGAATGCTATACTTGCGACGGTCAGACCTGGAAAAGTTCCACGGCACGCCGTCGCTGTATCCACGCCTAGCCGTCGCTGTATCCACGCTTTTCCGTCGCTGTATGAACGCCGAGCCGTCGCTGTATCCACGCTTTTCCGTCGCTGTATCCACGGCTGGGAATTTTTTTAAAAAATGGCCGTCGCTATATCCACGGCTAGAACTGTTTTAAAAAAAAAAATAGAAATGTATTAAGACCAATTCCATGTAGAAGTAGGTCATAATGCCTAGTGAAATTCACAGTAGACCAAATCACATGATTTGGGGATCCATAGTTAATAGTGGCACTGGCCTGCACAACATCCATCCACTTCACAACTCGTCCAAACACTGTATGCTTATTGTCTAGCCATGGAGTAGCTACAGTCGTGATAAAAAATTGAGAGCCATTTGTATTTGGACCAGCATTTTCCATTGACAATGTAAATGGTCGATCATGTCGTAAACTATAATCAGCAAGAAAGCAAAATAAAGTCTTTTATAAATGGCCAGCAACATGGGTAAACGAAATGCAAGAAAGCATTGAAATTCTTCAAAAGTCATTGATAATAAAATTTCAAATTTCAAATCAAATCACAGTCCAGTGGAATGAAATCTTTTTAACAATAGAATTAAAAATTCTAAGCAACACTTAACTATAGGTAACAAAAATACTACATGTCCAAGTTTAAACAAAATCACTTCCTAGAATGACAAGATGAGCTCAACAAATATTGCTGCAGTTGCAGCACTTGAATGGATTTTTGAGATAGCCAATTTCATTGGGACCTGTTCAACATCAGAAGCTCCAGAGTCAATTACATCTATAACTGTATTCAATGGCTTCACATAACAGCAGGAAAGGAATATACAAACAAAATCCCAAGACATAAAACATGCAAAGCTTTCTTCTATGTAAATACCTTGAGACTGACCACATCAGAGAAAGAACTTGGAAGCATGAAAAAAAAAATCAATCTGAGGTTTCCCTGTTGTAGAAACAACTTTAACCATAGCTGTATCTATCCAACAGTCTCCAAACAAAGGACACCGTTTCACCTTCAGCAGAGCTCATAATGCAGAGAGTTCAACTTCTTGGGTGGCAGGGCGGTAGGCTACAAAGGTACCATCATTTGCAAAAGAACCAGGATTGAAGCAAGTGACCCCTGTGTACTTGAATACTTTCTGGTCAGACTTATCTGCTAATACTATCTGCTAAG